>WNWK01000307.1:205000-232500 GCA_009830355.1 Cherax destructor
TTATGGGAATTTATGAACGATATGTAATAAGTGGTAAACATTGGAGTAGAATGTTATATCCGGTTGTGGCCATTGTTGCTTTGATAGGCACTCTAGCGTGGGTACTACTGGTCTCTTCGTTGTCTCGGGAACACGCTAGGTGGCAACTTGTTACGCATGCTAGCATGGATGCTGGAATCCTCGTTTTCTCATGAACAAGTAAGATGGCAGCTTGATACGCACGCTAGCAGGAATGCTGGAATCTTCGTTGTCTCATAAATACGTAAGATAGCAGCTTGATACGCACTTTTACCAAAGTGTTCGTCTTTGACGAGCACGTAAGATGACAGGTAAATCGTACCAGCGTTTACTTTCAGTATACACTGAACATTACTAACCTGTGTGTTTCTTAATATTTCTTATTCCTGTGATATTTCCTCTCCAAGTTTCGATGAATGGTCTGAGACCGGACCTCGAGCCGTTGATCCCCGGGACCATCAACAATTATTTTTTATCACTACTTTTGGGTACGATGAAAGTGTGTACTCCCAACGTGCTCTGTGACAACGTGTGTATATTAACGATTTACAGTATATAGGAAAAGCAACGTTTGCCAATTAAGTCAGCTTAGTTTCCCGAGGTTCACTGCCGAGAAGCACATTGTGTTTACTTGACCTCTTTTAATTTAACTTAACTCACAGTAGGAATATGGGTTAGTAAATGACCTATCGGAGGAAATGGAATCCAGCGTAGTATGCTTATGTGAAACTAATGAAAAAAAAGTGTGCAAAAGATGCTTCAAGATGACTTGAACAACCTGCGGACTTGGTCAGATAAGTGGCTATTTGAATCCAAAAGCGATAAGAGCCATGTAATGTGAACAAGAGAGAACAAGAAGACCGAATACGGAATTCAGCCTGGGACGAGAGATGCTGCAAACAATGTACAAATAGAAAGAGAAGCACATTATCAGTTTTATATATCAATTTCGTCGGGAGGTTCAAAAGCAGCTAACCTGAGAATAGCTTTCAGGAAATTTTACTCAATATATGTTAGGCCTATCTTGGAGAATGCAACACCAGCATAGAGCCCACAATTTTTTAGGCATATAAACTTGAGATGATCAAAATGTAAACGTGATTGTCACCAGAACTGAGGAAGATTGACTACAAAGAGAAATTAAAGGGATCAAACATAACCCTTATGTCACTAGTTCTGATATTCTGCTTACTTGATAAAGACTCGTGTAGATAAAACATCACATATGCAAAATCTGGGTATCTTTATTTGTAGACGTTTCGCCATCCAGAGGTTTTTCTCAGTACAAATTCAATGCCATAATGGGAAGACTGTAGAACTATATACAAAAGACGAGGTAATTTGTCCCTCAGCCTTGGTTTTTGTATTGTAGTCTTAAAGACTACGGTGCTTTTCACCAACTCAAAGGTTGAGGGACTAATTACCTTTTCATTATCTTTTTGAATTTGTATTGATAAAGCCACTGGATGGAGAAACGTCTACAAATATTGATACCCAGATGTTGCACATGTGTCTAATTCTTCATCTTGTCCGTATTGTATACCACTCATGTACAGATGAAATATTGTACTGATATAGATCTCCGTATGCTGTGTGTCCTTTTAATCGCATTTATCGGCTTATTCATACTTCAACATAGCCTAGAAGAGAGGAGGACCCAAGAAAATGTAAGAGGTAATCAGTGGAGTATGCAGATTGGTCTGGGTGAGGCTGTGAGGATAGGTTAATTAATAGCCTATTATAATATATTAGTAATAGTTTTGTCCTCATCATTACAGAAAGAATGATCGTACCTGCGCCATGTCTGACAGAGAAGAATGTGGATCTTGTTTATACACTCGTCATTTTTACTCACATTATTAGTACCTTAAATAGCTGTGAACTCCTGTTAGATCACCGAACGTGAGTCAGGCTTATGCTCCACCGTTTTTAAGCAATATATTAGCCGGTATAATGACAAGCCTCAAGGAATTATCGCAAGATTTTCTTCGCAGCGGTGATCATTGGGTGAGAGCGATGAGTCCCAAATTTCTCAGCCAAGTGAACTCATTCACCAAGACGATACGAGGATAGTTTATTGACCACATTACATTGTATGCCGGAAGAGCATATTAAATGCGATTTGGGCAACAGTTAGTCTTCACAAAAGCAGTTATTAGCTCAACTACTGGTTAGGAAGATTTTGGCCGCTCTTAACCTAGCTGTAACGATGATCCTTTGCGTCTAGATCAGAATGTTTTTTCCACGACATTCTGAAATATTACATTTATCAAAGGAAGATAAAGGGGCTTTAAAGGAGGTGAAAAAACTGTCTATGAAGCTGCCTGCGACATAAGTTCACAAAGAAACGTTACTTGATAAAAGTAAATCACACATAAAGGTCTTTGCAGGTACAAGAGGAAGATTGTTAATACACAAGACAGGGAAGAAGTCTTGCTTCCACGCGCCCTGGACACCACCCCTCCACAGATACACTTGACCAACACGTTGTAGTACCATTGCCACGCTTTCACTGTGATGAATGAGTACTGTGGTTCACACGTGCAGTAAACACAAGGCCAGCGTGATCACACACTTCCTTTACACCTGCAACAAACCTGTAATCACTGGTTCAGCAGGTAACGTAGAAAATATATATATATATATAATGTGTGTGTGTGCCGAATAGGTAAATTGGTCAGTTTGCAAGAACTCATTAAAAATTAAGTCCTTTCTAAAAAAATTCTCTTATACGTTTAAAGATATATATTTTTCATTTATGTTAATGTAAAAATTAATTATTTTTGTACCAAAAGAACCTTAGAAAACTTACCTAACCTTATTATAACAAGCGCAGTTTAATTTAGCCTAATCCAACTAAATATATTTTAGATAAGTTTACAATAATTTAATAAACAATAAAATATATTTTTTTCGTTAGGTTTAGAATGATTTTTGTTAAATTATTGCATACACGTATCTTCGCTTGCCTTATTCGACAAGAAGAGCGTTGCTATTTAAGCCAAAATAGCAAGTTTTACTTATTCGGCACGATATATAAATATATATATATATATATATATATATAAGGTACCACCTCTAGAACTTTACTGGGGACCCTCATCCTCAGAGAAGACAATAATATATATATATATATATATATATATATATATATATATATATATATATATATATATATATATATATATATATATATATATATATATATATATATAGGAGCTAGGCAAAAGACTCATCAGGGCAAGTAGGGATCCCAGGGCGGCTAGTTCTCTATTCCAGGAACTCAGTGCTGCATTTCAGAGGGGGTAATGCCTCAGCTCTGAGGAGCTGGATGAGATTTTTACAGTATATTTTTTGACAAACACGTAGCAATATGTACTTGTATCCCTCAAACCTCATGTATTGTATATGCCATCTTTGTACCGTCAGTGTGTCTTTTAAGCTAAGATGGGGTGGTAGGGGAAGTGAAATATTCAAATGGTTTCAGGAAGAAGTGTAAATATTTTTCCTTGAAGCCTTTTTTTTCCATTTCTCCGAGGCTATGGGTCCCACAATTTGCACTAGAGGTGGACCCCATCTATATATCAGAAGGGCCCTTGATCCTAGGAAAGTGAGGAGAAGCTGAATACCCCCTCCTCCTCTACACATACCTTTTCCCAGTCGCTGTACGAACCTGATTATAACTGATGTGATAACCCTCTCACTTGTCACCACCACACGTTCCTTATCCTGCATCCAGACACAGATCATCGGTAGACGAGGAAGAGAAAGGTTAAGGAAAGAAGAGGGAGGGAAGGAGGTATAACTGAAAGACGGAGAAGAGAAAGGAGATAGGAAGGAGGAAGTGGGTGAATGAGGAGGAGATTGAAAGGACGATTACGATATAAAGGGGAGAAGGAAATAGAAGTAGAAAGGAGGAAGAAGGATAGTGAACATATGAAGAGGAGGAGGAAGTAGAGGTAGAAAGAAACCTGGGAAGAGAAAGGAAGAGGAAGAAGGGAGGGAAGACCGTCTCTTCCACTACCACAAGATTATATCTTCCAAGACGTCAATTTTTTCTTCTCTCGGCTGACTGATCCCAAAGATGGAGGCTGGAGACGATGTTAACTGTTAAAACTGTCATTATCACACTCACGTCCCATTAATCTAGCATGGGTAAAGGGTGAATGAGCAGGACTCATCCAGGGGCTGAGAGGGAGGGAGAGGTTCTTCATGACATTCACACGTGATTAACACTGTGATGTCACCCTTCAACTGAGGGTATCTTGATACTGAAGTGCTCTTGATGAAAGCAATTGAAGTTATACTTTTCTTCCTTGGATCAGACTTGGTTATTTTTTTTACCTCACGCGGTGCACGACCCCTACGAATTTAGCACTTCCTGTGTGAACTATGGGGAGACCCACACACACATAACTTCCGGTCTGGCTTAATGACTTAATCGCTAATTAGCTGGACTCTGTAACGGGGCTTAGAAGTCAACTCTGTTTATTTTCCACTCTACTATACAATGTTTTCTGCCACTCACTTTTTCCCCAAAAGACTATATACAGTACACTGGAATAATATATGTGTAGCAAATTATAAACTGAAACATGAAACTGCTGCAATGTCTATAAATATTTGGGAGGGGAGTTTGTGTCTGGTTTAAGGAAAAATTGAGACACTTTATTTTAAGTCTGGTTACTGATTGAAAGGATATAGTGATACAAAAATCTCAGCTCTTAATATTCAGCAGTCTAACCATACCACGGGTGGGGTTCGAACCCCACCCTTGGTATGGTTTCTTTGCAATCGTGTCATTACGATTTCGTGAGTCATTCAGCAGTCTGTTAGACTTTTGTCAGTAATATAGCAGGAGGGGGGAAGATGATATTGACGGGAATAGGAACATAAGAATGGAGGAACACTGCAGCAGGCCTACTGGCCCATACTACGCAGGCCAGGTCTTTCTCAAACCCAAACCCACTAACAAAAAGCTTTTCTAACCCTGTTAATTTGTGTACAAGTCCCACTTAAATCCATCCTCTCTCACTAAATGATTAAGACTGAGGGGTAAAATGTAGAACACGATACTGGCAGACAGGACGCCTGTATTATACAGAGGCATTCCTCACATTCCCCATGAATCTAATAATAATAATGTAAATTATATTTCCTAAAATGCAGTATGACCCGAAGAAGACATTGACCATCACTCATCTCTAGTTGTCTTGACGAATGTGATTCAGTAACCCACAGTACTTCAACATTCACTATCTTTCAAAGAGCAGTCACCATACTCATTATCTTCTAAACTAGCTTCGACTAACCGTTTTCCACGACTCTCTTCATAGCTATTACCTTGCGTACACTCCAACAGCATGTCAAATTCCCAAGACCACTTGCCTCCACTCACTCTCGTAAACTTTTTTCAGTCTTTTGCACCCTTTTTCATATGGTGCAATGAAAACCTCTGTGCTCCCCATTAATCTTACTGTATGTCATTGCCAAATCCAGAAATACAAGAAACACTTTTTTCTTTATATTCATTTCAATTCAAACATTTGATCCTCATTCCCTTTCTTTCCTAATAATACGTTGTTCCTTAAAAATCGTATTTTATGTATTTCCCTAATTATTTTGATAAAATTCTATCATGTGTTTTACCCAATATACTCAATACTCATTCGCCAATAATTCTTACACATAATCTCACATTTTCTTTATACATGCTCTCTGCCAGCTCTGAGGTACCTGTTCTCCTTTCATTCCATAATTATAACTATTTTTAGCATCTATCTTAATTCCATACATCACTACTACTATATTACCTATCAGTCTGCTAACTTTCTCAAACATTTCTTCCATACTCGCTTCTAATTCCATCCTCCGTCTAATAAATCATATTTCTCATTGCTTCATGCGCGTAATCTTTGCCCTTTTTCATCTACGTTTAACAACTCAAAAATATTATCTCCATATATTTAATACCTCTTCTTTTTACAATATCTTGATACTTAACTGAAGCGTCCAGTTGCTCTGTAGGTGTGTGTGAGGGTGAGGAGCTGGAGCCTGGTGTGTGTGAGGTGAGGAGCTGGAGCCTGGTGTGTGTGTGAGGTGAGTAGCTGGAGCCTGGTGTGTGAGTGGTGAGGAGCTGGAGCCTGGTGTGTGAGTGGTGAGGAGCTGGAGCCTTGTGTGAGTGGTGAGGAGCTGGAGCCTGGTGTGAGTGGTGAGGAGCTGGAGCCTGGTGTGTGAGGTGAGGAGCTGGAGCCTGGTGTGAGTGGTGACGAGCTGGAGCCTGGTGTGTGAGGTGAGGAGCTGGAGCCTGGTGTGTGAGTGGTGAGGAGCTGGAGCCTTGTGTGAGTGGTGAGGAGCTGGAGCCTGGTGTGAGTGGTGAGGAGCTGGAGCCTGGTGTGAGTGGTGAGGAGCTGGAGCCTGGTGTGAGTGGTGAGGAGCTGGAGCCTGGTGTGTGAGGTGAGGAGCTGGAGCCTGGTGTGTGTGAGTAGTGACGATCTGGAGCCTGGTGTGTGTGAGTTTTGACGAGCTGGAGCCTTTTGTGTGTGAGTGGTGACGAGCTGGAGCCTAGTGTGAGGTGAGGAGCTTGAGTCTGGTGTGTGTGTGTGTGAAGGGTGAGGAACTGGAGTCTTGGTTCTAGTTGGGTCTACCGCCAACATTAAGGACTGGTGAGGTTTGTTGTGCTATATTACTGACCAATCACACGGAAAATGACATCTACCAATTTGTTGCCGTCACCGCCAGGCCTCCCACACCAGGCATCTTCCCCTCCCTTCCCCTCCCCTCCCCTTAGCAAACATCCCCCCACCTATGACTCCTTCCCCACCTCTGAACCTCTCCTCTCCTAGTTTTTGTTTCTACAGCTTCTGTATGCCTCACGCCCCCATCCTCCCCTTTTCTTTCACATCTCCATTCCTTCTCCAATCCTTCACTTCCATTACTGCACTACTCAACCCATCCAAGAGGTCTAGAACTGGAGATCAACTCCTTGAAAGATAGCTGGTAGTTTTAGCTCAAAACTCTTGCGAAGACTATCACTTGTAGTTTAGCATCCTCAAAAATCCTAGGATCAACATTTTGAAGTGTCCCAAAAGCTTTAACTCAGCACTCTTAAGAAGTGTACTACCTGTAGCTAAACATCATAGAAAAACCAGGAAGTATAGACTAACACCTTTAAGAGGGGTCAGGAACTGTAATAGTCCGAATCATCATATAAGGTACAAGCGTAATTACCAATAGACCCCTGGCTGTCTTCAAGAGGGAGCTGGACAGATACCTAAAGTCAGTACCCGACCAGCCGGGCTATTGTTCGTACGTTGGACTACGTGCGGCCAGCAGTAACAGCCTGGTTGATCAGGCCCTGATCCACTTGTGCACGGAAGGATGTTGATGGTGACTTTGATGTTAGAGGCTGTTTGGAGAATAGTTAAGCGATACTTGTTCTGCCTATTCTGAGTGTCTGGGTGATGTTGGAAGCAGTGTTACATGTATTCTGAGTGTCTGGGTGATGTTGGAAGCAGTGTTACATGTATTCTAATAAAACCCAGTTGAATAATTTGTAGAAGATAATTAAGCTAACATCGTTCTTTAAATGTACAAGCGAATGACATGGTATGGTGGGTAACGCACTGGCCGGCTAGTCTCAGGACTGGCTTGCCCTCGGTTCAAGCACCACTCCGTTCCGAGTGACGTACAAATGAAGACAGTGAGAAGTGAATTTTCTCTGAAGCAAAGGACGCGAGATCTATTTCAGGCTTTTAAGATGCTCAATAAATTTTTTGAGACTAAACAAGAGGACCATTTTAATAGCAAGAAAGTTTAGCAATGCTAAAAAAAGGGGGAATAAAGCTGAAAGGAAGAACGTTCAGGCGAGCTCCGCTTATAAAGCAGGTTAAGTTCCGGGCTACTGCTGTACAGCGAAACATAGCCTTTCTTTCACTTTCAAATGCATATAAAAGCCTGATAACATGTTTACACTATCATATATTAAGTGAGCAATAGAGCTAGGTCTAAAAATGCATATACGGTACACACATTACTTACCTTAAAATATTTTCGTCCTTAGCTTATAGTGAGTGGTGAGTATATAGCAGGAAGAATGAATAAACGAAGAATGGGCATAACTGAAAACCATCGCATTAGCGAAATGCTGTAAAGCGGGCCCTGCAGATGTATGTGAAAGATGCTTTGAAATGGTAGTGAGATGGTTGATTAACCACGTAGTGGTGGTGATAGTATGTGATTGGTAGTTTTATCGGCAATAAGACTAGTGGTGGTAGTAGTAATAAGCTCAGATTATATTTCCACACTTCCTATATAATCTCCATGCATGGCGTACCGTCTTGTCATACAAGTGTGAAACGTTATCTTGGTGCAAAATTTTATGTTGGTAGTTTGGATAAAGGAAGTGGAGGGAGGGAAGAGAACCTTCTGCTTCACTGTTTTTGCGTCTAGACACAAGCAAAAGAAATTCAGACACGTAGTTTAGTCCCCTTCAGTAAACAACCTCCATATGTAGTGTGAGGGTTTTCTATTATCTGAATTTCCCATGCACTCCTATTCCTTTTCCTCGCCCCTCCTTTCTCCTCCACTTCCCCATCTTCCTTCCCCCCTCCTCTTCCTGGTCCTCCCCACTGCTCCCTAGCTGTGACACAGGCTGGTCAGGGTTGAACATTTTATTACGTGTACCAATGATATATATCCCTCTATTTCCTCGACTCTTTGTTTCATCTTCTGCGTTTCTTTGTTGTTGTTTCATTTTCAATATATATTGAGATGCCTTACCATAAGTCATCGGCTTGATACTGTACAAGTATAAAAGGCGAGAGACGTATCTATGTTCTCTGACTTTTTAAACTTATGCATATATATTCTGTAGTTAACGAATAGGTACGTAGCCTATATTTTTCACCATTAGCGGACGAAGGATTAAGCCTCCACCTTGCCACGGGTTCGCCTGCAGCAGAATACTTTAGCTAACATTCCAGAACACGCTATTACGTCATAGGGGAAAAATATGATTTTTTTTTAAGGTTTTACAAGGTTTCAAAAGAATTTAATATTTACAAAGGCTTTAAATGGTTTCATAAGATTTTAAATTATAAGGTTTTATAAGGCTTTAAACGGTTTTAAGAGGTATAAGGTATCGTAAGCTTTTCAACCTAGACTGCTATTTGTTAACGTTAAAATACTGGATACAAGACCTAACTTAACCCCTGGTACCTGTTTTACAGCTAGGTGAACAAGGGTTGCAAGTGTAAGGAGAATTGCCCATGCATCTCGCATCCTTCTGTTGTGACCCCGAACTACCACTGAGCTACCGGACACTTAAGGCATCCAACACGTGGGTTACCTCCGACAGTGTGCTTTGTTTATTCCTTTGTCAGGTTTACCTCTGAAAGGTTTCCAGTTTTAATTTTTGTGTGTGTTATGCATTACTCTTAAGACACTGGTATAGTCTTGTATCTCACTCTGTGGAGAGACTATCACGATTGAGATCAATTTTGGAACAAAAGCTTTTGTATTGGAACAACGTTTCGCTTTGTGTAGCTTCATCACGTCGTGTTTCTTCGCTAGAGTTTTATCAAGTCTTGTTTCATTCTTTCTCTCTGTTTACAGTTTTATCATGTCTCGCTCTGTTTATAGCTTTATGAAATTATCTTTCGCTCTTTGCAGAACTTTATAAAGTCAAGTTTTATTCTGTGTGGAATTTACCAAGTCATGGTTCGCTGTATGTAACGTGATGTTTGGCTGTTTAGAGCTTCATCAAGTCATGTTTCTTTCTATGTAGAGCTTTATCAAGTAATGTTCGGCTCTGTCCATAACGTTATCACATTGTGTTTCATTCATTGTAGAGCTTTATCATTCGACTTGTAATAATGTCATGAAGACAGACTTAATCATTCACTATCATAGTCCTGATCCACTTGATCTCTTAGAGTATATTATGGTAGGGTTAATTCTTTGCTATAGTTGTTTGAAAGTCTTTTTGTGAATATAACTGCATTAGTTAAGATGCTTCATAATGTCGCTCAGTTCATGTCTACCGTCAACAACTACTTTAAAATAATCATAGTATCTCCATTGGTAGTATTAAAACAAGTAGATGAACTCCTGGTTTAGTAGGAGAGGTTCTGATGTTGCAGCATCAGTTACTGCAACAGATGGTGGTGTTGCATTAGCTTTTCTAGACAGAGCTAGCATATAACTCAGCATATGGTCTAGTAAGTGATAGAGACAATTTTTGTTGTAACGGAACATATGTTGAACAAATTTCTATTAACGCTTGAGGGAGCCTTGAAGAACGTCAGCATGTTACCCCGTCAACGTCTGTTCTTCACCATGTGCATCAACGGCGCAACTCTATGAACACCATGTGGCCTGTGTCAGCTCTAGTACTTATGATCTGAAGCTACATAGCTGTTTGTCTGGTAGCTGAGTGTGCAGTGTTAATAAGATATTACGAAGATATATTAAGAAATAATTCTGAATGGAAAGTATTTTGGCTTAAATAGCAACGCTCTTCTTGCCGAATAAGGCAAGCGAAAATTTTTGTATGCAATAATCTCGCAATAATCATTTTGAACCTAACGAAAAAAATATATTCCATTGTTTGTTTATTATTAAATTATTGTAAACTTATCTAAAATATATTTAGTTGGATTAGTCTAAATTAAATTGCGCTTGTTATAATAAGGTTAGGTAAGTTTTGTAAGGTTCTTTTGGTACAAAATTATTAAGTTTTTTGTTAACATAAATTAAAAAATAAATCTTTAAACGCATAAGAGAAATTTTTAGAAAGGACTTAATTTTAAATGAGTTTTGCTAATTGACCAGTTTTACTTATTCGAGCATGACATATTATATATATATATATATATATATATATATATATATATATATATGTGTGTGTGTGTGTGAAAATAGCCTGTATTTGTACAATTGACCCAATTATAAAATTTGTTTGGTAATTTACCTGTAACTGAAATTTGTACAAGTAACCTGTAACTTATGTGATTAACCAGTAATTTAAATTTATATGTAATTTAACTAATTTATCTTTGCAAGTAATGAGCCAGTAATTAATATTTGTAATTGAGCCGTAATTACAATTTTAGCGGAGTCCATTTTTTGAGGAAGGTGGTTGATCATAGCAGAACACATTAACCAGGTTGATGCCAATGTTGTACCAGCTTCTTTATGGCAGCCTCCAGTCTTTGGAGTAAAAAACGAAAATATATCGTGATTTAGTTTTTATTTCTGCCTCTGACGGGCAAAAATTCTAAAACAATTATCAAAGCTTCAAATGTTTGACTAAAAAAATTTTTTTTCAACGTTGGTTTTAATTTCTCTGCAAACTAATATGTATATTCTTGATTCATAATTTTTATTTTTCATTTTTTTTAGAGTTTGAATAATAACTAGCGTGAGGGTACGTTGTACCGAGCCCCCACAATAGGTACGACTGCAGGGATTCTGTGTTTATTTAGATTGGGTTTAGATGCAGAAGCGGTCAATTTATTTTCGAAATTAGTGTGTCTAGTAAGGGGTTCACCATAGCTATAAAGGGCATAGCTATCTCCTGTGAAAACCTCTAGTAATAAGGTACTGATCATTCGAAACCAGAGAGAGAGAGAGAGAGAATGAGAGAATGAGTCTGTTACTGTTGTCTAATTGCTTGACGATTAGCAATATTCAAACTGTTATTTCTTATCCTTTGTGCCTTGTAAGTTGAAAGGCAGTGTGGATGATTTATCTGCCATCTTGCGTCTTCAAGAGACAAAGTCACTAATACTACTAGAGTGAAAAACACTTAAGGAGTTGCATTGTGTTACACACATTGTGAAAAAAGAGAAGCACTAACTGACCGGGTGGTGACTGTCTACCACCCTTAATACCTTCACACCAACTTTATCCATTTTCTGACTTTCATCAGTCACCAAGAGTATGACTGATCAGAGACCTGGCGGTCGTAGGATCGAGCCTCCGTCATTCCAATTTGTCGTGGCAAGAAAAACCTCTGTATGACCCCTACGGGTTTAGCGCGTCCCCGTGAATTATGTCATCGGCGTGAACATATCTGTTGCTTCATGTGTCACAAGACCCGCTGAAGCATTGACTGACCCCACCATCCTTCCCCCAAACACCACCATCCTGCCCCCAGACACTACCATCCTGCCCCCAGACACCACAATCCTTCCCCAGACCCAACCATCCTTCCCCAGACACCACCATCCTGCCCCAGACCTCATTATCCTGCCCCCAGACCCCACCATCCAGCCCCAGACCCCACCCTCCTCCCCCTAGACACCAACATCCTCCCCCAAGACCCCACCATCCTCCCCCAAGACCCCACCATCCTCCCCCCAGACCCCACCATCCTCCCCCAGACCTCACCATCCTCCCCCAGACTTCATCCTCCCCCAGACTTCATCCTCCCCCAGACCCCACCATTCTCCCCAGACTGAGAAGGAAGCTAGCCACCAACAATAATTCCTGGTGTGAACAAAGAAGACATAGCAACCAGCCTATCCCAGCCTATCCCAGATATTAGGGAGCGGCGGGTGCCGAATTAATGGCTGACGTTGTCATTGGCACTTGTGCTCAAGACACTTACCACTTCGATAATTGCTTTTATCAACGAGGTCTGGCGTTCACAGCGTTAGTAGTGGTGGTGGAGGAGGCAGTAGGTGGTGGTGGTGATTGTGGTGGTGGTAGGGTGGAGGTGGTGGAAGGGGTGTTAGTGGGGGGGTCGAGGTGGTGGAAGGGGTGTTAGTGGGGGGGTCGAGGTGGTGGTCGGTGGTGTTGGCGATTGATTATAGTGATGGTGGTGATAGTGGTGGTTGGTGGTGTTGGTGATTGATGATAGTGGTGGTGGTGGTATAGTTTTAGCAGCTGTGGTAGTTTAAGAGTGGTAGTAATAGTACATGTTTTAATAAAATTTGGTACATCAGCAGTGTGCTGCTGCCATAGTCTGTGTGACAGTCACGTGGTGGGAACACACACCAGCTATGAATAAACGGATGAACGGGCGGGGACTCGAACCCCGGTTCTTACTATCAGCAGGCTCAACGTTCTAACCACTCAGCCACGTGGAGAAAGGGGCATATTGGGGGTTTTCGGAGTGGTGATTTAGCAGCAGTGTTGTTGGGTGTGGTAGCTCATATTATGGTAGGTGTAGTTGTGGTTTGTTTACGTGGTGGTAGTTTTTGTGGCAACTGTGGTAGTTGTGATCATTACATTAGTTGTGGTGGTTGCAGTTATGGTATTTACTGTGGTTGTAGTCTTGTATGAGATGTGGTTATTGATGTAGTTTCTTTTAATAAAGCCTATCAACACAAAGTTTGAAGCCTCTCAGAAGAGGCATTCTACAGTAATTGCTCTTAATCTACGTTAATATTTTGAATCTATAAGACGAGGAATTATTGAATGGAGGTCATTCACGCTGTTGAATAAAATCGGCAAATAACAACAATAATAATAATAATATTATTATTATTAAACTTTAAAAATGCGATGTAAGTGCAAAGTGGATGTTAGTGAAGAGTGTGAGGTTGTGTGGCAGTAGTTACCGTCTCCTCTCACTGTTGGCCAGCCACGCGCTGCTAAATATTCTCTACTTGATTCTAATTGGTCGAGGTTTACAACTGGAGCAAAAACATTGAACTTTCCGGAGTCTGGTGCTTTGGTGAGCGGTCATTACACTTGTGTAAATACCGGCTGAGTGTTTGCTTACACTCTGGGTGTTGCGTTCTACTGGTGTAGGAATACTTATACCCAGGGTGTTGTTCCACTGGTGTAGATTGCTTATTCCAAGGGTGTTGTTTAACCGGTGTAGAATGCTTACACCCAGGGTGCTGTGTTCAACTGGTGTAGAATGCTTACACCCAGGGTGTTGCAATCTAATGGTACTCTTCGTAGTGGTGTTAGTGATGGTTGTGGTGGGTGAAGGAAGTAGTGATGTATATTGGTAGTGGTGGTGGTGGTAGTGCGGCTTCTATTCTGACAGTTTTGATAGTAATGAAGGTATGGATGATGTTGGTGATTATAGCAGCAGCAGCAGCAGCAGCAGCGATAGTGGTAGTGGTGGTGGTTGCGGCGGCACGCAGCAGGTGTGGTAACATTGTGGTGGAGGTCTGGTGGGAGGTGATAGGAAGGCTGGTGGTTGTGGCTTACTGCCGTAACTGATTGTCACAATATGAATGTTACACACAATGCATTTTATCCCGATTTCTTTCTTCTATCTTTACGACCAAAATAATTATTGTTGTAATTCATCTAGATCGTCTGAGAGATTAGCCCATCACAGTTATACTCCGACATACTTCATGGCTGCTTGTGAGTGGAATGATCGTCTCCTCAGTGCTTCAGAGACACGTCACACATTTTCACGAAAAGAAAATGGATTTTGACTTAGATTTTGCCGCCGAAGCGTTTAGTTGTGCACTCCATATCCATTCTGTGGACGGTAGCGTAAGAGCATCTGGATGCATAAAGGGTCTAGGAACTAGGCCTCGAAAGGATTAACAGGAATACATCTGGATTTAGATCTTGAGTTGACTTCTATTATTAATATGTCTGGTATTTTATTTTTATTAATAAAATATGTTGACATATCACACAAGTTATTAATACTATCTCTGCATTTCTCAGTGAATAAGTTATAATAACAAGGTAATATAAGCAAGCGGAAAATTTAAAATAAACATAAAATATACAAACATGAAATATTGACTAACTGAACAGTGAAAAAATAACACACAAATTGAAAACAAGAATCAGAGTTAACACAAGAACATCAATACATTAGTTCATCCAGCATGAGGTATACTGCAGCCCGTGGTACTGAAGTATGGTTAAGGTTCACTGTGGCCTAGAGTGACTTGTAAAACAACCACTGGTTGGCTTGTGAGGATATAAATAGATTAGATCACCTCGTATTGAAGACAAAGATAGTTACACCCTTAATTAGGAGCACACATCAGCACAAGGTGTAGTGCAGTAGATCAATGACTCAGACCTGGGTGAACCATTGATGATAGGGCGAATTCAGTAGATTGAGGTCTGTGATGTATGGAGGTGACGCGTTGATATATGAAGCAACGCTCCCAGAACTGCAGAATCACAAAATTAAATAGGGAGGATGGCTTCTACAGGAGAGTAGATGGGGGATAGTGGGGTAGATGAATTCAGATTTTTTGCCAAAGTGAAAGCAACCCATCAAGATTAGATTTTGCCACCGAAGTGGCTAGTTTACTGTGCAATCGATATCTATCCTGTAGAGGGTAGCGCAAAAGCATATGGATACACAAAAATCCTAGGAACTAGGCCCCAAAAGGGTTTACATCAAGTCCTTCAAGGTTCCGCTTGCCCACTCAAAACACTCGAGTTAGTGGAGAGAAAAAACATCAGTTACCCTCAAGACATGTGGTTCACTCACTATATCCGCAAGCCTTTAAAGACACGCGTGAGAAATAAAATATAAATAAGTTAAAATACAAAGGTACAACAAAATCAAGACAGTTAAAAGCTGCAAAAAAAGGACAAGCAATAATGGAGCAGTAAACAGAGGTGTGATTACTCACGACTGTCCGAAAGCTAGGTAGTCAAGTGACCTCAATTGAATCGTAGCTCAAGTCGCCTACCAACGCAGTGTAGTGTGAGGAAAGGCTGGAATACAGTTTTGAAGTCGACATACTTATAAAATAAGCATTTTCACCTTCAACCCACGTCACAGTCACCTCCACATCCACAGAAGTACTTTGTGAACCGATGGCAGCGATCTTCAGCAAGTGAGTTAAAACAGGGCAGGATGTCGGAGGTCTGGAAGACAGCAAATGTAGTCCTGATATCTAAAAAAAGGGACAGCCAATTAACATTAAATTACAGGCCAGTGTCACTAACATGCATAGTATGGAAGGTTATGGAGAAAATTATCAGAATAGTGAAGAAGCTGGAAAGGAGCGGATTCATCAATAACAGCCAGCACAGTTTCAGAGATGATAAATCCTTCTCGCAAAACTTCAAGAGTTTTGAACTGTAAGAAGGCGTTCGATACTATACCTTATAAGAAGCTCGGAGAAAAGTTATAGGAACAGGCAGGAATAACAGGAAAAGCACTACAGTGAATAAGAAATGTTTAACAGAAAGGAAACAACGCGTTTTTGCCCGAGAGGTGGTGTTAGAACTGGAGTGACGAGTGGTGTTTCACAAGGTTGAGTACTTTGATCAGTACTTTCTTGCGTATGTATGTAGCAGTATGACCCCTATGAGTTCAGTGCTTCTCTTATAAATGTAATAATCTTGTGTATATAAATGAGATGAGAGAAGAAGAAATCGAGTTGGAGGTTCCTGTTCCCAAATGACGTGAAAGTAATGAGAATACGAACAGGAGCAAACCAGGAAATATTACAAATGGATTTGGACAAACTGCAGGATTTATCCGACAAGTGGCTATTAAAATATAACGTCAACACATTCAGAGTTGTGAAAATCGGAGAGGGGCAAAGACGACCAGAAACAGAGTACAGGCTCGGGGGACAAAGGATGCAAGCCTTCCTAAAAGAGAAATACTTAGGGATGAGCATAGTTCCCGGTATATCACCTGAAGCACACACCAAGCGGATAACTGCTGCAGCAAATTTAAATGTAGCTTTCAGGAACCTTGACAAGGAAACATTCACGACCCTGTACACAGTATTTATCAGGTCTATCTTGGAGTATGTAGCGCCAGTATGGAACCAATATGTGATAAAGCATGTAAAGAAGCAGGAAAAAAAGTGCAGAGTTTTGCAACAAAACTAGTCCCACAGTTGAAGGGTCTGAGTCATGAGAGGCTAAAGGAGCTAAACCTGACTACATTAGAGAACAGAAGGAGCAAGGGTGACATGATTACGATAGCAAAATACTGAGGGGAACTGACATAATGGAAAGAGGAGGGGGAGACTGTTCGAAAGTGTTGGGTCTCAGGTACATGAGGACACAGCTGGGAATTAGTAAAGAGGGATGTTAAGAAATACTTCTTTAGCCCTAGTGGACAGGAAGTGGAATGACCTAGAGAAAGAAGTGATAGAGGCAGGATCCATACATAGTGTTAAAAAATAACAAGAGTAAAGGTTTGAAATTCAAAATAATGCATGTTAACATGATATTTACCGGGAAGTGCTAAATCCGAAGGAGATGAGGATAACGAGGTAATCAGGTTTAATCCAGAGCAGAGAAGGGTGCTTCTAATTCCTTGGATCGAAAACCCTTCACCTTGAATTGAGTGATATTTAAACTCACCCCAGGATGTTAATACCACGTTGTTGTTGTTTCATGCTTGTTTTTGTTTTATGATCTTGATAGGTATTGGAGGAAGGAGCAGCAGTACTGTGTGACCTATAACGAAGGGTCACACAGTATCTTCAAACGTGGAAGGTGGCACGTGTCTGCCAGAAAGACCAGTGTGGACCCCTGTGATGTATTCCAGTACACAGTAGTGGAGGTGGTGGTGGAAGATGGTGCTGGAGGTGGGGTTGGAGGGTAGTAGTGGTAGTGCTGCTAGGTGATAGTGGAAGGTAGTGGTGTTGGTGGTGACCTAGCGTTTAACACCTCGTTAACTAACTTGATGCACCTTCACCACCGCCCTGCCCACACCACCTTCAGATTAAGATGTAAATTGCCTGATCCGCTTGACTTACACGGTTCCTGGTGTTACTGGTAGGTGGTGATGGTGATGGGAGTGGTGGTGGTAGGTGATGGTTGTATTTGTAGGGGCGGCGGTATTAGATGATGATGTTGGTAGTAGTGGTAATGGTGGGGACAGTGATGGTGGTAGTAGTGGTAATGGTGGGGACAGTGATGGTGGTAGTAGTGGTAATGGTGGGGACAGTGATGGTGGTAGTGGTGGTAATGGTGGGGACAGTGATGGTGGTAGTGGTGGTAATGGTGGGGACAGTGATGGTAGTAATGGTGGGGACAGTGATGGTGGTAATGGTAGGGACAGTGATGGTGGTAATGGTGGGGACAGTGATGGTGGTAATGGTGGGGACAGTGATGGTGGTAATGGTGGGGACAGTGATGGTGGTAGTGGTGGTAATTGTGGGGACAGTGATGTTGGTAGTAGTGGTAATTGTGGGGACAGTGATGGTGGTAGTAGTGGTAATGGTGGGGACAGTGATGGTAGTAGTGGTGGTAATGGTGGGGACAGTGATGGTGGTAGTGGTGGTAATGGTGGGGAGTGATGGTGGTAGTGGTGGTAATGGTGGGGACAGTGATGGTGGTAGTAGTGGTGGGGACAGTGATGGTAGTAGTGGTGGTAATGGTGGGGACAGTGATGGTGGTAGTAGTGGTAATGGTGGGGACAGTGATGGTGGTAGTAGTGGTAATGGTGGGGACAGTGATGGTGGTAGTAGTGGTAATGGTGGGGCCAGTGATGGTGGTAGTAGTGGTAATGGTGGGGACAGTGATGGTCATAGTAGTGGTAATGGTGGGGACAGTGATGGTGGTAATGGTGGGGACAGTGATGGTGGTAGTGGTGGTAATTGTGGGGACAGTGATGTTTGTAGTAGTGGTAATTGTGGGGACAGTGATGGTGGTAGTAGTGGTAATGGTGGGGACAGTGATGGTAGTAGTGGTGGTAATGGTGGGGACAGTGATGGTGGTAATGGTGGGGAGAGTGTTGGTGGTAGTGGTGGTAATGGTGGGGACAGTGATGGTGGTAGTAGTGGTAATGGTGGGGACAGTGATGGTAGTAGTGGTGGTAATGGTGGGGACAGTGATGGTGGTAGTAGTGGTAATGGTGGGGACAGTGGTGGTGGTAGTAGTGGTAATGGTGGGGACAGTGATGGTGGTAGTAGTGGTAATGGTGAGGCCAGTGATGGTGGTAGTAGTGGTAATGGTGGGGACAGTGATGGTCATAGTAGTGGTAATGGTGGGGACAGTGATGGTGGTAGTAGTGGTAATGGTGGGGACAGTGATGGTGGTAGTAGTGGTAATGGTGGGGACAGTGATGGTGGTAGTAGTGGTAATGGTGGGGACAGTGATGGTGGTATTAGTGGTAATGGTGGGGACAGTGATGGTGTTAGTAGTGGTAATGGTGGGGACAGTGATGGTGGTAGTGATGGGAGTAGCGGTGATGATGACTTTAAACAAAAAGCAGCACATAAGTAACGATAAATATCATCTTCATTATTTTGAATAATGATAACTGATTCATTAATGTACGTGCTGTTGTTGAAGCTGCCAGACTCACACTTCATGTATTGCAGGAGCTATAAACACATAAGCAGTATAATGTGATCCTTTATTGACAACGTTTCGCCCACGCAGTGGGCTTTATCGAGTCACAGACAGATCTGTCTGTGACTCGATAAAGCCCACTGCGTGGGCGAAACGTTGTCAATAAAGGATCACATTATACTGCTTATGTGTTTATTTTTCCATTGTGTCGGTATTTTATACCATTTATTTCCATTGCAGGAGCTACTTGACTAACACCTCACGTGTTGCAGGTACTGTCTAACTCGCCTCGCTTCCTAATCTCCTAATACATCATATATTTTTGAATACTGTTGCTGCTGCTGCAACTTTCGTTGTTGCTACTGGTGATATTGCAAGTCAGCGTAAAGTTATCATCTAGACAATCCTTATACTAAATAATAATAATCTTTATTTCTACAAGTACATGATACAACTTATACAGACCTAGCTGACATCAGTGACGTACTATATAGAAAGCCCCAGGTTATGCAGAGCAATTTGAGTAATTTAGGTTCATTTTGTCCCCAGGATACGACCCACACCAGTCGGCTAACATCCAGGTACTTACTGGTAAGTGAACAGGGACAGCAGGTGTCTTAAGGAAGCACACCCAATGTTTTCACTCGTACCTGGGATCGAACCACGGACCTTAGTGTGAGTTGAGTGCGCTACAGAGCTACGGGACACCCTTGTATTATATCTAACCTGTCAACACTAAACTCATTTTTATGTTTGAGAATGTCAACGAGCGTAAGTTGGGTGTAAATAAATAAGTGCCTTTGACACCTTTCTCATCAATGTGTTTGACATCGAGCGTAAATTGAGTGTAAAACAGACTCCTTTGAAGCATTTCTCAGTGTCATTCAACGCAGTAAGACGGTGTGGTTCTTTTATTTTTCAATGTTTATATACATTTCAGCAAGCGATAATGGCGTCCATTAAACATTCAACGACACTAAGTGACGGAAATGTTTCCTTGCTGAAAGGAGAGCGACGTTGAGCATCGCTCAGGGCTTGTCATTTCTTCCTCATCAACTATTTATGCTAACACTTCATCAAAGGAACGGCGGCATTATCTGGTTAAGCTTGCAGTCTCTATCTATCACAGTAAAGCGGCGCTCTGATTGAACTCCAGCACTTGTGTTGCAGGCCTGTGTTGCAAGCAACGGGAACTAACAGTAATAAATATTGCTCAACAAGGAAAGTAGTTGATGAGTAAGAAACATGTTCATCACTTTGATGAGTAAGAAACATATTCATCACGTTGATGAGTAAGAAACATGTTCATCACTTTGATGAGTAAGAAACATGTTCATCACTTTGATGAGTAAGAAACATGTTCATCACTTTGATGAGTAAGAAACATGTTCAACACTTTGATGAGTAAGAAACATGTTCATCACTTTGATGAGTAAGAAACATGTTCATCACTTAGGGAGGTTTAGAGTCGAAATGTTTCGCCTGTTCATCAGTCTGCTTCAGTTGACCGACCTTCTGTCAAGGCCATGGGACTGATCACCTCAAAATTCTCTCTTCACTTTACTGAACTGAAGACGCCTCCTGTGCAGGTGAAATATTTCGACAGTGAGGATCCCTAAGTATTGCACATTTGTTGTAGTCATCAACTTGTTTGGTATTTTATACCATTTATAGTTTGAAGGAAAGTGAACTAGGAAGTAACTTCTGTGATTTATATGTATCTTGATTCCCCAAATGACTGTATACCATATAGTATACAAATGTTTGAAAACGTTAGTGGAAACAAGGTACTGTACATGATACCCATTAGCTGAAGAATTAGACACGTATGCAACATATGTGTATCTTTACTTTCAAGACAGAACTATATACAAAAGACGAGATAATCAGTCCCTCAGCCTAGGAGTAAGTGATGAGCACCATAGTCTTTTGTATATAGTTCTACTGTCTTCACATTATGTCCTTGAATTATATTGATAAAACCACTAGCTGGCGAAACGTCTACAAAGTAGAGATACCCAGATGTTGTACATGTCTAATTCTTCATCTTGTCGGCATTATATACGATTCATACACTACTCATAAGCTGTGATTATATATATGCTTTAGTGCTGGGACCTTGGTCACTACAGATGTATATGTGTGTGTGTGTTTATATTATATATATATATATATATATATATATATATATATATATATATATATATATATATATATATATTTTTTTTTTTTTTTTTTCAACAATTCGGCCGTCTCCCACCGAGGCAGGGTGACCCAAAAAGAAAGAAAATCCCCAAAAAGAAAAAACTTTCATCATCATTCAACACTTTCACCACACTCATACATAATCACTGTCTTTGCAGAGGAGCTCAGATACTACAGCTGAGAAAAGTCCCTCCCAGCTGTCACTATCTCAGACCCCTCCTTTAAAGTGCAGGCATTGTACTTCCCATTTCCAGGACTCAAGTCCAACTAAATCAATTAACTGGTTTCCCTGAATCCCTTCACACAATGTTACCCTGCTCACACTCCAACAGATCGTCATGTCCCAAAAACCATTCGTCTCCATTCACTCCTATCTAACACGCTCACACATGCTTGCTGGAAGTCCAAGCCCTCGCCCACAAAACCTCCTTTACCCCTTCCCCTCCAACCTTTTCTAGGACGACCCCTACCCCGCCTTCCTTCCCCTACAGATTTATACGCTCTCCAAGTCATTCTACTTTGATCCATTCTCTCTAAATGACCAAACCACCTCAACAACCCCTCTTCAGCCCTCTGACAAATACTTTTAGTAACTCCACACCTTCTCCTAATTTCCACATTCCGAATTTTCTGCATAATATTTACACCACACATTGCCCTTAGACAGGACATCTCCACTGCCTCCAGCCTCCTCCTCGCTGCAGCATTTGCAACCCATGCTTCACACCCATATAAGAGTGTTGGTACCACTATACTTTCGTACATTCCCTTCTTTGCCTCCATGGATAACGTTTTTGTCTCCACAGATACCTCAATGCACCACTCACCTTTTTTCCTTCATCAATTCTATGGTTAACCTCATCCTTCATAAACCCATCTGCTGACACATCAACTCCCAAATATCTGAAAACATTTACTTCTTCCATAATCCCTCTCTCCAATGTGATATCCAATTTTTCTTTATTTAAATCGTTTGATACCCTCATCACCTTACTCTTATCTATGTTCACTTTTAACTTTCTACCTTTACACACTCTCCCAAACTCGTCCACTAACCTTTGCAACTTTTCTTTAGAATCTCCCATAAGCACAGTATCATCAGCAAAAAGTAACTGTGTCAACTCCCATTTTGCATTTAATTCTCCATAATTTAATCCCACCCTCTCCCCAACACCCTAGCATTTACTTCTTTACAACCCCATCTATAAATATATTAAACAACCATGGTGACATTACACAACCCTGTCTAAGACCTACTTTTACCGGGAAGTAATCTCCCTCTCTCCTACACACCCTAACCTGAGCCTCACTATCCTCATAAAAACTCTTTACAGCCTTCAATAACTTACTACCTATTCCATACACTTGCAACATTTGCCACATTGCTCCCTATCCACTCTATCATATGCCTTTTCTAAATCCATAAATGCAATAAAAACTTCTCTACCTTTATCTAAATACTGTTCACATATATGCTTCACTGTAAACACTTGATCTACACATCCCCTACTCACTCTAAAGCCTCCTTGCTCATCTGCAATCCTACTCTCTGTCTTACCTCTAATTCTTTCAATAATAACCCTGCCATACACTTTACCTGGTATACTCAGTAAACTTATTCCCTATAATTTTTACACTCTCTTTTATCCCCTTCCCTTTATATAAAGGAACTATACATGCTCGCTGCCAATCCCTAGGTACCTTCCCTCTTTCATACATTTATTAAACAAAAATACCAACCACTCCAGCACTATATCCCCCTGCTTTTAACATTTCTGTCATGATTCCGTCAATTCCAGCTGCTTTACCCCTTTCATTCTACGTAATGCCTCACGCACCTCCCCCACACTCACATCCTGCTCTTCTTCACTCCTAAACGATGTTGTACCTCCCTGGCCAGTACATGAAATTATCGCCTCCCTCTTTTCATCGACATTTAAAAGTTCCTCAAAATATTCCCGCCATCTACCCAATACCTCCAGCTCCCCATCTACTAACTCCCTACTCTGTTTTTAACTGACAAATCCATTCGTTCCCTAGGCTTTCTTACCTTGTTTATCTCACTCCAAAATCTTTTCTTGTTTTCAGCAAAATTTCTTGACAGATCCTCTCCCATTCTTTCATCCGCTCTTCTTTTGCACTCTCTCACCACTCTCTTCACCTTTCTTTTACTCTCCATATACTCTGCTCTTCTACTAACACTTCTGTTTTGTAAAACCTCTCATAAGCTACCTTTTTCTCTTTTATCACACCCTTTACTTCTTCATTCCACCACTCACTCCTCTTTCCTCCTGCACCCACCCTCCTATAACCACAAACTTCTGCCCCACATTCTAATACTGCATTTTTAAAACTATCCCAACTCTCTTCAACCCCCCCACTACTCCTACTTGCACTAGCCCACCTTTCTGCCAATAGTTGCTTATATCTCACCCTAACTTCCTCCTCCCTTAGTTTATACACTTTTACCTCTCTCTTACTTGCTGTTGCCATTTTCCTTTTGTCCCATCTACCTTTTACTCTAACTGTAGCTACAACCAAATAATGATCTGATATATCCGTTGCCCCTCTATAAACATGTACATCCTGAAGCCTACTCATCAACCTTTTATCCACCAATACATAATCCAACAAACTACTTTCCTTACGTGCTATATCATACCTTGTATATTTATTTATCCTCTTTTTCATAAAATATGTATTACTTATTACCAAACCTCTTTCTACACATAGCTCAATTAATGGTTCCCCATTTACATTTACCCCTGGCACCCCAAATTTACCTACTACTCCATCCACAACATTTTTACCCACTTTAGCATTAAGATCCCCAACCACAATTACTCTATCACTTGGTTCAAAACTCCCCACACACTCACTCAACATTTCCCAAAATCTCTCTCTCTCTTCTACACTTCTCTCTTCTCCAGGTGCATAAACACTTACTATAACCCACTTTTCACATCCAACCTTTATTTTACTCCACATAATCCTTGAATTTATACATTTATATTCCTTCTTTACCTGCCATAACTGATTATTCAACATTATTGCCACTCCTTCTTTAGCTCTAACTCTATTTGAAACACCTGATCTAATCCCATTTATTTCTCCCCACTGAAACTCTCCTACCCCCTTCAGCTTTGTCTCACTTAAAGCCAGGACATCCAGCTTCTTTTCATTCATAACATCTACAATCATCTCTTTCTTATCATTCGCACAACATCCACGCACATTCAAACATCCCACTTTGACGATTTTCTTCTTCTTTTTAGTAAGCTATACAGGAAAAGGGGTTACTAGCCCATTGTTCCCGGCATTTTAGTTGACTTTTACAACACGCATGGCTTACGGAGGAAAGATTCTTATTCCACTTCCCCATGGATATGAAAGGGAAAAGCAATAAGAACAAGAACTATTAAGATAAAATCAAAGAAAACTCAGATGAGTGTGTATACAATAAACGTGTACATGTTTGCGTAGTGTGACCTAAGTGTAAGTAGAAGTAGCAAGACGTACCTGAAATCTTGCATGTTTATGAGACAGAAAAAGACACCAGCAATCCTACCATCATGTAAAACAGTTTCAGGTTTCTGTTTCACAGTCACCTGGCAGGATGGTAGTACCTCCCTGAGTGGTTGCTGTCTACCAACCTACTACCTATATATATATATATATATATATATATATATATATATATATATATATGATCTGAGAAAAATAGGTTTTTGGAAAAAGAGAGAATACGAACACCCAGACATTTTATTGTAAAAGCTTTGATCCTTGGGCCTTGGTCACTGCAAATAACAGGTACGATATCAGCTGAACTGTTACGAGGTCAGCTGATATCTGTGTCGCTGGATGGGCAGGTGTTAGTTACCGTTATCAAGGAGGCTTCTGGAACATTGGCGTCTCCTTATATTTGGCTCCCTAATGACCAGCTGGGCTTCATTCCATTTTATCAGAAGTTACTCGGGGTGTCTGTGCATCACGTAAGCATTACTTTGATCATTCCTGATGTGTTAGTTACCTCCACGTATTGTTGCAGTGTCCGCACGGGACATTGTAAACACCAGCAGTAAATAATGAGAAAGTAGAATGAATTAGAAATTTTTGCAACACATGGGTATCTTTATTGTAAGAACGTCTCCACAATAAAGATGCGTAAGTGTTGCACAAGTGTCTAATTCATTATACTGTCGGTTCTCTGAACCATTTATCTACAATGTGAAAGTAGCAGCTTTCTTGCGAGAGCTTTGATGGAGGCAGTGGTTATCGTGGCTACCTTGATGTCACTCTGGGCAAATGGTCTTAAGACTGTTGCTGGCCACATCAACACACGGGAGGAGTAAGCGCCTCTTTGCAGTGTGTTCTGAAGCATGGAAGATAGTCTGAGCTCTTAGTCTAGAGTCGTATATGAAGACCGTAGGGAGTTGATGTTGTGAAAGTTTCCAACGTTTTTCTACATAAGCGATTCGGCTTGGAGCCAGGTTTTCCTGTAGATTGCATGGTCAGCTAGACTGTTGCTGCTCTCTGCCTCCCGGCTCACTGCAGAGGTGTCATAGTCAGAAGTTGGAGGGTTAGGTAATGAGTGAGAATAGGCAGGATATTTTTTTTTTTTCAAATAATATTCTTCAAGGTATTTTGGAAACCCATGAGAGTACCCTCATCTTAGGACACCACATTTTTATAAATGAAGTGTAAAGCTCTAGCTGCGATAAGCCGCTTTATGTTTAAGTAGTTACAAGTCATCACTTAAAATTCGTAACAGGAGGTGCTTGCCCTATTTCCTGACGAATAAACCACCACCACCACTTAACCCATCGTCACTTAAGCCACCACCAATACTTTAGCCGCCACCACCACCACTAAAGCCACCACCACCACTTAATCCGCCACCACAACTAACTATACCACCACTTAACCCACCACCACCATCACCACTTCATCCGTCTCTTCGTCTTCCTCCGCTTCTTCTACCTCGTCCTTCTCCGCTTCTTCTATCTCTTCCTCAACCTCTACCTACCTGGGTTTCCATTTTTTTCATCCTCAATATGGACTTGCGATGCTCTGTAGATGCTTGCCAGATCAATTTCCAAATTTAATAAGATCAGCGCTTCTCTGCGTATTTTTAATTATTGGCACTGATAGATTAGGTATAATTCGATATTCTCCCCTAACTCGGTTTAGCTGACACTCTCGCTGCAACGGAAGGGTTTCGAACCCTCTCACAACGTTTCGACTCGCCTCTCGCTGCCGGGGAAGGCCCGGTGGCGAACGAACGTTCCCGTAAACGATCGCTGGGAACTTGCCACGTTGGTAGGATCACTGTGTAAGTTTTCCCTCAATGGAAGCGGAGGCGAAGCCCATCTAAGATGTAGCTTATTAAGTCTCTGGCCAGGAATCAACTCCTTTGTGAAGCCAGACCGCTAAACGGGACTAACCTGCACGAAATGAAAGAACCAGTAATGAAAAAAAACTGTAATTTTGATGAAAAACTGGAATTTGAAATGAATGAATTCACAGAAAAAAAATCTATATAAATCCTTCAAACTTTGCTGTAAAATCGTGTATATAATTCTGATGATAAAACTAAATTTCAAGGACAAGGAAAGACTGAAATGAATGTATTTAAATATTTTGGAAGTTGATGTTTCGGCAGATAGATTTTTCAAAGATGAGGTGAATCAGAGATGTGGAAATTATAGCAGGTGTGTTGAAGAGTCTGTGGAAAGCAAGTAGTTTGTTAATAGATGTAAAAAAAGAGAAAATGTGAAAGAATATAGTGTGAAAAACATTGTATTTTAATATTACAAATAAAAAAAATGTAGGAACGTATCGTGAGAGTCACGGTATTGTCTTTTTTTTTTTATTCTTCAAGGACAAAAAAGTAATTCTGGTTAAAATTTCTATAATTTAGAAGAAAAACTTGTAACTTTAATTAAAATACTAAAATTTTCAGGAAAAATCTCTCATTTCATTGGGAAAAATGGTTTTGATGAGAAAAATTCAATTCTTACATTTATTTTATTACCTTTCAATAATTCATAATTGCATGA
>WNWK01000307.1:242500-252500 GCA_009830355.1 Cherax destructor
GAGCAAGGAGAATAAACTGACTGATCTTTTTTCCCCTCAAAAGTTCAAAGTTGGGAACGCAAGCCAAATGAGAGGAAGAACGGAACGTTCTCTCGCTACAGTGAACGCACTTTCGTGAATTTTGTCTACAGTGCATCACAAACAACACGCATTCGTGAGTTCCCTGTCTGCATTACTACAAGGAACGCGCGTTCGCGAATTTCCTGTCTACATTACACGAGGAACACGAGTTCGCAAATTCCCCGTCATCATCAAGCCTCAAGGAACGCGCGTTCGCCAGTTCCTTTATACATTAGGCCACACATTAATGGAGGTAGTTGAGGAGAGCAACATCGCATGCTATGCAAGAAACAGCTCCCCTGTCTGCCACATCTGGTGTCTGCCATTAAATAAGCGAGGAAAATATCAGTAAAGTGTTGGTGGTGTTCTTGTCGTAGCTGAGCAGGACGACAATGCCGCCACACACACGACACTCCGTCCCTTAATGGCCTTATTATGACCAATTATTGTGGCAAAAGATGCCAATTTTACATGTTTACCCTGGCAGCTGAGCACTGTGCTCCCGCATGGTCACCTGCGCTATTGGCTATTACTGTGTGCTTAATTTTGCCCCTATGGCTAGCCTTGGGATTTTAATTTTTGCATTTGCCAAGTTGATTACGACTTGTTTTTTTGCGGTAGATATTCCGTAGAGTTACGGACGTGGGATAAAATGGGAGAAAAAAAAAAAGACACGAGTATTTAACCTATCCTAATTTTAATACGTCTGTTTTTAAGGTGGTAGTCAGTTTCATAACGCTTTCGGGTTTTCTCCAAATCCTATTTTCTTAGTTTTAAGCTACATAAACCAATAAAAATGTTTATTTATTGAGAAATCATAAAAAAGAACGGTTGGGATAAGTCTAGTAACGAGATGGCCGATTAAAAAAAGGCAACGTTCATATTTGAACGTTCACTGGTTGTGTAGGAATGAGCTAGGTATCAGTGTGATCTCTGCGGTGGAGATGCCTCAGATAACACTCCCGTCATTCCCGCTGCTCTACACACTTGCATTATAAGCTTATCTCTCACTTTCTGAAAAAAAAATTTTAATCGCAAGCTTAAAATTGGAATTTTTTTGTGTTTTAGTTTATTCTAATACAATTTTTATTTCCCGCACTTAGCACTGATAATGGTTCGTAGACTTTAGCGAGATGTCTCGCTCTCGTTTCGAGCAGTTAATTTGACCTATAAACGGTAGTTTCATAAATTGAATTAATCTTCGTGCCGAATAGGTAAAACTGGTCATTTAGCAAGAACTCATTTAAAATTAAGTCCTTTCTAAAATTGTATCTTATACGTTTAAAGACATACTGAGACTGAGAAATTATATATATATATATATATATATATATATATATATATATATATATATATATATATATATATATATATATATATATATATATATGTGTGTGTGTGTGTGTGTGTGTGCAAAAAATCACAGTGAACAGGTGATATAAAAATATGCAAGACAGCCACTATGAAAAAATAGAGAATTCAAGCGCTTTCGTGACTACTCACATTATCAAGGAACTATATGATATGTGAGTAGTCAACGCTTAAATTCCTCTATTTTCATATATTGTCTATATATATATATATATATATATATATATATATATATATATATATATATATATATATATATATATATATATATATATAACGTTATTTTCTTGTAACATCTCCCTAAGAAGCTTATCAATGTAATCCTCGTTGAAGTTAATTGCAAATGCATCTGTTCATGAAGAAATCTTTCGCTAAGTGTGAGTAAGCAGTGCGCAGTGGAGATTGATGGCTTAACTCCATCAATCTTCACAGCTCACAAGAACAGGACATTTATTGAAACAGCGTTTCACATGTTCAACAGCCTGTACAACAGGCTATGCAACAGCCTGCGCTGTGCAGCAGCCTGCATAATAGATTTTTCAAGCTATTGATTTGAAAACGTTTTCTTTTCAGGCGAAACGTGGTCTTTTAATAGCATTTTGACCTGTCAGGTAACAAATATTACAAATTATATACATTGACGGTTGTAAGCACGATTCTACTGGAAGATACCATATGATACTTGTCTGACACAGCAACACCATGGTATCTTAGTACAGGGGAAGTCTTGTGCAACACCTTTGCTAAACACCTGTTAAACATGACCTAATTCCACTAGTGGGCCACTTGTGACGTTACCTCCACCTGCTACACCTTCTGCTCTAGTATACAAGGACTAACCACATGCCTATGTTTTAGGCTTGAGGGACTGTCCACCTACCAAAACTTACGGACTGAGCACGTTAAAACTACTACTTCTGTCTTCAGTGTTATAGTCGTCTGTATCCGACTGAAGAGCTTTGTGGTGCAGGGGAAATGTTTTAGCAATAAGCGTACTCAAGTGTTACACATGTTTTTTCACCATAATCTTGCACATGAATGGTGTAATAACGACAAAAAGAATTAAAACACATGTGCAACATCTGGGTATCTTAATTTGTAGACGTTTCACCATCCTGTGGCTTTATCAGTAAAAGGATATAATGTGAAGAATGTATAATTTGAAGAATGTATTGTATTGATAAAGTCACTGGATGGTGAAACGTCTACAAATAAAGATACCCAGATGTTGCAGTTGTCTAATTCTTCATCATCTACTGGTAGGCTGCACCTGTGGATGCAGACAAGAGAATGCGAAATAATGTTTATTTGAAGAACGTTTCGATATAAGAAGATCTACATCAACTCATTATGAAGCTCTAGTTATAACGAAACTTGTCCAAATAATTGCTAGGTTTGCATTCTCGTGTTTCTCGAAATACTTGTCTACGTTACGGCTTGTAAACAAAGCTGCATCTACTCTTGTTGTCGCTTCCTCAGTTGATAGCGGCCTCAACTCAAACATTGAGGTATACAGAGGTCGAGGTATACAGAGGTCGAGGTATACAGAGGCCGAGGTATACAGAGGCCGAGGTATACAGAGGCCGAGGTATACAGAGGTCGAGTGGAAACGTTGGTTGTTTCCTTGCACTTGCTGCTTTATTAACTTAAAATTCTTAACAAAGTCTTGTTTTTTTTTAGGCATAAGAATTACCACTTGAGATTCCCACATTGCAGACGAAACTATTTAGCAGCCTAATGGCACTACGGTTAATTTAGGATAATGAGGGTGGCCTGTTGACCACTGAACCCACTCTGTAGGGTAAGTGGTTTGCCCAACCTAGAGATGGTTGAATGGGCTTACACCAGTGGTCTTTAAGGTTATTTTATCACGACACAGAGCATTATCACATACTCTTCTTCACCCTATTGCCGACTATAATAAAAAAAGTCTGATAGTAAATATAAAAAAAAACCGAAAACCTAATTTAAACCTTTTGAGGCATTAGAGTCAAGCCACAATTTATTAATTTAAGGATATTCGGCATATAAATAAAATTTGTTTTCAAGATTTCTTCTTGTAGGCATACCTTATTGTGCTTCTGTTTTTTTAGACACAGAGGAAACTGACACCTCAGAATTGTCAGCTCCCCATCTACAGCGGATAACAGTTCCATATAGGCCTCTTATACGTCAAATTATATAATTATCAATATTATATCCCTTCATCCCGTGATTCTCTCACGGGACTTTCTTATCATCTATAGTCACACTCACTCGGTAGTTATTGCAACTATTAAATAGTGTACAGCAGACAGTAGCGAGGAAAAAGCACAGGTTGCAGAGGAAGCTTTGATTGTGGTAACTTTTCCCTCTGTGTAGAGCATTTTCCCGGTATGTTTCGTTTTGTATAGAGCTTTATTAAGTCATATTCAGCTGTGTAGAGCTTTATCACGTCGTGTTTCCCTCTGTGTAGAGCTCTAAGTCATAACTTTATTAACTTCTGCACACTGCATCAGTTTATCAGTACGAGGTTGTCTACATTGTGTGTGTTACACAACTGTCTCTGAGGGGAGAGGGGGAGGGGTTTGGCCTGGGAGTGGGAGGGGTTTGTGCTGGGATGGGCTTAAGGTAGGGGAGGGGAAGGAATGTGTCCTGGGAAAAGGTTTAAGGTAGGGAAGGGGTAAGGGGTTTTGTGCTGGGAGGGGTTAAGGATAGAGGAGAAGTTTGTCCTGTGAGGGAAGTTATGGATGTGGAGGGGGGTTAGAGGGTTTGTGCTGGAAGGGGTTTAAGATAGGGGAGGGGAAAGCTGGAGAAGGAAATTTGGGCATAATTACACTTTGGTGTCCCGCCTCTGATAAAGCCTCCATGAATATGCAACACTTGTGCAGAATCAATCAACTCGACGATCGCAATGGTTTTCTGGCCCACCTGACGTGGCGTCTTGAAGGAAATGGAATCTTGAGATAGTAATGCTATTGTACTTTATCCCATTCTCTCTCTCCCTCCGTCTCGCTCTCCCCTCCGTCTCTCTCCATATTTACTTGTCTCTTCCTGCTCGTTTCTCCCTCTCACCTAGTCTTTCCCTCTCTTCCTTTCTCTAGCTTCTACCTTAGTGTATCAGGAAGATTCCTGCATAGATACTCGGAAGGCATTGAATTTGCACTCTGGAAAGGTGTAGAATTAGGGAAGATATAATTTAAATGTACAAATGGAAGACTAAATAAAATAATATAAATAGCATGTTGAAATTATCTAAGCCAGGACTTGCAGCAATGGATATGAGTTAACCAAAATTAGATTTGGCAATAGAGTTGTTAAGTGAGGAAAAGAAATCCCAGGTTGCGTCATTGAAGCGAGAACTTTGAGTAGCTTTATGTTACAGGCACTTGAGTGGGTATGTTTGGGAATGAGTTAGCCATGCCTAGCATGGGGCAGTAGGCCAAGTATGGTCCAGTAGGCCTACTGCAGGGCTCTACCAATGGAAATGTTTCAGATCACATATTTAGTAATCATGTCTCACGAAATCGTAATAACACGATTGCAAACAAACCACGGAACGAGTGGCCTGGAGTTTTAGGACTCACTCGCCATGGGTTCAAACCCCACCCGTTCCCTGGTTAATAATCGTGTATTACAGAGAATATTAGGTAGCACAACTTGATTGCTAAATTACTGGGTTAGCTTAATGAACCTGACCTACTTCTACTGGTGGATCCTGCCCACACGTGACCACGTCTACTACTTCTGCTTCGTTCTACTTCTACCACCGAGTGATGTTTTTATTAATTAAATTAATAAAGCTGTTATAGGACGAAACATCTTTCAATGAAGACACCCGGGTGTTGTACACGTGTCTTAGTTATCAGTTTGTCGGTATTATATACTACCTTTGATCTAAAGATGTTCTCTCTTCACGTCTGCCCCTCTTTTCCTGTGTCTCCTTTGCCCTTTCTCCTCTCCCTCTCCTCATATTTCTCCCTCCCTCACGCTCTATCATCCAGCTTCACCAAGCTCCCTGCCTCAGCTCACCCTGGGGGCACTTTACTAATCCACGCCCCAAGACACAGCTCTCCCTCATTTGCCTCATTATCTCTCCCTTTCATCAATTTCTAACTGGTTCGCTCGTTCAATTAATGCCCATGTGTTTTTTATCGATGGGAATGGAACTGCAAATCAGTGGAACGGAAATCGGTAATTAAAAAGAAATATTGATATTGGAGTCGGCATTATCCCCACATAGAGTTGAGTCACCCATGCGAGAAGGCGCTTCCATGAAAACGAGAATAGAGTCCACTGCTGTCTTTTCATATTTTAAATTCTTTGTTATGTAAGTCCTGCTTATCGCCTGACAATGACTACCCAAGATATACACATATTTGTTGTCAAAATTAAGAAACACAAAAAACATTTTTTTTTCACTTTCTGCGTCACTGGGCAAATTTCACTTCATCTAAACCCCACGCGCTGTTGTTTGACCGAAATCCAGTCTTTTGTTTTCAGAGCGAAAGGGGATATTCAGCGTTATTTCCGCCCGAGCGAGCATTTTCAACATTAAGGCCAAAGAAACACAGGAATTGAAAGAACGACTTAGATAATGATTCAGGAGAGGTATAAAACTCCTATCATTGTCATATATAGCACAATTAACTTTATACAAAATTCCATGGCTTGGGCCATTCTCTTGCCCAGCTATTATTGTGTTCACGACGTGTCTCTCAGTGTGTATCTTGGTATGTGTCTCTGTGTATCTTGGCGTGTGTCAGTGTGTATCTTAGTATGTGCCACTATGTATCTTGGTATGTGTCAGTGTGTATCTTGGTATATGTAATTGTGTATCTTGATATGTGTCTTAGGCTTCAATACACTATAAAAGACACATCCCTCTGTTTTAGTGAGGAGTGATGATTTTTGTCCTCCAGGGCGTAATCATATATATCTTCTGTTTTTCGTGTTTGTCACCATTGCTTCATCTAGTTTCTTCTACTTACTAACCACCATAAAACTGAAAAGGTATTTCCTAACATCCCTGTGGTTCATTTGTGTCTTCAGCTGTCAACTGTCTCTCTTTCCACTGTCCAGGCCTCTGAGTGTTTTGTTTGTCATGATTATGTTCTCACTGTCTTCCTTTTAACCGGTGTTAGTTTAAGCTCATTCATTCGTTCACTCTCTTAGCTAAGTTCCCTCAGTTTCAGTACCAAGCTTTTCAGGAAAGTTTCGAGCTTCTTGTGCTTCCTAATGTTCTTGATCAAGTGCTGGCCCTATGCTGGCGCCGCATCTTCGAATGTGAGTCTGTCGTATATATTGTAAAGCTCTAACTAATTTTTTAAGGTTCCTGACTGCAGTTCTTAATTTAGCTATCTAGCTAGGTGCTGCCTTGGTTCTACTCTTTATATTCGGTTCAGTGTGATACTTCATGTGATGCACTCTCAGATTTTTTTTTTACGATGCCTTCAGTTCCTTTCCTTCCAACACTTATTCCGTTTCCGATTCTTTTTCTCCTGCCTCTATTTTCATTATTTTGCATTGATTACACCCATGTGTGCAGTTATTCGCCTTGGAGCTTCTCCATGTCCTCTCTAGCTAATAACTTTTTTATTTTCATGTCATCGGCAAACAGGGATACTTGTATTGTTTTTTGACTGGTAAAACACCACATGTGGCATCTTAATTAAACCTTCCTTACAATTTGTTGTGCTGCCTCCTGTAATATCGTCATTTCATCTTTTTTTGTTTGTTTGTTTTAGGACATCCTTTCTAGAAGGATTTGCATTCTTCTGCCTTCCCTTCCTCTGCTTCTGATATCCATACTCCCATTTCCCTTTCTACAAATTCCTTCTTCCTCAACACGCTTTCATCTTTCACCTTGCCTTGTCTGCTGTGTATGACCAAAATAGCTGCATGCTACTGGATGGCTCTATAGCAATCTATAGTGCAACTATAATATTTTCCCTCAAAATATAGCACTACCTTAACAGTAACATTATTAGTATTACCCCTCAATGTATATTACCTTCCACCTGGAGTGTGTTCCGAGGGTCAACGATCCCGCGGCCCGGTCCCAGACCAGGCCTTCCGTTAGATGACCTGATCAAGCAGGCTGTTGGTGTTAGCCTCACGATGTCTAGCGCACCAAAGCACGGTTTGTCCAGGGTTTTTTCTTTGAAGACAGCCAGGGGTCTGTTAGTAATCCCCCTTATGTATGAAGGGAGGTCGTTGAAAAGTCTTGGTCCCTTCACACTTAATGAGTTTCCCCTTTACTAATTGCAACCTATACTTTTCATTATTGTCCTCAAGGTATATGTTACCTTAACTGAATTATTACCATAGCTATTCCCCATCAGTGTATAATATCTTAACTGTAATATTACCACAACCTAATAATACCCTCCAGTTATTTAATATACGTTAATAAGCGTGCGAATATTACCTTCTAATGAGTAACAATTGGTCCATTACCGAACTAATGCACCACTAGTAAAACTCCCGGTATATGTTAGCTTCAGTACTCCTGTATTACAACAAATCCCCGGTCACAGACAGGGCCGCAGGGGCGTTGACCCCTGGAATTCTCTCCAGGTAATCTCCAGGTATATGTTAGCTACAACACTCCTGTATTTACAAAAAAAACCGTTATATGTTAATTACAGTATTCCTGCACTACAAGAAACCCCTATGTATATGTTACAGTATTTCTGTATTTACAACAAAACCCTCGGTATATGTTAGCTACAGTATTCCTGTATTTACAACAAACTCCTAGTATATGTTAGCTAAAGCACTCCTGTACTTACTAAAAAACAGTATATGTTAATTACAGTATTCATGTATTTACAACAAACTCCCAGTATATGTTAGCTACAGTACTCTTGTATTTACAACAACCCTCGGTATGAATTACAGTACTCCTCTATTTACAACAAACCTCCCCGGTATATGTTAGTTACAGTATCCCTGTATTTACAACAAACTTCCGGTACATATTACAGTACTCTTGTATTTACAGCCCTCCCCGGTGTATGTTAGTTACAGTATTCCTGTATTTACAACAACCCCCGGTATATATTAGCTACAGTACGCCTGTATTTACAACAAACTCCCGGTTTATAGTTACAGTACTCCGGTGTGGGTATACAAGTCTCACATAGTTTCCTGGTAAGAGGCTCCAATATACTGGAATATGCCATATACCGCCGAGGCTCCAATATACTGGAATATGCCATATACCGCCATCTAGTCACGATGTACTTCATCAGTACGATTGTTTATCTGAATATAATTGTGTAAATAAATGCAATTTTTTATCTGAATACAATTATTTAAGCTTAAAATTTATATAAACTTCATAAAATTATTTAAGCTGAATATACTTAATTAAGGCGAATACAATTATTTAAGCTGGATAAAATATTTAGTTGAATAAAATGATTTAATTGAATACAATTATTTATGCTGAATATAATTATTTAATGTTAAATTCAGTTATTTAAGCTAAAATGTTAATTAGCTGGAGTCACAAAATTCTTGTTCTACATTATCAATTTTTTTTTTTTTTACAGAAAAACAAAATTTTGCCAGTTCCATGATTTGTAAGACTTTTAATTTGTATCTCACCTTCATTGATGCTTGGTAAAGGCTCTTGATCCAAGGAATCGGAGCCCCCGTAGGTTCAGTGCATACCTTTGATTATTTTAATCAAGTAATTTTTTTTCAATCAATTATTTCATTTTGTTTTATTCCGTGAATTTCTTAACGTTCTGCCGAACGAATATTGCTTAACGTTTCCTAGCTACGCTAGGCTACGCTACGGTACGCTAGGCTACGTTAGGCTACGCTAGGGTACGCTAGGCTACGTTAGGCTACGCTAGGGTACGTTAGGCAACGTTAGGCTACGCTAGAAAAATAAACACTTAAGCAGTATAATGTGATCCTTTATTGACAACGTTTCGCCCACGCAGTGCTTTATCGAGTCACAGATCAGATCTGTCTGTGATTCGATAAAGCCCACTGCGTGGGCGAAACGTGTCAATAAAGGATCACATATACTGCTTATGTGTTTATTTTTCCATTGTGTCGGTATTTTATACCATTTATTTCCAGGCTACGCTAGGGTACACTAGGCTACGTTAGGCTACGCTAGGGTACGCTAGGCTACGTTAGGCTACTTATGACTAGGTTAGGCTGTGTTGAGTAGGTTACATGAACCTCTCAAAAACCAAGATACAGAAAATAAATAAATCGTTGGTGATGCGGCTGGCAACGAAGTGGTTGAAGATAACCAGGAAACGTTCAAAATGTGAACATTCATCAGTGGTGGTGCGAGAACGGCCAGCTATATAACTCCCCTCCCTCCCGTCCGCTAATTTTTTTGGCTGTTCAAAAAGTTTTTTTTCTATATTAAAACTTGATTTAATTCGAGTGTGGGCAAGCAGATGGTCCGACCGCGGGGCAAAGGCGCTTGCTCTATTAATGCCGATATGTTTTAGGAATTGAGAATTAGAGACTGGAATTGGGAATCATAACAGGAATGGCCAAGTGTCAGCGCCAGCCGCGCCTAGGAACCAGGAATTAATCGGGAATGAGATTTGGA
>WNWK01000307.1:257500-562500 GCA_009830355.1 Cherax destructor
CAGTGTTGTGGCTTAGTTTTGAGTTGTTGCAGCCACGGTACTGTGGCTTATTCTTGCCTCCATTGTGTGATTGATTCATTTAGCACGCTGATAACCTTACATAATCTGACTGATCCATTTAGTGAAGGTCTGAAGCTTAGAATGGTCAACCTCCTCCAGCCCCTTCCCAGTCCCTTCTCTAGCCCCTCATCCAGCCCCCTTCCTCCAGCCCATTGATGCCTTCTAGGGAGGGCACCTCTCTCTCAACCTTCCCTCCATTCCTTTCTTGGCAGACGAGGAAGGAGGGGAGGATGAGGGATGATCCCCTTCCATGATAGATGATGATCTCCCTACCATTAGGGTTGATATCCCTGCCATGAGGAATGTTGATCTCCCTACCATAATAAACGATCTCCCCACCATGAGGGGTAATTTTCCTACCATGTGGATTGTAGTCTCCTACCAAGAGGGATGATCTCCCTCTGATGCTGGAGGATAATTTTCCTACAAGGAATGATCTCCCTACCATTAGAGATGATCTCCCTACCATTAGAGATGATCTCCCTACCATTAGAGATGATCTCCCTACCATTAGGGGTGATCTCCCTACCATTAGAGATGATCTCCCTACCATTAGGGGTGATCTCCCTACCATTAGAGATGATCTCCCTACCATGATGGATGATCTCCCTACCATTAGGGGTGATCTCCCTACCATTAGGGATGATCTCCCTACCATTAGGGGTGATCTCCCTACCATTAGGGGTGATCTCCCTACCATTAGGGGTGATCTCCCTACCATGATGGATGATCTCCCTACCATTAGGGGTGATCTCCCTACCATGATGGATGATCTCCCTACCATTAGGGGTGATCTCCCTACCATGATGGATGATCTCCCTACCATTAGGGGTGATCTCCCTACCATGACTCACCCATCTTGTCTTAACACAGCAACAAGACACAAACACCAGGAAGTAACGCATCTTAACACAGCAGCTGGACACACACCAGGTAGTAACGCATCTTAACACAGCAGCTGGACACACACCAAGTAGTAACGCATCTTAACACAGCAGCTGGAAACACACACCAGGAAGTAACGCATCTTAATTAACACAGCAGCTAGCCACACACACCAGGTAGTAACGCATCTTAACACAGCAGCTGGAAACACACAACAGGAAGTAACGCATCTTAATTAACACAACAGCTAGCCACACACACCAGGTAGTAACGCATCTTACACAGCAGCTGGAAACACACACCAGGAAGTAACGCATCTTAATTAACACAGCAGCTAGCCACACACACCAGGTAGTAACGCATCTTAACACAGCAGCTGGAAACACACAACAGGAAGTAACGCATCTTAATTAACACAGCAGCTAGCCACACACACCAGGTAGTAACGCATCTTAACACAGCAACTGGAAACACACACCAGGAAGTAACGCATCTTAACACAGCAGCTAGCCACACACACCAGGTAGTAACGCATTTTATCACAGCAACAAGACACAAACACCAGGAAGTAACGCATTTTATCACAGCAACAAGACACACACCAGGAAGTAACTGATGTGCGTTTTGAGAGTCATTGAGACTCGATCCAAGAAACCTAAGGATATGTGAAGTTTCCTTGATCAATAGTACCTCACAGGTATCAAGACACGTCCATAGAGGTGTGACAGTAAATAAGTTACTAAAGTAGAAAGTTGGTAAGGATAGTAGCAAATGAATAACCAGACTTTTCTAATGCTTTGTAAGTTTGTCAAATTAGTAAACCCTATCTCCTTATTCGCTCTCTCTCTCTCTCTCTCTCTCTCTCTCTCTCTCTCTCTCTCTCTCTCTCTCTACTACATTGTCCCAGAAGCCAGTCTTATATTGCCTCTCTTAAGCAGCTTCTACTGATGATTTAGACTTAATTAGCTGTCTTGCGTACTGAAACAAAATCATTTAGATGAACGTTGTAAGATATATATATATATATATATATATATATATTTTTTTCAACAAGTCGGTCGTCTCCCACCGAGGCAGGGTGACCCAAAAAGAAAGAAAATCCCCAAAAAGAAAATACTTTCATCATCATTCAACACTATCACCACACACATACATAATCACTGTCTTTGCAGAGGAGCTCAGATACGACAGCTGAGAATTGTCCCTCCCAGTTGTCACTATCCCAGACCCCTCCTTTAAAGTATATATATATATATATATATATATATATATATATATATATATATATATATATTACGAGGATAGTGAGGCTTAGGTTAGAGTATGTAGGAGAGAGGGAGATTATTTTCCAATAAAAGTAGGCCTTAGACAGGGACACTGCTTTTGGGAGATTCTGAAGAGAATTTGCAGAGGTTGGAAGGGTATGTAAAATAAGGAAATTAAAAGTGAACGTATGAAAGGGCAAGGTGATGATAAAAAAAAATACTTAATGATAGATTGGATGAGGAGTCTGTGGAGACAAAGGACGTTATCTATGGAAGCAAAGAAAGGAATGTATGGGAGTATAGTGATACCAGCGCTCTTATATGGGTGTGAAGCATGGGTTGTGAATGTTTCGATAAGAAGGCTGGTGACAGTGGAGATGTCGTGTCTGAATATAATGAATATGATGCAGAGAATCCGTAGCTTGGAGATTAGAAGGAGGTGTGTGGTTTCTAAAAGTATTATCCATAGGAAAGACGAAGTGTTGAAATTGTTTGGACATTTAGAGAGGTTGGAACAAAATAGAATGACTTAGAGGGCATATAAATCTGTAGTGGAAGGAAGGCGGGATAGGGGTCGTTCTAGGAAAGGTTGAAGAGAGCTTTTGTGTGTGAAGGTCTTGGCCTTCCAGCAAGCGAGCATGGGCATATTAGATAGGAACGAGTGGAGACGAATGGTTTTTATGACTTGACTTGCTGTTGGAGTGTGAGCAAAGTAACATGAAGGGATTCAGGAAAACCAGTTAGCTGGAATTGAGTCCTGGGAGTGGGAAGTACAGTGCCTGCACTCGGAAGGAGAGGTGATGATGTGTTGCAGTTTTTTAACTGTTTTGTAGGCACACCTCTGGCAAGACAGTGATGGAGTGAATGATGAAAGTAATTTCTTCTTTTTCGGGTCACCCTGCCTTGTGGTATAATAACCACCGGCCTTTCGTGTTGCAATCAGTACATCATCAGGAGCTTGCAGTGTTTCAGAAATGAATAGGAAGTACAAGCAGATTAGTTCAGGGGAACGTTTCTAGCTAGAAACGATGGTTAATAATTCTATGATGAAACAAAATATTCCCAACTACCCTCAAAGATTTTTTTAAGTCTTACGAAAATCTTATTCATAATAAACATTTGGAGATTACTAAAGTAGACAAAATAAATGCAGTAGAATTTTTAAAAGAAACTAATTACCAAGGTAAAATGAATAATATCTTAGATGACTTTATATATATATATATATATATATATATATATATATATTGTATGTGTGTGTGTAATGTCGTGCCGAATTAGCAAGAACTCATTTAAAATTAAGTCCTTTCTAAAAATTTCTCTTATACGTTTAAAGATGTATTTTTTTCATTTATGTTAATGTAGAAATTAATAATTTTGTACCAAAAGAACCTTAGAGAACTTGCCTAACCTTATAACAAGCGCAATTTAATTTATCCTAATCCAACTAAATATATTTTTAGATAAGCTTACAATAATTTAATAATAAACAAACACAATGAAGTATTTTTTTTGTTAGGTTCACGATGATTTTTTTTTTTTGCTAAATTATTGCATACACAAATTTTCGCTTGCCCTATTCGGCAAGAAGATCGTTGCTATTTAAGCCAAAATAGCAATTTTTACTTATTCAGCACGATATATATATATATATATATATATATAATGTCTAAATCGATTTTAAAAATAAATATTTTTTTTTATCAATTTATTGATGGGAAGCGCTAAATCCTTAAAGTTCACACAGCGCCTTGGGAATGGGGTTTAAACATGTTTCGTGGAAGGGGGCGAATTAATAAAATTTCTCAGGTTGGTACTTCTGTACAAACTTAGCAGACAAGGATAAATAAAACCAGAAATATTCTGTATAAATACAGACAAATAGTTTTAATTTAGAAATCTCAAAAGGACATACAGACTGATATGAATATTTTATGTACAATAATATTAAACTTAATTTAAAATCTTACAATGCAAAATTTGTCTTGCAGGATGGGCTGTATACTAACAATGTATACGATAGTGTGTGCACTGTAACTATCATTCAGCGTACAGTGAATGAGGCTTACAGTGCACATACTACGGGTGGTGGGTTCTACCTATCTTGTGACTGTAAGTAGATATGGGCGTAAAATGATCAATAGATAAATGCCATACTGACCCTTATTGATGACACAGAAGAAGAAACTTGGCAATTGGCACAACATACCGTCCCTAGCACACCGTGGTTGGTCACCATCGCTGGCGCACTACACTAGGCCTATCCCTCTCTTGCACAGAAATTCACTTAAGCGTCTTGCAATACGCCTCAACGCATCGCTAATTATAGGCCTCTATTTTTTGGTATAGTCACAATTGTGGCTTAAAATTATCTCCCCATTATTTTGCCTCCTTTTTTTCTAGCTTATTATATAAACCTTTTTATAGTCACATTTTTTGTTTATATAATTGATTTTTCGATAGAGGGGATTAAAAAATCTCACTATTATGCAAGCAGGGATTAATAAGAAGTCATGTTTGCTCTCTAGTGAATAAGATAACAGATGAACATCACATTTGGGAGGAGAATGAGTCCACGGTCACTGCGCACCGTCACTGCGCATATCAGAGATCGGTCACAATTGCTCCGCAACATTTCACCGGCACCTCCCACGCGTCAATAACGACCACCTTTTCACATTTTTTTTAGGAAGAAAAAAGCGATTTTTATTTGTTGACAACCCCATCGACGGCTTGTCAAACACACCCACAACATTTTCAATCACTATTCAACAGACGGGGTTTTGGAATATTATTGGAATGAAATATTGTCTAAGAGGACACTATACAGGTTTTCTAAAAAAAAAAATCTTTTAATATGCTAATTAGGATAAAATTCAAAAATTCCTTTCACGGACATTAAAACGTATATATCAGAATTTCTGTGTGAGACAGGAACACTGCGTGGCTATCGGGAGAACAAACAAATCAACGAACAAAGAAACAAGGAAGGCACGAAAACCACACAATTAATTACAAACAATATGATGATAATCTTGGTAATAGGATCTTAGAGAGGTGCACCAAGCTTTCCTGGCTGGCCTCCTCACCTTATCAACACCTCGTAATACTTAACACGATAACAACACACACTGGAATTCTAATTCAGATATATATATATTTTTTTTCTAGCCATCAGTGCGTCAGCTACAGGTCTGGAGATCTGTAAAGGTTTGTTAAAGAGGAAAATGATTTTGAAATTTGATTACTTGGATCTAGAAGTTCGTGTTTTATTTAGTGGAAATTAGTGAACTCGAGTCATTATTGACCAAATATCAAATCACATCCCTCTTCAGATGACACTACCTCTCAACTATTATTGTTTTACATAATTATAACCATGAGGGCAGATGGTGTGAAAACAGGGGATGGGAAATAATTGATTGTCTCTGTTAAAAATGTTTTCCATTCTGTTATTGTTGAAAAGTTGCAAACTGAGCGTTTGTTCCTTCAACCTGCCGTCTGGCTGGGAGTGGACCGTAAGGTACTCTGTAGCGGCCGAGCATTTCTAGAGTCCACACACACTCACACACCTCTGAAAAGACAGGTGACTGCAGTCCTTTTATCCAGCAGATGGCCACCGGAAGTCGCGAGCACCTGCTTCTTACCTGGCATCTGGTCACCGTACTTCATGTATCATTCACCACCTTGCATAAGATACAACCTTGTCGACTGCTTGAGGCCCACAACGATGCAGTGAGACTCTCTCGTTGTATTGTACCTTACAGATGTGTTTGGTTACACCTGTCACACAACGTACCTTAAATATTATTGGCTGCTTTGTAATCCAGACCTAGTTATGAAGATATAGTAAACCCGAAAAGTAACACGGGTACAGTCAGCGAGATCACCAGATCAATCCTCATTGCGCCAATACATACATTATATAATATATATATATATATATATATATATATATATATATATATATATATATATATATATATATATATATATATTTTATGTCAACACAACCAAGTTGGGATCATGGAGAAGTAATTATCTTAGGCAGAATTACGCACACAGAAGGTAAGTCTCAAATATACTCTGCCATTGTCTCTCTCCCTATTATTCTTTACGTTGAAGTCGCCGCAATAGAAGGTTAAGTATGCTTGAGTCTGCTAGCACACACGGGAGACGCTGGTCGTACTCCTATGCCAGGGCTTCTCCAAATGTACATAAGTCTGCTTATTCAAAGTCACGTAAGGATAGAGGTACAAGTTTTCAATTATTTCTGATAATTGACCATTTCGGCGTTAATTACGCATTTTTAAATTCATTACTGTAACTTCTCTCAGCTAATCCACAAACCGGAAATGAAAACTGGTTCACGTTATGAACCGAAACGTCGTCAAATTCTCATTTTCAATTTGTGGCTTAGTTGTGCATTGTTCCAGCCATGGTACTCTGACTTGTATTTCTTTATGAATGCATTAATGGAGTCGAAGTGTGTTCATGAGCTCGGAACTCTTTTCATCAGTGACAAAACATTTAATGAAACCAGTATTATCGGTAAGTGAATTAATGAATAAGGTTTTTAATTGGATTAATTGTCTGTGAATTACACACTAAGCATACTGCACACCAGTCAGAAGATTTGTGTGTGTGTGTAAATGAACATGGCTTCTGCCCTGGCTCACCCGATTTCCGATTTGTGACTCTTATTGAGCTACAAAACGAGGGAAGAGTTCATTGTTCGTCGTCACTCATCCCGTGAGTGAACATACCACCATGTAGATAGTACTGGGCATCGTCACTCATCCCGTGAGTGAACATGTTACTACGTACAGTAATATATATCGGAGCCTAAATAGTTGGTTTGATGCTACTGGTGATATGGGGTCCATCCCTGGTTGGTTTAACATCCACGCAACACGCCACAACATGAGGTCCGGAGTGTGTTCTGAAATGGGATCAGCGGCTCCACAGATATCAGCTCTCTCTCTTCCAACAACAACAGGCAGTATAATACCTCAAATGTGACAAAAACAGTGAAAACCTGCTACGTAATTTATAATATCATCGGTTTCGACGATTTTTTTTTGTTTTGCACACTTCTGCAGGTGCGGTGATAGGGGCAAGGGGGGTGAGGGAAGCTGAATAGTTTAGGCAGTCTGGAGGCCTATGTCACTACTCCATCACTACCTTGGACATCTTACACTCTATAACGAGTTACATTTATAAATGGAAAGCCCTGATGATTTGTCTCTCCTCCCGTCCCGAGGTTGTTCTCAGGACGTTCATTTTGTCTCTTGTCCTTCACAGGTAATCTATTTACAGGTTAACAGTTTACACGAGAGAAAGGGGGAGAGAGAGAGAGAGGGGGAGAGAGAGAGAGAGAGAGAGTCACCTATAAAGGTAATATTATATATAAATAATCAACGGATAAGAATAATTAAAATGACTGAGAATATCATGTTATTCATACACATCATGCAACAGCAGTAAATTATTAATAGTTTTACGAGCACTGACCATAATAACCTTGTGACCACTGTGACGTCACCACCGTCACGTCGACGCCACAACTTAACTTGTAAATACCGTGACGTCGCCACAACGTAACCTGTAAATACCGTGACGTCCCATATACGTCACCACACTGAGACCGTAACTTGTGACCATAACCTACTCCTGTCACTCATGACCCAGCTGTTACTCATGACCCAGCTGTTACTCATAACCCAGCTGTCACTCATGACCCAGCTGTCACTCATGACCCAGCTGTCACTCATGACCCAGCTGTCACTCACCGCTAAACGTTCAAGCAAAGACAACGAATATAAATATAAAATATATTTTTTCTACCTCAAACATCATCCACCTGGAACATTGTACTTGATTTGTCTTTAGACAATTTCAGAGATAAATGTAATTCACCATTGCCGGAAATAAACAATCAAAGGTAATTCCTATATACACACATGTAAAGGGAACTCGCTATCTTGTCTGCTAACAAACCATACGATATCACTTCGATAACGAGAGATGTAGAACGGCAAAAGCCGTTATTATAGCGTTTTGCTTGGGCGAAACGTAGTTATAATAAAAGCTTAGGATATCTTGTGTCTCTCCATCAACTTGTCAGTTGGCAACCTCTTCCACCTGTGATATCACTTGCACGATATTGCGAAAAGAAACATATGCAAAACAGAGCAAATTGCAAATCAAAATCTGAATCAGCTCATTATTCCGGTCAGGGGTCCATCACTCAGCATTTCCCTTATTTCCACCGACTAATGGAAAGCGGAAATGACTTGCACAGGCTTGTTGCCGCATCCATAAATATAGAATGGAGGTGGCACAGCAAATTAGATTAGTGTCTCTTGATCACCACCAGCAGCGGGCCTCCTACTCTATCTATCATGTACCTGTCTGTCTACCTTCCACCATCACTCCTGTCTAGCCTCCACCACTGCTTCCTTATACACTTTCACCATTATCACCACTTTCTTTTCTTCCTCAATCAACATTTGTTATTTCACCACTATCCCCCCTCCATCACCACTTCCACCTCTCCCTCTCCTACATAACCACCACCTCTCCCAGATTCACCACCACTACCTCCCTCATCCCACTCTTATACAACAGATAAATTCACAATCATACAAACTTTCACAAGTGTAAAAAAAACTACATTTTCCCTCCGTAGTGCAGTAAATCTGGTCCCTTTATTTTTACGTGGGATTTTCATCAGTTTCAGAAAATATGGAGTGTGGATCAAGGGGCGGATGCTCATCTTTCGTTAATGAAGGTCCTATTGAGTTGCTCATGTAATTCCTGTCTTCCTGCAAGGGGAGGACGAACACAGGTATTGCAAACACCGCAGCAGAAGCCCTCCATTGTTCACAGGAAAAAAATCAGTTCTCGTAATAAAAATAATGATAATTGTTCTCTTCCTTTTGGATCCAAGTTTTATTTTTGAGATTCTGGTGAGTATCAGATGCACGGGCGCGCGCGCACACACACACACACACACACACACACACACACACACACACACACACACACACACACACACACATTCCGTGAAACATTCTCCGGAACATTCACCATTACCATTATCGGTCACATGGAAAATTTGAACAAATCGTTTGGCGAGAAAGAGCAACTCAAATGTCACTCTTGGACCACTACAATAGTCTGTGTTCCGTCACCCAGAGCCATGTAGGGCGGAAAGTCAGGTCCTAGTCTGCTCTGGCGGGTTTTTTAATCAAGCCTTTGTTGGGACATGGCTGGTTTTAGGGTGTGGGGATAAAGGTAAGAGCATTGGGGAAAGTCACGGACTTTTTTTGGGTAAGTGTTGGAGAAAGTCAGGTATTCTATTAAGTAATTATTTTTTTAAAAAAAAGTCAGGTCTCTTACTGGGTAAGAATCCTAGGACAAGTCAGGTCCACTGGGAGGTTCAAATGGTATTGAGATAACCTAAATTTACTGTTAGGAAATGGTTTAGGATGTCAGGTCTAATGGTGATAGTATGATAGGAGGGTATTAGAAAGGAGTTTGATCTTTCTCGCTGGAGAAAAGGTGTTGACATTAGCGTGGGGATTTCCATAAACTGAGGCGAACACACTACCCCTGCACAACGGATATTAGAAGATTTCAAACCCAGAAATCGTACTGAGTCCACAGGTGCGAACTCACGCTCTGATCAGTCTAATATGCTTTGTGGATTACTGTTTTTTTTAATGACCCTCGTACGGTCGATAGGTTTTAAGTCTAGCAAACTAAACATTTCGTGTAACAAATTTATTAAAGTTGAAAAATTTCAACTGGGAACTACAAGAGTAATAATTATTTTGCTTGCTTAGTATTTATCTTTCTATAGTTAAGAAATACTAATTTTTCTTAGAAAACACCCATATTATATTACCAATTAAAAATAGATACTATATAACTTATTTGATAAAAAATAATCTACGTTTGGTGGTATTTAAAGTTCCGGTTCCGGTTTAACATACGACGCGCGATAATCGAGATATCGTTAGTGTAATGGTCAAATTGATGACATGTTGAATATTTTATGGTGCATTAGTAAGACTAACGAGTTCCTTTTCATTGTGTGTATAAGTTACTGTGACAACTTTAACCCTCTTTGTGCTGGCGACACTGATGATTTCTGCTGAAAAAAAAACATTTAAAATAATCTTAAAGTAATGCATGTTAAAAAGTCATTGTCAATGTTGTACAAGTTTCCACTACCATTCATTCTTAAATCCTATAACCAATAACAAGAGTAGCGGTGCAGCCTCTGTCCCTCACTCCACTCATGGACACGCGGGTGATGTGGGATCAATAATGCCCATAATTTTCCTCTTTCCTGGCCCCAAGAACCTCCACGGGCACAAGATAGTGTTATGCCCATCATCATTCAGTGCTCTTCATAACCAACGCACACACTAGAAATGGTAACTAGCCTTCTTAATGACCCAGGACGGACCCGAAACATCGTCTAGCTTCTGTTTACACGGTGTGGGTTGGTAATGAATTGTTCCAGCCATGCTTTTGTCATTTCTTTTTCATTGAGAGTGTTCTTTAAACCTTCTGTTTGTGTTTCACCGTTCGCACGCGCATGTGTGGTTTTTTTTTTGTTAGGTGAACACTCTAAGTATTATAATTCTTCCCATCTTTTATTTTCTTCGTTGCTTTTTAATTCACTTGGTAGATGATCGAATGTGTAGTCCCAGAATCAGTTTCTATTAGTATAGTTTCTTGGACATTTATAATAGTCTCTTTGCACTCTGGAAGCTAGCATAGAAGAGTTCTCCTCTTTGAACACACTGTGAAGGGCTACGAGAGATCATGAAATCTTGAATAACCAATGCTGAATCCATGGACTAGATGGATATTTCATATACGCATTGTTCACTGAACGATGAAAATGTGAAATTAGTTGAGAAATAATAAGACTAGAACTAAGAGTCTCGAGCGTCTGGTTTCTGGGACACAGAGAGAGGTTAACCTGTACCCAGGCCATAGTTTGCATTTTTTTACATTATGTTTCACTGTAACTTGGTAGTCTCACTCGGGGGGGTGGGGGAGGGGGAACAGGGTTACTATTTGGTTCTACTCTGTACTATTTGTTCAATGAAGGGATCACCGGAATATATCATTATCTCACAGGGGCATACACTTTTTTAATAAACAGGATTCGACCATTTCACTGGTACGAAACACTCGTCTTGTAAGACGCCCTTTGACAAGGGGTCGTGGTAAGTTCCGTGCACACTAAACACTGTACAGAGGTCGGAGTTACCACCACTGTCACGTTGGCAACAAGCATAGAACAGTTCAGCATTATGGCATTCTAAACACCTGAAGTCACCTAACCTAAGGGGAGCTTGATCAAAAACTTGGGAAATATATATACAAATCTTTAGACAAGTTAACAAGTAAAACACACGAACATTTTATAATAAAATAACAGAGGTTGACATTTTGTAGGACTTATGACTTGAGAGTCTAAATTGTGATTTTAAAGGCCCACAATGTGCCTAAGAGATTCCTCGAGGCTCTCCGGCGATACAACACCTTGGCATCATCGTCCGACTTTGCGAAGCTCATCACTTGCCGACGGTACGAAACATTTGGTATAATGCACGAACAACAACACGCTAAGAACAACGGGATAAACTCTGGAATCCAAAAGCGTCGCTTTAGGCCGATGCTAGCATCACGCCTCTTCTTCCTCTTCTACTTCAGCTTCTTGCTTGATGGTTTCCTGACTTGGCGTGGGATCTTCTTGCACCGTGGAGGATTCTTCTTGCAACGTTTCCTGCTCTGTCTCCATGGTGGTTGGCAGCGGGGAAGAGGAGACGGTGGAGGCTGGTTGCTGTTGTTGTTGCTGTTGTTCTTCCTCTGTTTCCTCCTCCCCTTCTTCCTTCAGTGACCGGGCACGAGCCTCATCCACTGGGGTTGGTTCAATACGCACTGTCTCCTGTTCTCGCAAACGGTAGTCATCTGTTTGCATGACACATACTCCGTTAATAATCACTTCTCGTTCCTTACCTCCCTCACCAGACGCCCACGAAGGATTGACCCACTGAGGTGCAGCGGGCTTCCTACGGGAGGACCGAGAGACTGGTGAAGGGGCTCCACGACCATCGCGGTCCTCTCCCTCTCCCTCCGACCGTCCGCCGCCGCTTGGACTCATGCCACCGGACATGTTGGAGTCTTCATCTACCAGCGATGAATCATCATAGTCAGTCTCTGTCTTCATGGATAGATCAAGACCACCGCTGATATCTCGGTCAAGTGGTTGGCTGCCTAGACCGTGTGGACCCAGATGTGGGAAGTGTGGAAAAAGACCCGGATGCAGACCAGGTCCCAGACCTGGCATGGTAGGTGGCAGACCTTTCTCCCTCCTCAGTTCCATCAATCGCTGAGAGAGAAGAAGACGGAAGTGAAGTGGATCAAAAGACTGCCCTTGAGGCTGGCCTGGAGGAGGCTGTTGAGATTCACGTGAGGGTGAACTGTCTCCGGGACTACCCGGATGCTGTTTGAGTCGCATACGGTGGTTGTGGAACCAATTAGTGATGGTACGGGTCGACAATTGAAGCTCCTGGGCCAAAAATTCTATGGTGGCTAAGTTCGGGTATGGATCAAGCGCAAAGGCCAGTCGGAGGGCTTCCTTCTGTTCTTCTGAGAACAGCACGCGCTGTTTCTTTGACGAACCTCCGGGAGAAGGAGCCTGGAACACATCCTGCGAGTCCTGAGATACTTCAACAGTAGGATCGAGGGCACGCCGTCGCTTGTTGGCCTCTCGTCTCTCGTTCTTGAGTTGCTGAAGTTTCTCTAAATTGCGGGAGTCGTTGAGCCAGAGCTGCATACGGATGAATGGTTCTCGTCCCTTGATGCTGAGCATGTGCCACGGCTTGGGCTTACTTAGTAACTCAGAGACGGAGCCCTGAGACAGCCCTAACACTGCCTCGCCAAACAGCTATAAAATAGAAATAAAAATGCGCTCATTAATTTAAGATAAATAAGCGACTAATTATATACTGCAAAGGAATCTTTGAGCTTTGTTTTCGTATGGTTATCTTACAAACATACTGCATATGAATTTAAATTTAAAACCGATTACTTCATGAAATTAAGGTGACCACTTATAAATTTAGTGAGTTTCAAATTGACTTACTTTCTGGCCAATATTGTTGGCGAGTAGAGCTTCCTTTATTTTTGTTGTGATGACTTGGGTGTCGAGGTCTTGCGTCAGAGCAGCCATTTCATAGACTGAGGGAGCCACTGGTCCTGGGGCTCGAACGCCGCCCATTCCAGCCTGCACCAGAACACAAGCAGATTATTACCATTACATAAGAACATTTCTTTTAGACAGTATACACAACGAGAGGTGTCAATATTTGTATTTATACATTGATTCTGCCAATTCTTATTTTAAGGATTACAGTATTCTTGATAACGTTTGTACAGTAAATGTGCAAACTTAATGAATTTTGTTACATTTTTTTGCCATTAAGATAATATCTTGTTTCATTAATAGAATTATCTGTGTAAGGTACACCATGCGATGCTGAATATATTTCATATTGTCGACGAAATTAATAAAATATGCCAATTTCTATTGTCTATGCTTAAAATTTCTTTTTCACAATTGACAGACACGAGCATAATTCAGAATAATAAGAAGAGGGCATTCTTCGGCCCTGTCGTAGGATGCGAGTCTGTTAGTATCGAATTACCTATTTACTGCCAGGTCAATGAGTCATTGGTACAGTACTTTTGTAGTATATATGTGCCAACCCCTATTGCATCACCCCTGTGTGGGCCTCTGTCCGTCACTCTGGTGACACGTGCAGGTATTTAGAAAACACTACCAGTGACTTACTCTCGCATCCCATACCCCCAGACGAGTATGAATTATTATAAAAATCATAGGGAAGCGATAAACCCGCAGGGAGTCACATATAGCAACATGGAAATTGGAGAAAAATCAGGTTCGATCTTAGAAAGGAGAGGGTAGCTATTCCCTATCATTAAAGAATTAACTTTAAGCGATCTTACCTTCCTGAGTGGGTCAAGGAGCGGCATCCTGGCGTCGAAGGACATGTGATGGGAGGGTAGGGGAAGGCCGCCGAGAGACGGGGGTATTCCCACGGGCGGAAGAGGTGACTCCATGCTCTTGGGAAGGTCCGGCGGAAGTTTGAGGTGATGCTGCGGCTTGCTGCTGCCTGCCGGAAGAAGTGGGCAGGATGTTGCTCAAGTGATCCACTCAACCATGCTTAAACATCTCATTTACAAATATTAGGGTCTCTGACTTATATTTATGTGTACATTATATATATATATATATATATATATATATATATATATATATATATATATATATATATTATGCAAGACAGGCCAAGTGGGATGGAAACCTACAGCTCAATTACTTTCACTGTCTCCGTGCGTTATCAGGAGTTATGCAATGCTGCAAGAGTATCAACGTTGCTACTCTTGCAGCATTACATAGTTCCTGATGACGCACGGAGACGTGTGAAAGGTTTTCGTCCACCGTGGCCTGTCTTGCATTGTTAAGATCGCCTGTCTGTGATTGTGTATATATATATATATATATATATATATATATATATATATATATATATATATATATATATATAATATATAGGTTGGTAGACAGCAACCACCCAGGGAGGTACTACCGTCCTGCCAGGTGACTGTGAAACAGAAACCTGAAACTGTTTTACATGATGGTAGGATTGCTGGTGTCTTTTTCTGTCTCATAAACACGCTGGATAACAGGTATATCTAGCTACTTCTACTTACACTTTAGGTCACACTACACTGGCATACACATGCATATATATACATACACACATCTAGGTTTTTCTTCTTTTCTTAATAGCTCTTGTTCTTTTTATTTTCTCTATTGTCCATGGGGAAGTGGAAAAAAATCTTTCCTCCGTAAGCCATGCGTGTCGTATGAGGCGACTGAGATGCCGGGAGCAATGGGCTAGTAACCCCTTCTCCTGTACAAATCTACTAAAAACGAGAAGAAGAAAAACTTTATAAAATTGGGGTGTCTGAATGTGCGTGGATGTAGTGAATGATAAGAAAGAGATGATTGCCGATGTTATGAATGAAAAGAAGTTGGATGTCCTGGCCCTAAGCGAAACAAAGCTGAAGGGGGTAGGCGAGTTTCAGTGGGGAGAAATAAATGGGATTAAGTCAGGAGTATCTGAGAGAGTTAGAGCTAAGGAAGGGGTAGCAATAATGTTGAAGGATCAGTTATGGAAGGAAAAGAGGGAATATAAATGTGTAAATTCAAGGATTATGTGGATTAAAATAAGGGTCGGATGCGAAAAGTGGGTCATAATAAGCGTGTATGCACCTGGAGAAGAGAGGAGTGTAGAGAGAGAGAGAGATTTTGGGAGATGTTAAGCGAATGTATAGGAACTTTTGAACCAAATGAGAGAGTAATTGTGGTAGGGGACCTAAATGCTAAAGTGGGAGAAACATGCAGAGAGGGTGTAGTAGGTAAGTTTGGGGTGCCAGGTGTAAATGATAATGGGAGCCCTTTGATTGAACTTTGTATAGAAAGGGGTTTAGTTATAGGTAATACATATTTTAAGAAAAAGAGGATAAATAAGTATACAAGATATGATGTAGGGCGTAATGACAGTAGTTTGTTGGACTATGTATTGGTAGATAAAAGACTGTTGAGTAGACTTCAGGATGTACATGTTTATAGAGGGGCTACAGATATATCAGATCACTTTTTAGTTATAGCTACAGTGGGAGTAAAAGGTAGATGGGATACAAGGAAAATAGAATCAGTAAGTAAAAGAGAGGTGAAGGTTTATAAACTAAAAGAGGAGGCAGTTAGGGTAAGATATAAACAACTATTGGAGGATAGATGGGCTAGTGAGAGTGTAGGCAATGGGGTCGAAAATGTATGGGGTAGATTTAAAAATGTAGTGTTAGAGTGTTCAGCAGAAGTTTGTGGTTACAGGCGAGTGGGTGCAGGAGGGAAGAGGAGCGATTGGTGGAATGATGATGTAAAGAGAGTAGTAAGGAGAAAAAGATAGCATATGAGAGGTTTTTACAAAGTAGAAGTGATGCAAGGAGGGAAGAGTATATGGAGAGAAAAAGAGGTTAAAAGAGTGGTGAAGCAATGTAAAAAGAGAGCAGATGAGAGAGTGGGTGAGATGTTATCAGCAAATTTTGTTGAAAATAAGAAAAGTTTTGGAATGAGATTAATAAGTTGAGGAAGCCTAGAGAACAAATGGATTTGACAGTTAAAAATAGGAGAGGAGAGTTATTAAATGGAGAGTTAGAGGTATCGGGAAGATGGAGAGAATATTTTGAGGATTTGTTAAATGTTGATGAAGACAGGAAGCTGTGATTTCGTGTGTAGGGCAAGGAGGAATAACATCTTGTAGGAGTGTGGAAGAGCCAGTTGTGGGTGTAGGGAAGTTCGTGAGGCAGTGGGTAGAATGAAAGGGGTAAGGCAGCTGGGATTGATGGGATAAAGATAGAAATGTTAAAAGCAGGTGGGGATATAATTTTGGAGTGGTTGGTGCTATTATTTAATAAATGTATGGAAGAGGGTAAGGTACCTAGGGATTGGCAGAGAGCGTGTATTGTTCCTTTGTATAAAGGCAAAGGGACAAAAGAGAGTGCAAAAATTATAGGGAATAAGTCTGTTGAGTGTACCTGGTAAAGTGTATGGTAGAGTTATTATTGAAAGAATTAAGAGTAAAACAGAAAGCAGGATAGCAGATGAACAAGGGGGCTTTAGGAAAGGTAGGGGTGTGTAGACCAAGTGTTTACAGTGAAACATATAGGTGAACAGTATTTGGATAAGGGTAAAGATGTTTTTGTGGCATTTATGGATTTGGAAAAGGCGTATGATAGGGTAGATAGGGGGCAATGTGGCAGATGTTGCAGGTGTATGGAATAGGAGGAAGGTTACTGAAAGCAGTGAAGAGTTTTTATGAGGATAGTGAGGCTCAGGTTAGAGTGTGTAGGAGGGAAGGGACTATTTCCCAGTAAAAGTGGGCCTTAGACAAGGATGTGGATGTCACCGTGGTTGTTCAATATATTTATAGATGGGGTTGTAAGAGAAGTGAATGCGAGGGTCTTGGCAAGAGGTGTTGGGCTAAAAGATAAAGAAGCAAATACAAAGTGGGAGTTGTCACAGTTGCTTTTTGCTGATGACACTGTGCTTTTGGGAGATTCTGAAGAGAAGCTGCAGAGGTTGGTGGATGAATTTGGTAGGGTGTGTAAAAGAAGAAAATTGAAAGTGAATATAGGAAAGAGTAAGGTGATGAGGATAACAAAAGAATAGGTGACGAAAGATTGGATATCAGATTGGAGGGAGAGAGTATGGAGGAGGTGAATGTATTCAGATATTTGGGAGTGGACATGTCGGCGGATGGGTCTATGAAGGATGAGGTGAATCATAGAATTGATGAGGGGAAAAGGGTGAGTGGAGCACTTCGGAGTCTGTGGAGACAAAGAACCTTGTCCATGGAAGTAAAGAGGGAATGTATGAGAGTATAGTTATACCAACGCTCTTATATGGGTGTGAAGCATGGGTGATGAATGTTGCAACGAGGAGAAGGCTGGAGGCAGTGGAGATGTCATGTCTGAGGTCAATGTGTGGTGTGAATATAATGCAGAGAATTCGGAGTTTGGAAATTAGGAGGAGGTGCGGGATTACCAAAACGATTGTTCAGAGAGCTGAGGAGGGGTTGTTGAGGTGGTTTGGACATGTAGAGAGAATGGAACGAGACAGAGTGACTTCGAGAGTGTATAAATCTGTAGTGGAGGGAAGGCGGGGTAGGGGTCGGCCTAGGAAAGGTTGGAGGAGGGGTAAAGGAAGTTTTGTGTGCGAGGGGCTTGGACTTCCAGCAAGCATGTGTGAGCGTATTTGATAGGAGTGAATGGAGGCATATGGTTTTAATACTTGACGTGCTGTTGGAGTGTGAGCAAAGTAACATTTATGAAGGGATTCAGGGGAAACCGGCAGGCCGGACTTGAGTTCTGGAGATGGGAAGTACAGTGCCGGCACTCTGAAGGAGGGGTGTTAATGTTGCAGTTTTATAACTGTAGTGTAAAGCACCCTTCTGGCAAGACAGTGATGGAGTGAATGATGATGAAAGTTTTTCTTTTTCGGGCCACCCTGCCTTGGTGGGAATCGGCCGATGTGTTAATAAAAAATATAATATATATATATATATATATATATATATATATATATATATATATATATATATATATATATATATATATATAATTATTAGGATGAAGGAAACACGGCAGAATGGGCTTTGGCATGAAATATGAGAAAAGTGATAGGGACTTTTGAGAACATATGCTGAAGGCAACACAGGTAAGAGTGGGGGGGCTTACTTGTGTATGGCGGAAGGGTAGGTGAGCCAGTAGTGGACAAACCCCCAGGAAGTCTCGACCCAGGGGCTCCTAGCCCCCCAGGAAGTGGACATCCACCGACTAAATACACTAAAAAAACGAAAAGCACATGGAACTGGATTAACATTTCATCCAAAGTTGGGGACAATGCAGATTATAAATAGAAATTATCAATAGTCACTCAATCCTCTCCTTAATACAGTGTTAGTAAGATACTTTTTATTAAGCGTGGAAAATGGGAATTTTTTTTTGAAAATGTTAGGGACTTTCATTTATAATTAATTTTACTGATACGACTTGTTTTTACAAGAAAAGGATGTCCACTGCTGGCCCATTAACTTTTGATAAGAAAACAGCATCTTAGTAATCCCAATGTAAATAGAGTATACAAGATTGGCAGAAAAATTCAATAAACAATTGTTTTATCACAACAAACACAAAACTAAAAATTATCACTGGTGAACCATATACAATGAGTTTGTTGTGATTTGTTCCAGCCACGGTATTGTGACTTTTTTGCATGTCTCTTTAAATAATTTATTATAAAGCAAAAAAGATAAACAGTAGCTCTCTCGCTCTCTCTCACTGACACACACACACACACACACACACACACACACACACACACACACACACACACACACAAACACACAAAGCTGCAAGAAAAGTCAGTGACTTACGGGGTGGGGCGGTGTATCCTCCAGTACGCATCAGTTTCTCCGGGGCAATCTTGTACTGGGAGGCGACTAGCTTGTGAACGGCATTGTCGTCTTCCAAGAAGATCTTCATTCTGATGAACGGCTCACGACCCTGCCGAGCACACAACCAGAAACGTTTACACACGCGCACACACGCTTGTAACGTTGACACGTTTGAAATGTTTACACGCGCTTGAAACGTCAACATACACGAATGCTCCAATTTTCTGCAATATTTTGATGTCATTGCTGTACGGATATCGATTAATTTGCCTGTCTGTATATTTTGTCCAAGAAAATTTCACCAATGATTGATCCAGTCATAGGCATGGTGGTATAATAACTATAATCATGTGCACCATATAAACCCATTGGTGTCATACAGTGTCTAGTGGAAATGGTTGGCACTCAAGTTTAATCTGAGAACGGAGAGAATGCCAGTATCTTTATAATTTTATTTTATTATTACTATATAATTATTCTTTGTTTTCATATTAAAATTTTAATTTTCCATGTAGGAATTATATTGTAAGTTTCAGAGTATTATGTTTTCTGTCCTTTATATCACTGTTGATTTTTTTACAATGATGTGTACATATTCATGAAAGTGAATTACTATCCCTCTATATTTTTTTTTTTTGTGAAAACATTGAGAAATTTATTATTTGCTCTTTTCATTTATAAATAATAAACGCTATGTAATAAACATAAAACAAATATTAAAGAAAATTATTTAGAGTAGAAAATGGGGAGAGAGAACGAAACGTGTAGAGGCCTAGGTATGGGTTGTCTTGAGGAACCAGTGCTGGGGAAATGTAAGTTATCTTCTATACCACTGTTGGATAGTTTGGTCTTTCTTCAGAACAACTGCTGGGGAGTGTGTTATCTGTCTTCCAGAACTAGGACTGGGAAAAGTGAGTCTTGTCTTCAAGAAGTAGACCTAAACCAGTGTGTTAACCGTTTGTGCCCTAACAGTAAGACATCTTTTTAGGGTCGTTCCAGACCCAGCCTAAACCTCTGCGTCAGGAAGGTTTTCCAGAACTGTGTACTCACCTATTTGTGGTTGCAGGGGTCGAGTCATAGCTCCTGGCCCTGTGTGTGTGTGTGTGTGTGTGTGTGTGTGTATATGTGTGTGACAGGGTCGTTTCAGAATAAGCCTTAAACTTGTGTGATGGTGTTTTATCCCAGACTTAACAAGGCGAAAATGAGGTAGGGGCGTTTCAGCCTTTAACCTGTGTGGTAGTTGTTTCCAGAATTAACCGTATGACATGTTAGTCCTAAAGAAGTGTGATGGTTCTTCCAGCAGTGTTTCTAACTCAGTGATGTAAAGTATTTACACCTGTAAACCAATGTGATAGGAAATATCTTAAGATGAGTCAGAGAGACTGGATTCAAATGACATACTGCCGACTGTGTTAAAGAAAAGACACGTTGCAAAATAAGTTTTTATTGCTACAACGTTTCGCTCTCAGACCTTCAAGTCAAACCGCCAAAGAGTTGATAAAAGCTCTAGCAGTGCAAAACATTGTCTCAGTAAAAACTTGGTATGCAGGGCGTGTTGACTGCAGTGAAAGAGGCGGTTGTGTTTACCTTTTGCGTGAGCATGTGCCAGGGTTTAGGCCTGGCTAGCAGGTCGGACACGGAGCCTTGCGACAGCCCCAGCACCGACTCCCCGAACAGCCGCTGTGAGATGCTGTACTGACTCAGCTGTTCCTTCACCTGCCAAGGACACAATATCTGTCTTGAAATGACAACACCACAAACAAGGGGTAAGAGGGAAAAAATCCTTCAGCTAAAAACACAATGTCTTGAAATGAAAAAAATCACCTTAAGCAAAGGGAATACAAGGGAAAAAATCTAATTAGCAGACCAAAAGAGGGCAGTGAGATTTAGCTATATAGTAATATAATTCTTTGTTTATAGAGTTGCTGGCGTTTTGGCAAGAGTAAATGGTGGGGGCATCAAGCTCAAAGTAACCTGGAAAATATCTGACTCGTTTTTCATCCCGTCCTCCAACTCCATCGTTCGTTTTCTAACGGGTCAACCTACGTCGATTTCCGAACGATATAAGCCTATAACGAAATTAAATATTTTAGATTACGGTTAAGTACTTTAATTTACGCATATCTAACCACTAAGTTGCATAGAGACAAAAAGGTAACGATGGCGGATACAAAGTTGCCGTCCTTTATATTGTTGAGGACAGGCTGCGTCAAGACCGTCCGATCCCGCACCAGTCATATAAAAATATATATATATATATATATATATATATATATAATATATATATATATATATATATATATATATATATATATATATATATATATTTTATATATATATATATATATATATATATATATATATATATATATATATATATATATATATATATATATATAATATATATATATATATATATATATAATATATATATATATATAATATATATATATATATAATATATATATATATATAATATATATATATATATATAATATATATATATATATATATATATATATACATATATGATGTGCAATACTCGCGAACAAGTGATAAATGCAACTTCCACGTGGCCCGTGGCCTGGTGGCCAAAGGTCTCGCTTCACACGGTGAGTGTCCGGGTTCGATTCCCGGTGAGGGTTGAAACATTGGACGTGTTTCCTTACACCAGTTGTCTATGTTCACCCAACCCTCTCCAGGTATCAGTAAAATGGATATCTGGGTGTTAGTCGACTAGTGTGGGTCGCATCCCGGGACAAAACTGCCCTAATTTGCCCGAAATGGTCTGCATAACAAGTGGCTCTCTATATAGTAATATGTCATTGATGTCAGCTAGGCCTGTATACCTTGTACATGTACTTGTAGAAATAAAGATTTATTCTTGTGTCAGTCACATACATGAATAACTTATAACTTAATTGTACCCTTATATAGGAGTCCCACATATGGATCTTAATATATAATCTACTATTACCTTGATATTGGATGAATCCCATATATAACTTCCGTATAACTCTATCCTTTATAGGAGTCACATAAAAATTACATATAACCTCCATATTATCCTATGTATAACCTCAGTGCTCAAGTGTGATTGATTATATCCAGCTCAGAGCTTAGTCTCCTCTGGTTTCGTTAGGCTCGCTGCTCTGAGGTGGGGACCGTGCCACAGGTATGCGGGAAACATCTTTTTTGGGACGACGTTTCCCTGTTTGAGCGAAATGTTGTCTACAACATAATTTTGCCCGAATAGTTTTGTTAATTTTTCTTGCGTCTGTTTTACATGTTGCGGTGGTAGATCACGAGGGATGGATGCGGCCACTGTATTGCTGGATCCACTCTATAACCCTGCGTATCCATGGTACGCATGTTGTAGTTGCGTATCCATGGTACGCATGTTGTAGTTGCGTATCCATGGTACGCATGTTGTAGTTGCCTATTCATGGTACGCATGTTGTAGTTGCGTATTCATGATACGCATGTTGTAGTTGCGTATTCATGGCACGCATGTTGTAGTTGCGTATTCATGGTACGCATGCTGTAGTTGCGTATTCATGGTACGCATGCTGTAGTTGCGTATTCATGGTACGCATGTTGTAGTTGCGTATTCATGATACGCATGTTGTAGTTGCGTATTCATGGTACTCATGTTGTAGTTGTGTATTCATGGTACGCATGTGGTAGCTATATATCCATGGTATGCGTGTTGTAGCTGCGTATTCCTGGTGCGCCTGTAGCTGCGTTCATAAGGTACGCATAAGTTATGAAGCAGTGCCTGTCAGTGGAACTGGGAAAGGCAGAGGTGGAAGGGACACAACGTGTTGTGGAAAGTGACCAAGAAAGTTGTAAAATTATGTTAAGAAATAACGAACAGTGTAAAGAAAAACTTAAAATGAGTAATAAAGAGAGAGAGAGAGAGAGAGGGGGAAAGGGAGTGAGAGGGGGAGGGCAATCTTGAGACAGAAAACAAAGAGACGAAGATGAAAAAAAAAAAAAGATGGAGACACAGGAAAAGGGGAGGTGGAGAAGATAGGAAAGAAAAAAAACAAAACAAAAAAAGTTCAGTTGAGAGAGAGGAATGTAGACGGAAGTGAGATATGGAGAGAAGTGAGAGATGAGGGGTAACGGGGAGGGGGGGGGAGTGAGAGAGCAGTATTTTGAATGAAACAAGTGTGTGAGGGAGACGCTAGATGAGGTAATGACCAAGACAATTTACGCCATAAGTTGACAGAACCAGCAAGGTCACTTACGCAGCTGCACTCTGCATTATGTTCATTGGGAAGCTCTAAAGTTGTAGGGGTCATATAGCGCCTGAAGGATGGAAGGTAATCAGGTTCCATCCGAGAATGGGGGGTTTGAAGTCGTTAGCATGCAGGGATAATTGCAAGAGTAATTTCCCAATTGTTGCAAGGAATATCACTGGAAGAGCCAAGGATACGACCCGGTGCACTCACTGAGCCACAGACATGACCCTGCACACTGAACCACAGACATGACCCTGCACACTGAACCACAGACACGACCCTGCACACTCACCCACTGAACGCCCCACTATGACAAAAGCTTCAAGTCATGATTTGGTCAAACTCTACACAGAGTCGTGGAGAGAAAGAAGCTGTCTGTGGAGTTTTTCTAAGTACAAAAACTAACCCAAGTATGCCACCATTTAGATTTATAATTTTGCCACCATTTAGATTTAGAATTGCCTCCGTAGTTTATTGTGGATGGTAGTGACTAGTTTAGTGTGCACCCTATATATATCCTGTGGACGGTTGCGCAGGAAGTATCGATACTTAAAATGCCTATGAGCTAGGCCCCAAAAAAGAGGTTAACAGTACATCCGGATATATATTTTCATCTGTAGTTGACTGACACCATGCCGTGAGGCAGGCATCACCATCCTGTATCTCTGAGATTAAGTAAAATACCTTTCAAGAGGTGCCCTGATGTTGGTGAAGGGCTCTTGATCTACGGTACTGAAGCTAACCTGATTACTGCCTATTTCTACTACTACTACTACTAATAATAATAATAAATACTATAATAATCTAAGTAAACTTGGCGGCGTAAGAATGTAAAATAATGGGGAGAAATAAGTAGTCTCGGTGACATCAAAGGAGGTGTATGCTAATAGCAGCCTCACTTGACAGATGTTGAGCTCTGGAACAGACAACAACAAATGAGTCAGTTTCACACCACCACCACGACGTGTTTCTCAAACTTTTTTTGTATTGCCCTGTGTGTGTGTAAACTTTGCATAGCTTTCAATTTGATAGTCCAAAGGCAGTGTGTCACTTAATTTAAAATCATGTAAATTCGAATTTCGCCACAACAAATATTGCTACAGGGTAAAATGTATGGGCTACACGTTGTGAGCACAAAACACTTGGGTGTAAATATACACACCCCGTTTTCTATATGTTAGCGTCAGGAACTAGGGTTACGAAGCTTATGCCACGTCTCACCTCAACCAATCTGCGGTTTTCCTTGAAGTTTCTTTGTGTATATATGTACTCACCTAATTGTGTGTATCTCTACCAATTTGTGTGTGTTTTGTTTTGAGATTATTTCATGTCTGCGCGCTCACACACACACACACACACACACACACACACACACACACACACACCAGGCCTAGTGTCTAATCGACATGTGCCTAGGACAAAATGGTAACTAACACACACACACACACACCAGGCCTAGTGTCTAATCGACATGTGCCTAGGACAAAATGGTAACTAACTAACACACAAACACACACAGAAAATATTCAAACAGCTTCGGGGAGAATCTTGAGTTTTCCCTGAAGTACTTTTATTCTCTTCTATGAGGATAAGGATCCCCAGTACAATATATATATATATGTGTGTGTGTGTGTGTGTGTACCGAATAGGTAAAACTTGCGATTTTGGCTTAAATAGCAGCACTCTTCTTGCCGAATAAGGCAAGCGAAAATTGGTGTATGCAATAATTTCGCAAAAAACAATCTGAACCTAACGAAAAAATATATTTCCTTGTGTTTGTTTATCAAATTATTGTAAACTTATCTAAAATATATTTAGTTGGGTTAGGCTAAATTAAATTGCGCTTGTTATAAGGTTAGGTAAGTTTTCTAAGGTTCTTTTGGTACAAAATTATTAATTTTTACATTAACATAAATGAAAAAATATATCTTTACACACAAAAGAAAATTTTAGAAAGGACTTAATTTTAAATAAGTTCTTGCTAATTGACCAGTTTTACCTATTCGGCACGATATAATTGGAAAAGAATTCTTCCTCCGTAAGCCAGACGTGTCGTAAGAGGCAACTAAAATACCGGGAGCAAGGGGCTAGGAACCCCTTCTGTATAAATTACTAAATTTAAAAAGAAAAACTTTCGTTTTTCTTTATAGGTCAACCCCCCAGTAAAAAAATATATTTTTTACACATATAATGTATCATTTTTTGTGCATTAATACCTTATATATACCTTTGAAGAGTTTCGAGTTTCTCTACTCTCTGAGCCCGGCCATGGGCCAGGCTCGTCTGGTATAATTTTTTTTATTTCGGTATAATTTCTGGTATATTTTTTTTATTTCGCTAGAAAGTGCTTGGCTAAAATTAACATAATTTGTCATAAACCTACGCCACCTATTTTAAGTCGGTCTGAAATGTGATATTATAAAACGCGCTAGACCCATAAAGGTCAGTGCCTGGGGTGGGGGAGGCGGGAGGTAAACAGGTTTGATCCGAGGAAGGGAAGGTAGCTCAGATTCTTTGGATCAGGCGCCCTTTATCGGTATCACGGTACCCTGTATGAGAACAACCGTATTTGTGTAAGTGACAGTGGAGCAGTAAGTGGTATACTAGCTAAAGTGGAAGCCTCCCACCGCCCCTTACTAGAGAGTAAGTGTACCTCTGCTAAGGGGCAAGCCTCCCACCACCCCTTACTAGAGAGTAAGTGTACCTCTGCTAAGGGGCAAGCCTCCCACCACCCCTTACTAGAGAGTAAGCGTACCTCTGCTAAGGGGCAAGCCTCCCACCGCCCCTTACTAGAGAGTAAGTGTACCTGAGTTAAGGGGCAATCCTCCCACCGCCCCTTACTAGAGTGCAAGTGTAGCTCTTCTAAGGGGCAATCCTCCCACCGCTCCTTACGAGAGAGTAAGTGTACGTGAGCTAAGGGGCAAACCTCCCACTGCCCTTTAGGAGCAAGTGTACGTGAGGTATGGGGCAAGCCCCCACCACCATTACTTAGCAGTACACTTAGTTTCAGCAAGCCACACCTTCATAAACACTAATGGTTCCTCTCGCGTCCATTTCCTCAGCACTAACATGCATCAAGGAATGTTCATAAAACCTAAAATAAAAGTGTTATCATCCTCCCCTTAACCCCCTAATTTCCCCCTTTCCCTCCTGACCCCATCAAGCGGCTTGAGAGAGGATGGGGAATGGGCAGGATTGGAGGATAAGGGAATAAGCAAGGTTTGGTTGGTAAGGGAGAGAACCAGGTTGGGGGAAGGGGTGTTGATGGTGGTGGTGGAGAGGAGGGGAGGGGTTATGGGGATGGGTGATGGGTAGGACGGGAGATGGGAGAAATTGATGGGGAGGAAGTGATCTGGAGGGGTGATGGGGAAGGGTGGTGGTAGAGGGAGGTGATCTATCTTACACAGTTTCAATACTGTTCTAAGCCTTGCCAGGTGACCTCTACAGGTGCTTCCTCCAGCTAAAGGGACGCACGCCACCATAAAATTTGTCAAGCGGTAATATGCCTTGGGATTTAATTATGTAGTGGTCATAATTCCTCGTCACCTGTCATTGGAGTGTGGTCGTTCATCCAGTAAGCATCCACGGCATCTTCGGACCATTCTCAGACCTGTCTTAACTACCACCTTAAATGCCAAGCGGTTATAAGCCTTATTAATAGGCATTAGAAAGTATGTTTTGCATTAACTATTCGGTGTGTGTGTGTGGGTGTGCGTGTATGCGTGCGCCCTGCCTCCTTAGATCGGCATCACTGATTTGTGTCATCAAGGGGTCTTATCATACCTACACCTAAAGCTATGTACTGAATTCGCCTCCAAGACCGGTTGTTCATGTACATCACCTCTCCTCCCTCGTCTTACTGCAATACTATTGTTTCCACCCTGAACGCTCTTACAGTTTCAACCACCACCACTACTACTATTATTACTACCACCAGCACTACTACTATTACTACCACCAACACTACTGCAACTACCACTACCACCATTACTATTACCACTATCACTACTACCACTGCCATCACTACTATCACCACCACCAAAACCACCACTTCTACCACCATCACCACCAAAACCACCACTACCACTACCAACAAAACCACCACTACCACCACCACCACTACCACCAAAACCACTACCACCACTACCACCAAAACCACCATCACCACCACCACTACCATTCCTGTTGATTGATTAGAACATCTGTTGCTCATTTTATTTGTTTTTTCGAGTCCTCGTTAAGTTATTAATGTCTTAAATGGATGATTCATAAAATTTATGGCTTCAAGTGATGAAAAAAAGTATTGTCAATTAAGACGCAGTGTATATATGAGAGAGAGAGAGAGGGGGGGGGAGAGGCAAGAGAGAGCGATCCGATCGAGAGAGAGAGAGAGAGAGAGAGAGAGAGAGAGAGAGAGAGAGAGAGAGAGAAAGGGGGGAGAGGAAGGAGAGAGAGAGAGAGAGAGAGAGAGAGAGAGAGAGAGAGAGAGAGAGAGAGCCCCAGGGATAAATCACCACCATCAACAGGCCGGCACTAATTAAGGCCGGGGTTGGGTCTCGATTGGACCACCCACAAACGTTACAATGTGCCCTTCGACACCATACCCTCCGAGTTACACCATACCCTCCGAGTTACACCATACCCTCCGAGTTACACCATACCCTCCGAGTTACACCATACCCTCAGAGTTACACAATACCTGAAGATGATATCCTTACTGTTATTTACGTGATGAAGGTCATTAACCCTAGATAATAACCCAACACAATCAAGCACAATGGTTTGTTTAGATTAGGGTTCCTTTCAAGGGTGCTACTGACAACAGGTGAATTTCACCCTGGTACCTGTACTATAGGTGAACAGGGGCCAACAGTTGTAAGGAGATGTACCCTTATGCGTTGCCCAGCCCAGTATGCGACCCACAACAGTAGACTAACACCTTGGAGTCGCTTACGGGGGTCACCGCCCCGGCGGCCTGGTCCCAGACCAGGCCTCTTGGTTGCTGGCCTGATGGATCAGGCTGTTAGTGCCCGCCGCCCTTTGTTCAGCGTTTGTACAACTTGGTTGATCAGGAACTGAACTGTCGAGTTTCCTCTTGAAAACAGCTATGGGTTTGTTGGTAATCCCTCTTATACATGGAGGGCATTGAAGAGTGGCGGTCCCTCAAGAGGCGCGTGAGTGTCTCTGTCTCCTAATATTATGTTTATTTTTCTCCTATAATCTACCTTGTTCATAATGACTATCGCATTATAGAGACTGGAACTGACGTGCCCCTTAACACTTACTGAGTTCACTCTCATGGTATTTACTGATAGGTAGGTATCTACTACGTGGGTATCTGTTCAGTGCTAGGAAGGTAGGTGCAAGGAGTTTTATACGTATGTCTCGTACCACCCGGGAATCGCACCAGCGACCTCACAGTTGTTAGCCGAACATTACCATTGTGCTACAAAATACCAACGACTTGTTAGTACATAAAACCTTGTTAAATGTTTTGCACTCTGACAGGACTACTTGTGTTTTCTGGCTCATGAAGTTCCAAGATGACAGGTAATTCTTACTAATTTCTACATACATTCAGTATACATACACCTATTTATACTTCCCTGTATGATGACTAAGAAACGTGTATTACTTGGGTATCTTTATCACGTAAACGTTTCTCCTGCACAACAGTGTTGTTCAGTCGAATACAAGCGGATATAAAACTGGAGATAGTAGACAACTTGTCTGTGTTGTCTACCATCAGCAATGTTATATTACTTGCCTGTGTTTCTCAGTAGTCCATATTGCTATGATAGTTTTCTACTTATTTAAGAGACCTGTTCTGAGAACGATCCGCGGCAACCATAATCCCCGGAACTATTAATATATATATATAACCTGTACAAGGCTTGGAATTGTTGGAGAGAGGTGTGTTACTGCTGCTGGCCCTTTCTCTTCATTACCGTGGTTAGCGACGACGCAAAATGCGGTGACGTTGTGGTTAATGTTGAACAGCAGCAGCAGCAGCAGCTACGTTGATGCCGGCAGGTGTTCTCGCACGGTTTTTGTGTCCGTGTGATATGTTGGAGGAAGATTGAAGTGCCAAGGTTGAGAGTTTGAGTTAGAATTAAAGTGTATGTTTGGTTGTGACGTACCTTGGCTTATTATGAATAGTATGTGTGTGTGTGTGTGTGTGTGTTTGTGTGTGTGTTAGTAAGTTAGTTACCATTTTGTCAAAGGCACTTCTCGATAAGACACTTGGCCTGTTCGGTGTTCGTAAGCGTGTGTACGCTTTTATCTATTTGTGATTACTTATAATTACATAAGCAGATCAATGCTCTCCTTGTACAGTTTTCACTGTTCACATTTTTATTTGATGAAACCCTCAACAGTCGACTAACACCCGGGTACCTAATTTACTGCTAGGTGAACAGGGAAAGCAGGTGTACAGACTAACACCGGGGTATTTTACTGCTAGGTGAACAGGGGCACCAAGTGTATAGAAATTTGTATATACGTCTTGCCCTGTTTTAAAGTGTTCTTTAATCTTGTGAAAACATCTTGCAACACCCAGGACATTTATTAGTTGTTTCGCCCAGGACGAAGCGAAACATCGTCTAAAATGTCTTCTCCAAATCATGGGTTATCTGTGAATTGTTCCAATCACGGTATTGTTTTTTTATTTTTTCTGACGCCTTTCAACCGTTATCAGTATTCTGAATTTAAGACCTAAGGGTAGAGGAGCACTGCAGTAGGCCTACTGGTCCATGCTAGGCAGGTCATTCCCAAATACCGACCGGTTAATGAACGCGACACACGTTCAACACTTGCGTATTTTTATTATGAATACGTTTCGCCAACCAATGGCGTTGTCAATTCAGACACATGTGCAACAGTTAGGTATCTTATTCCGAAACTTTTCACCTACACAGTAGGCTTTTTCAGTCGAGTCCCTCAGGGACTGACCACCTCAAAACCACGCCTTCAAGGGTGATGGACTGATGACATCGTCTTAGGTTAGTTAAGGTTCGTCAGGAAACAGGGCAAGTGTTTCCTGACGCGGGTCTTAGTCAGATGATGACCCGCCGTTGGAGCTTTTGGTCATCTGATCGAGGCCTTCCGCTGGCTTACCGGTCCATCCCTTTAAAAATTATGGTCATAGTTATAACCATTTCTGTAACTCTATAACATAGTCTTTACATCTCTACTGCCTTTGCTCACTCTTCTGTACTCGTTTGAAGAAGCCTACTGTGTAGGCGAAACATTTCGCAATAAAGATACCTAACTGTAGCACATGTGTCTTAATTATCAACCTGTCGGTGCTGTATACCATTTCAATATTCACGTTGTCAATTCAGTATGTAATCTATGTATTGAACTGAGGCAGAACCACTGGTTGGCCGCGGGGGCGCTGACCCCCGGAACACCCTCAAGGTATGGTAAAGTTACGCAGATGCTGCGTATTTCTTAATCATCATTGTACAACCCAGCCATTATCATGCGTGTCTAAGCTTTCATGTGTAACCTAACGCTCTCCAAGTTATGGAGACGATAACAAGCAACAAAGCGTACTGCATATATTGACCTCTCACTGCGGCCCTCTTCAGCAGATGCCGGTGATGGGCCTCCCGTATGTCCCTGCCCATCCCCCTTCCCAGGGCGTCCCCCTACGCTCTCGCCTTCCCCCTGAAAGCACTGGAAAAATGTTTCTTTAAGAGGATAATTACAGGTACGAACAATTTACCTGCATTATGTGTCTTGATTATTAGCTCATTTTTAACGAGACTTGAACTGATGAATGGTTGATGGCTAACATAGGTGATATTGATGAATACTTTGCAACACAGTATCAGGGGCCCAAGACTGTTCAGTTGCCTCCCAGCATACATAAAGGGGGTTACCAATAAACACCCAGAGGGAGCCGGACAGACAGTAAAGAACAAAGACACAATACCGTGACTGGAACAATACACAAAATAGCTCACACACAAGAGAGAGGAGCTACGACGACGTTTCAGTCCGACTTGGACCATTTACAAAGTCACACTGACTCTGTAAATGGTCCAAGTCTGACTGAAACGTCATCATAAGCTCCTCTCTCTATGTACGGGTTATTTGTGTACTTAGTACCTGACCAGCCGGACTGTGGTTCGTACTTCGATTTGCGTGCGGTCAGTAGTAACAGCCTGGTTGATCAGGCCCTGATCCACCGCGAGGCCTGATCATGAACCGGGCCGCAGGGGCGTTGACCCCCGGAACACCCTCCAGGTATACCTAACCTACCTGTTCTAATCTAACCTCGCCTAAGAAAATATGTCCTAACCTCATAACGTAACTATATAAATTTGCTTAAATTCGCACGTAAGCAAAACAAGGAGGGCGGGTTGTCTTCAAACATTAATTTCTTAGTTTTTCTTCATCCCAGTAGATCATCATCTGCACCGCTCGCCTACGTTACGTTGGAGATAATAAGAGAATGATAATCAGATGGATGGGATAACGCAAGGATAATAGTGATCAGGAAAACACGAGAATGCTAACCACTTTGATATATCGTTCGAATGATAACCAGTATGCTGGAATAACATGAGAATGATATATTTGGGATCTATTCCTTGTTCAAACTTTAGCCACATCTTGCCCTAGCAAAAATGGGATCTAAGCTTCCTTACAGACCTCCATCCTACGATACATGTCAGCAATACCTGCCATCCTGCGATACATGTCAGCAATACCTGCCATCCTGCGATACATGTCAGCAATACCTGTCATCCTACTGTAGATGTCAGCAATACCTGCCATCCTGCGATACATGTCGGCAGTACCTGCCATCCTGCGACACATGGCGGCAATACCTGCCATCCTGCCATACACGTCAGCAATACCTACCATCCTGCGACACATGGCGGCAATGCCTGCCATCCTACCATACACGCCATCTTGCGATACATGGCGGCAATGCCTGCCATCCTCCCATACACGCCATCCTGCGATACATGGCGGCAATGCCTGCCATCCTACCATACATGACTGCAATACTTGCCATCCTGTGACCAACCCTAGAAAAAGACCTGAAGGAACTGACCTTTTTAACGATCTCCTCGGTGTTCATGCTGCTGTACTGGTCAAACTGCTGCTGGGTGATGGGCGGCAGCACCGCCTTCAGGGGCTTCTGAGGGACGGGGTTGTTGGAGGAGATGGCTGGACCAGTCATGAGGGAGTTGGTGATAGAGGCCATCCGCTGGAGGGGCGAGGCGGACACGTTGAGGTCCTCCCCGGAGGTGCTCACTGCGATTGAGGTGATGGGGGTTACTAAGTTGCTGAGAGGCGTGGCCGTGCTATGACCTGAGGGTGGAAGGGGAGAAGCCTTGCCTGAAGGAGCTATGTTACACCGCTGGTGGAGTTGTCTCGGTGTCTCCCGGTGTCTACTAGCACAGGTCAGGAAGGAGGGAGGGAGGGTAGCTAACGCCCGGGGTGCATTGCATCGCCATAGGTGCGTGGAACAGGTGCGGATAGGTGCATGGGACCAGTGTGCAAAGATGGATAAAACCGGTATTGATAGTTGAATAAAACAGTATGGAAAGGGGAGATCTGGTATGGAAAGGGGAGATCTGGTATGGAAAGGGGAGATCCAGTATAAATAGGTGGATAAAACCGATATGGACAGGTGGCTAGAATTGGTATGAATAGGTGCTTATAATCGATATGGAGAGGTCAAAATTACCGAGGATAAATGTTCAGAAACAGTAGTGATAGCTGTACAAATAAAGAGAAAGGCAACCAGAGAGGGTGAGTGTGAAGAGATCAAGTGAGTGAGTGTGTGTGTGTGTGTGTGTGTGTGTGTGTGTGTGTGTGTGTGTGTGTGTGTGTGTGTATACATTTACGTGTGTGAGGTGAGCATCGAAAGAAATATCACACCTGCTAGTTCTCATATAAAATGACAATCCCCGCTTACACACACACACACACACACACACACACACACACACGCACACGCACACTACGAGGGAGGTTGCTACACCGTCATAATCAAAGCAGAAATAGAGTGAGAGAGAGGAAGAAAAGAAAATAATTTGCGTGGGTGAGGTGGAGTGGTGAGCATGCGGGCGGGTTGTTGGAGGGAAGGGGGGGGGGTGATGTGAGGAGGGGATGGAAGGAGGGAGGGGAAATGTGGGGGAAGGTGGAGACGGAGAGGAGGGAAGAGAGAGGGGAGTTTAGGTCTTTCAGGACCCTGGGAGGGGAGTGGAGAGAGTAAGGAAGGGGAAGGGAGGGAGGGGAGTGGAGAGAGTAAGGAAGGGGAAGGGCGTGGAGTGGAGTGTAAGGAAGGAGGGATGGGATGGAAAACAGGACAAGGGGATGGGTGTTAGGTAAGAAGGAAGGCGGGCTTCTTAAGAAAAAAACATGAAAGTCAGAATTGACGAACAGGGACATACTTTGAGCTGGTTAATCACAATTCATCTATCACAAATTATTATACAAAGTTTGAATGATTATCATCAAGTTCCTGCAAACTTATAACTAAGAATAAATGATTTTTTTATAAAAATACACTGAGATGTTATAATCCATAAGGTCTTCCAGTCTATAAGGATTTACATGCAGCTATAAGATCTCGCTTACAGTCTACCTTACAGTCTGTGAGGTCTTAAATACCGTCTATAAGATCTCGCTTACAGTCTACCTTACAGTCTGTGAGGTCTTACATACCGTCTATAATATCTCGCTTACAGTCTTCCTTACAGTTTATGAGGTCTTACATACCGTCTATAAGATCTCACTTACAGTCTGTCTTACAGTCTATGAGGTCTTATATACAGTCTGAGAGATGTTAGTTGTATAAGGTCTTACAGTCTATAAAAGAGTTTTTACACAGTCGCCTTCATTATCATAGGTATGGTGGCGACAGACTACCATAAGTATGACCTCGACACACAAATACTACCATTACTATAAGTAATGTGGCGACAAATGCACTACCGTTACCACAAGTATGGTAGCGACGAACGTACTACCATTACCATAAGTATGGCAGCGACAAACACTTCCATGGTGTAGTTGTTATCCGTATAGATCTTGATCGTGATAGACACAACGTCTTCCACAGCTGCATAAACAAACTAAGATTCTCTTAATTGGGAATGATATACACTCCTCTCCCTCCCTGTGTCCCCTCACTGCGTCCTCTCTCCCCTCCCTGTGTTCCCTCACTGCGTCCTCTCTCCCCTCCCTGTGTTCCCTCACTGCGTTCTCTCTCCCCTCTCTGTGACCTCTCACTGCGTCCTCTCAGCCCTCTTTTCCCTCACTGCGTCCTCTCACCCTTCCCTCTGTCTCCTCATTGCGTTCTTTAACCCCTATACTGTGTCCCCCTCCCTGTATCCCCTTAACCCCTCAGTGTTCCCTTACCCTTCACTATCCCTTCAAGCCACCTCTCACACCCACCCTACTCCTTCCCCTCGTCTCATTTCTCCTCTCGTCTCATTTCTCAGCTCAGGTTGTTGAGAAGTGATGCGTCTGCTTCCTGCCTTTGGTAATGATTGTTCCTAAGAATGCTCCTCTGCAATCATTTCCTTTATGGCAAGATGAATATAATTGTGCCTTGCAAGGGACACCTTGCAGTCCCAACATTCTCTCTCTCTCTCTCTCTGTCTCTGTCTCTGTCTCTGTCTCTGTCTCTGTCTCTCTCCCTCTCTAACACTGAACGAAATATGGTCAGAAGACTTGCTCTGCCAACTGGCTCTTATGATCGTACTTGTGGCCCAAATGGCAGTCAGGCTTAAGACAATTCACAAGTAACCCGCATTTAGGAGAAGAATTTAAGAACTTTTTGTTCGTCCTGGAACATTGTCAAGTCAGAACTGTTGACTTGACAACGATCCAAGACGGATCGAAACGTCGTCGTAAGTTTCCTCTGCTAAGTGTGGGTCATTTATGAATTGTTGCAGCCACGGTGTTGTGACTTTCATTCTTCTAACCAAATGCAAGTTTTAGATCAAACTTTTATTGGCACAACGTTTCGCTCTGTGTAGAGCTTTATCAAGACATGACTTAAAGCTTACACAGAGCGAAACGTTGTCACAATATAAGCTTGTTTTCAACTTACGCCTCTCCATCACACCCCTTGGCTGTGTGTTTATACTGTGACCCCAAACTCAAACATTTGTTTGATTGTGAATTTGTTCCTCCATTATGATAGTTTCTCATAGTCGTCCCGTGAAAATCGACACCGGGAAGCATTACGAAGCCAGATATCCGAAGCACAAAGAAATATAAAATAAACAATTCCCAGAAATTGTAAAAAAAAAAAAACGGGAAAAGTGCCATCAGACACCAAGTGCTTCCATCTGGCGGCCAGTTTTTTCACCAAATGGAGATGATATATTTACTGGCACTGGAGAGATGATGAGGTCAGCTTGGCCTTGCCTCTACTGATGTCACAGCAGCCGGATTTTACCCATGTGATACACAACATGACCCCTCGCTCTCTTCTCACCAACATATTATACTTTCATGATGATATATATTGTCAATTTACACGGTTGTCTGGCTTAGAAGGCAGTGTCTCCATTGTGTGTGTTTTGTGTGTGTGTGTGTGTGTGTGTGTGTGTGTGTGTGTGTGTGTGTGTGTGTGTGTTTGTTTTCAGCATTCTCTATCGAGTGATGTGGTATCTTGTACTTCGTAATCATGTCTCCCCTGGAGACATGATTACCGAGTTGCAAGACGCGAGTACTGTGTGCCAAGAGTAAGTTCACCTACACTTGTGCTTTGCTTAGCGAAGATCCTCCAGGTCACCAGATGTAGTAAGGATTTATGAGCTATAACCTTGTAATTATATCGTAAAGACAATTGCCCATGACGTTAATCGAGAAGAATCTTCTTGTTATTGAAGTCATATCAGGAGCGTAGGAGTGCGCTCAGCGTTTATGACCTTCCCTTCCTCCCCACACACTCGTTCGTAATCCATCTGATAAAGGAAGTACGTATACTTAAGCATTCGTCCACCTCGGTGCTAGACAAAGGCTTACATCATTTGTTTGGTTGCATCTGCCGGAGGATACTCGCACAAATATTGTCCAGGAGTCCATTATAATCCAAGGAAATTTTGTTTATGGTAGAATAATTCCATCCCTTTCAGTGTAAGATCGAATTGCAGATATTTTTCGTTTGTCGCCTCTGCAACTCAGACTATAGCTTTCACACATGAAGTTGTATTTTCAGTGTAAATTCATACTATAAAATGTAGCTCGAGAGAGACAGACAGAGACAAAATAAGTAATAAATTTCTCAGGCGACAGAAAACAACACGAGACGGAATGAACTGGAACGGACAAACAAGTGAATCAGTTATGCAAATACGCGATAAAGACTGACGACCCTCAGTTGCCAGTTTCTCAGATAATTTCTAGTTCACCACGACCGCCTTGCACGAGTCCAGTGGCTCAAGTGGTGAAAATATTGACTCGGCTTTATAAATGGCGAGGTATCAATACGTACATACCAATAAAGTACAAGACAAATTAATAATGAGATAAAATGAGACGGCGCCCACTTGGCACGCCATTTGATGAGTAATTTTGATATGACAATTGACCTCGATGCTTGGGTTAGCTGCGCCTCACATGGGTGCTCCTCACTTGGCAACCTTCAGGGGAAGGCTGCCTTGATGCCGGTAAAGGGCTCTTCATCCATGACATTGGAGCTATTCTTCATATGACTTAAGACCCGCGTCAGGAAACACTTGTCCTGTTTTGGTGAAAAACCTTACTTAACCTAACCTCTTCCTCGGGTCAGGCTTGATCATCTCGCATTCACTCAGGTGATGTATAATCCTGAGAGATGTGTCCCAGAGTGCATACACCAATGTGCTTATCTTTCAGCCTATATACATCAAAGGGAATGTATGTGTATTTATACACCGAGAGGCGTGTATCTTAGGCTATTTACACAAAGATGTATGTGTGCATCTCTGGTTAAATACACCGAAAGGTATGTACATGAAGTGGAAATCTCTTAATGTATATACACCGAGAGGCGTGTATATGAACTGACAGGCGCCTATATACACTGAGAGTTTAATAGCTGTTTTATAGATTTTTTCTTCATATTAGTACAAAGGTGAATCATAGCCTTAATGACCTACATACAGTACAGTCGATAGTCTTTAAACCTAAGAAACTTACTCATTTCCCAGATGAATGTGTGTCTTGACACTAGGACTCATGCCACGGATACACCTACACTCAGACACGCACTTACGCTCGGTGAATATCCTTAAAAGTGTCTCGTTTCGATTCTCGAGAGCAAAACAAAATTAAATGAAAAAAAAAACAGGCATCTCCCAGTTGATTAAGAGAGGAGAGCGCTCGACTCTGTAGTTTTGTCTTACTGGCGACTTACAATAGGAATGACGTTACTCAGAGCAGTGTGGTGGTGGTGATATGTCATCCCCTCTCTCTTACACTCCCATTCTCTATCTCCCTCCCTCCCCCCTCTCTCCCTCTTTCTGATAAGTATCACTGAGGAAGGGATGTGAGATGTTGGGACTACCTACAGCCTTCCCTCACTCACACTCGGCTCATCTAACGCTAGAATATCACAATATATTACCCACCTGACACTATCTGCGCACCACATCGAATGCTCTCGGAGCTTATCATCACAGCTACGAGATCAAGACCCAAAGATATTTTGGCATCAGTCGCCCTGTGCCCATACCATTCTCCCACCATGATGGTTGCTTTATCAGTCCGTCCTCTTAATAACAGACAGTATTTCACTGGTGCTAAGACAGTCAAATGGGTGACTGTTTAACGAGCCTTAAACAGTAATTATCTGTCTTACATTTTTTCTACTGCGTTCGTTGGGTCCCTATTTCTGTTCGCACGTCAGAACTTTTAATCTCATTTATCTTATATTTCATTTATTGGGGTTGTTATGTGTTACTGAATTGTTTTTAATGAACGATGACAATCTAACCCAACTGAACCTAACCTTGCCTAACCTAAATAATGTAAATCGAGGAATTTGCTGAAAACTTTGAGAGAAATTCAAATAGAATTTATAAAGATGTGTTGTGCTTTATTTCTGTTTAAAGTTGATCATTTATTGAGGGCTATTAAGGATGCATGTCAGCTTTATGCCTTAAGTCAAGGGTACTTTAATGAAGGATAACTTAATATTTAAAGTAGGGATTAAAACAAACTGGCAGCATATATACACTGAGAGATACACACCTCTCGGTGTATATAGCTTGGTGGCAAGTGAGGTACTCGTGCAGATTTTCAGTTTCCCAGGACTGACAGCAACAGCGTTGCCAGGAGTGTCGATGCCATTTTCTTATCTTAATCTGCTTATTTGTGGATACACGTTTTATAGGTTTACCTAACCTATCCTAACGTAACTTCAAATAGTATTAGTGTGCAGAGAATGTTTCAAAATTGACGCTGGATATCGCTTCACTAAATTATCTTGGGATAGTTTGACATGGGTGTGTGTTAAGCGACGGCTTATGCAAGATACACAATAGGTCACTACAGCTAAGGATAGTGCACCCCACCACAGAACCTGGCTACAGCAGCTTACTATTCATATATATGTCGTCCTGATTAAACCGATTCGCCGAATTTGGCCTTTTCGGGAAGGGTGCAGTTTGCCGAATTAGCAGAATGAAAATTTGTTTTTTTTTTGCTATAAATCAGCGGAAATCACTGAACATAACGAAACAAATATTTAATTGATTTAAATCAATATTAAGTAAATTTAAACTTACCTATGCTATACATAGCAGAATTTAGCTAAAAAAAATCCGCTAGTTTAAGTTATTTTAGGTGAGGTATCTAAGTTAGGTTTGGTCCAACAATAAGACATTTTATATCATTGTCAATGAAAAATATATATCTGTCAATCTGTAAGAGTATTTTTTGGAAAACCCCAATTTTTAAGGGAATTCGGCAAGTTCGGCTTATTATGTCGTGTTGACATATATACGAGAGTATAGTTATACCAACGCTCTGATACGGGTGCGAAGCATGGGTGGTGAATGTTGCAACAAGGAGAAGGCTGGAGGCAGTGGAGATGTCGTGTCTGAAGGCAGTGTGTGGTGGAAATTAGGAGGTGGTGCGGGATTACCAAAACTATTATCCAGAGAACTGAGGAGGGGTTGTTGAGGTGGTTCGGACATGTAGAGAAGATGGAACAAAATAAGAACATAAGAAAGAAGGAACACTGCAGCAGGCCTACTGGCCCATGCGAGGCAGGTCCAAGTATCCAACCGGCTTAAGCCAATGCCCCGACCCAACCAGGTCAGGTTACATTCAATTAAGGAAGGAGCACGGCATCTGACCTAGTGGCACAAGCCAGTCAGGACCAACTCACACCCACCCACACCCACTCATGTATTTATCTAACCTATTTTTAAAACTACACAACGTCCCAGCCCCTATGACGGTACTCGGGAGTTTGTTCCACTCATCCACAACTCTATTACCAAACCAGTGCTTTCCTATATCCTTCCTGAATCTGAACTTTTCCAACTTGAAACCATTGCTGCGAGTCCTGTCTTGGCTGGATATTTTCAGCACGCTATTTACATCCCCTTTATTTATTCCTGTTTTCCATTTATACACCTCAATCATATACCCCCTAATTCTACGCCTTTCTAGAGAGTGCAGATTCAAGGCTATCCTCATAGGGAAGATTTTTGATACATGGGATCAACTTTGTCGTCCTCTGTACGTTTTCCAGTGCATTTATATCCATTCTGTAATACGGTGACCAGAACTGTGCAGCATAATCTAAATGAGGCCTAACCTAACTTTGAGAGTGTATAAATCTGTAGTGGAGGGAAGGCGGCCTAGGAAAGGTTGGAGGGAGGGGGGTAAATGGAGTTTTGTGTGAGAGGGGCTTGGACTTCCAGCAAGCATGCGTGAGCGTGATAGGAGCGAATGGAGACAAATGGTTTTTAGGACTTGACGTTCTGTTGGAGTGTGAGCAGGGTAATACGAAGGGATTTAGGGAAACCGGCAGGCCGGACTTGAGTCCTGGAGATGGGAAGTACAGTGTCTGCACTCTGAAGGAGGGGTGTTAATGTTGCAGTTTTATAACTGTTGTGTAAGCGCGCCTCTGGCAAGACAGTGATGGAGTAAATGATGGTGAAAGTTTTTTTTTTTCGGGATACCCTACCTTGGTAGGAAACGGCCGATGTGTTTAATAAAAAATGTCGTACTGAATAGGTAAAACTAGTCAATTAGCAAGAACATATTTAAAATTAAGTCCTTTCTAAAATTTTATCTTATTCATTTAAAGATATATATTTTTTTCATACATGTTAATGTAAAAATTAATATTTTTGTATCAAAAGAACCTTATAAAACTTACCTAACCTTATTATAACAAGTCAGTTTAATTGAGCCTAATCCAACTAAATATATTTTAGATAAGTTTACAATAATTTAATAATAAACACAGTGAAATATAATTTTTTCTTTAGGTTCAGAATGATTTTTGCGAAATTATCGCAAGTTTTACCTATTCGGCGTGTGTGTGTTTTCTACCGAAATGTGTATATCAGTATGTATATACACCGATATTTTACTCTGAAGTCTGTTTCAGTGAATATAGTATTAGTGTTGGTAGTGTACAAGAGAGATGCGGCCTTAATGACCCACGTTCAGTGGATAAGAATTAGAACTAACAAACTATTGCTAGTAAGTGGATTTGTATCTCGCTCTAATGTGTAACTCGAAGCTTTTTGAATGTTATTTTTTTATTGTGTTTTGTTTGCCTGTCTGTATATCCCCCCTCCACTCCCCCCTCTCTCTCTCTCTCTCTCTCTCTGTTATGTAAATTAGACACATATGCAACACTTGGGTATCTTTATTGAGGAAACGTTTTGCCACACAGTGGCTTCATCAGTCCATACAAAGGAGAATCGTGAAGAATAGGAGGAGTTTGAGGTGGGCGAAACGTTTCCTCAATAAAGATACCCAAGTGTTGCATATGTGTCTAATTTACCAACTCGTCGGTTCTCTGAACCATTCATCTACACACTCTCTGTCATGTTGTAATCTGAGCTTGATGTATATTCTCTTATTAATATGTCATGTTCAACCCCTATTATCTGCATACCATTATTATCGAAGTGCATCCAATCTCTCCCAGCTTGAATACCAATCTCTCCCAGCTTGAATACCAATCTCTCCCAGCTTGAATGCCAATTTCTCTCAACTTGGATACAAATCTCTCCCAGCTTGGATACCAATCTCTCCCAGGTTGAATACCAATCTCTCCCAGCTTGGATTTCAATCTCTCCCAGCTTGGATACCAATCTCTCCCAGCTTGGATACCAATCTCTCCCAGCTTGGATACCAATCTCTCCCAGATTGAAGACCAATCTCTCCCAGCTTGAAGACCAATCTCTTGCAGATTGGATATCAATCTCCCAGCTTGGAAACCTAGTAACTCTTAGACTGAGTATCTACGCTCTTTCAACTAAAATACCTATGTGCTCTCACCATGAGTACGTCTTAGTCAAGTTGACTCAACCCCTTCCAGCTCCTTGGCACCATGTAACCTTACAATAGATGTTTTTGTTACTCTGTTGCGAAGATGCATAGCAAGTCAGCTATCGTTCTGGTCACTTGTGACGCGGGTATTGTGTAAATATTGTGTCAATTGTTGCGGTTGTTTAAATGGCGTTGCACAGTGCCAGAGTTCATGTTTACATTCTCACTTTTATTCCTTGCTCACGTAATTGTTATTTCGTATCGTCTTTCTTGATGTTAATGTAAATTTGTCAATGGGTTGGGCGCGTTTTTCTGCACAAAACACAAAAAATATCCATGAAGTATTTTTGTAAATGTTTTGTGCGTTATTTAACTCATAAAACACCAAAAACATAAAAATACAAAGTGTTTTTGTGAATGTATTTTTGTGTGTGTTTTAGTGTGTTTTGAATGTTTAAAGGTTTTGTTTTAAATTTGTGAACGTCTAGTGTTTAAATTCTGTAAAAAAAATTATAGTGTTTTGTCATTCTTTAAGTTTAATTTTTTGTGAATTTTTTTTTTAGATGTTTTGTGAATGTTTTGGGAATTTTCAGTGTTTTATAAGTTTTATTTTTTTTTGTAAAATGTGAGTATTTCGAGAACCGAATCTTGATGGAACGTAGTTTGTGAGTTAAGCCGTGAGTAAAATGAATTTTTTTTATTTGTGATTCTTTGCTGAGAATTGTGATCGTGTATTGTGAGTGATTCAACTTCTCTGTGGTGTGAGATAAGTGTTTTTGAGAACTGTGCCTTCAGTTTCCTGAATTGTGGACATTTTGTGAGTGGTGAGTTACTTGTTGAGAGTTTCTTGTTTTGTGGTCAGGTGCAAACTGCTGTGAGTTACGAGTTCTCGAACCCCTCCTATTGGAATAAACTCAACTCCTTTAAAGAGAGAATCCAACTTTTTTTTAGAGAGAAAATCCAACTCTCCCACACACTGCGATCCCTCCCCACATAAAATGCAATCCCCTACTCCCCACACTGCAGTGCCTTCCCCACACACTACAATGCCTTCCTCTCACACTACAATACCTTCCCCCCCACACTGTAGTACCTTCCCCACACACTACAATGCCTTCCCCACACACTACAATACCTCCACATACTACAGTACCCCACACATCATTCATATTATCACCCTAACCTTTTGTACTCATTAAACTTTCACACCAACCTTATATTCTGGCCAACGCCAGGTTATACAGCCATATATAAAGCCACGCGCATATATATATATATATATATATATATATATATATATATATATATATATATATATATATATATATACACACATATACACCCACACTGAGGACTGCAGTTGTTCACATCCAGTCGTATACCTAGAATCACAAGGGATTATATTTTCTAAACACTCGATACCAAGATGTACATGTAGTTACATATTGTACATCCACGCCCACATACACGCCCATATCCACTTACACATCCATGCCCACCCTCTGTGATTTTTCATAAGCCTTGACTCAAGCTTTAACCCAATAACTTTATAACCTAGATATGCATTGCTTCTTGCATTCACCTACGTCTTCCACTGTTTTGTGATTCTCATTCTCTCTCTCTCTGCACTACTTACATGTGTCAGCTTTTGATCTGCTGGGTCCGAAAGGTGAGGCCACACTCATGTTTCGCCCCTCGTCCTCTTCCTCCATGTTTCTCTGGGGTTCCCTCTTGGGCAAGGAGAGGTCCTGTGCCCCATTGTGTAGTCCTGCGGCTCCTAGGCCCACGCCCATGCCTAGCGAGCCTCCCACGCCCACTCCCAAGCCGCCAGCTCCGCCCATTCCTAGACCTAACCATGCAAAGTGGGAGAAATAGTACATTAGCTTTCAGGTTTTTCACAGGAATGTTATGCATCAGCGATAAAAAAATCAGTTATTCATTAGTCAGGCTGTGGTGTCTATGTTGGGCTGCGTAAAGTGAGCACCAACAGCCTGATGGATCATGCCGTCAGTAGATAAACCTGGTCTAAGACCGGGCCGTAGGAAAGGGGCGATGATTCCCTAACCATCAAAAAAGTTCAAACAACAGGTAAAAAAAAAAGTTTTGCTAATCAAGCCATAAATAGGAAGGTCTGGTCTGAGTCCGGATCGCGAGGGTATTGGGTCATGACCCACGGAACCGGAACCATCAACAGTTAAACTACAAGGTGGAGTAAATGATCCGGTGGATACTAAGGTATTCAGTGAATACCAGGGTATTCAATGGATACCAAAGTATTCAGTGTATACCAAGGTATTTAGTGTATACCAAGATCCCCACTGAATCTAAGTGTCACTTGCTGCACCTGGTTAGTATTTACATAGAAGCTACATGTAGAGGTGAACATACCAGCAGCTCCTAGACCCATGCCAGTAGCGGTGCCTTGCAGCTTGCTCAGCTCCTGGTGATAGGCATCAAGAGCCATCTTCACCTCCTCGGGGGATCTGTTGAAGAGCAGTGACTGGCTCAGGAAGGGAAAGAGGATCCCCGGGTACTGGGGATCCCGGGGAAGGGGCAGCGGGGGCTCGTGGGGTCGCGACATCAATTTGACGAGTTCCTCCTGGTAAATTCTGGCCACCTTTTCCTGTGGCATGTCGTCATTATCGAACTTTCTGATTCGCGGCCGACTGTCTCTTGACAATGGGCTGCTGGGGAGAGGTGCAAAGGGGTTATAGAGTTTGCACACATTAACTTATTATTATTATGACTCACGAAGTCGTATTAATACGATTGTAAACAAACCATGGAACGGAAGGGGTTTGAAACGCATGGCAAGTGAGTTCTAAAACTCAGCTAGCCGAGTGGCTTACGAACTGACCTTGAGTTTTAGGACTCACTTGCCATGGGTTCAAACCGCACCCGTTCCGTGGTTTCATTATTATTGCAACAATAAACAAATATAAACATTTAAATTAACGTCACTGTGCATAAAATGTCAAAAAGTAATGGAAAACAAAACACAAAATGCAACCACTTAAAACATTATTTTTTGTGAAATTTTTTTAGGTCCTGCGACTTTGAGCATCTGGAGCAATCCAAGGTCCCAGACCTGAGGCGTTTCTAACAGAAATGACAGAAGTGGGGGTGGTAGGCTCATCAGGGAACAGATCAAGTGTCTCCTGACACGGGTCTTAGTTGATGACCACCGGCGGCTAAATATTAACTAGCCTACCCTAGTGTCAGTTACTTAACACTAGTATCAGCTAAACTATTCCTTTATCAGCTAACTTACCCCAGTATCAGCTAACCTACCCAAGTATCGGTTACTTAACCCCAGCATCACCTAGCCTACGCAAATATCAGCTAGCCTACTCCAGCATCAGCTAGCCAACCCCAGCATCAGCTAGCCTACCCAAGCTAGGTGCCACACCCCACTTAAATAGAAAAGCTCACTAGAGAGTAGATTCTTAAGATGTTCTAGATATTGAGTATTCAAAGAAATCAAAATTAACATCATTTAAGTGTACTTCTGTCCTAATAAAAGCCTGTTCTACAAACGTCTTTTCTTCATTTGGACTTTTAAGGTTAATACTTATTTTACTATTGTCAACAGCACCTTTGTACCTTTAATATACCTTTGATGAGTTTAGAGTTTTTTTTTTTACTCCCGGAGCCCGGCCATAGGCCAGCCTCGTCTGGTGCTTGCTGTTAATTTCCCAGAAACCCCAGTTTAGTCCCTAGTCTCACCTGGGGGAGTGTGTTGAACTTGCTGGAGATTTTGAGTCTGTGCTCCTGGAGTCCTGGTCTTGTTGACCTGGCTGGCTGGGCACAGAGGTCGAGGTCATGGCTCTGGAAGCCTCACTAAGAATGTGCTGAATCCTCTCTTCCGTTACAGTGTCATCTGGACCGCGGAAGCCACCCGCGGCCTCCTTCGATCCTGTTAAGAGACCTACTCCTTAGTTATGATGTATGCTTCAAACATCATTAACTTAATAATAATAATATGGGCCAGTAGGCCTGCTGCAGTGTTCCTCCATTCTTATGTTCTTAATAACAATAATAATAATGTCCCTTAATTACGTTATGGTATTCTTTGTGGTTTAGGTTATAATTCTGCATTAAAAGGCATAGTGTTGACAAGTATGAGTGCAGACACAAACTGGTAAAGCTCAGTGTAGAGCTTTATTAAGTCAGAATTATTTGCTAAAGCTCTATACAGACGAAATGTTGTTTCAATAAAAGCTTGTTCTGAAACGTGTATGTTTTCAATCTAAAAATCTGGTAATTATGTACTCCTAAGGTTCAGTTACAGTTACTAGATAGTCCCTCCTGTACTCAGCATACAATGTCTTCTATTGTACTTAGAGTGTACTCCTGTCACTGAGGCAAATGATACCTATTGTACCGTGAATTCCACATTGTCCATGTATTACCGTGGAAATGTTTACAGAGGCACTATGTTAAGGACTGAAATAGCACTGATGTTTTACAGATACGCAAGAAAGGTGTTTCCTCTTGCAATTGCTTAACACGGTTCCCTGTCTGCTTCCTAAAGTTTTGTTTCAGGGATGTAGCTTGTGTTTGTTAATGGTGCAGTTTCACTGGTGGCATTTGAGCTGTGTGTGTTAGTGTGTGTGCTGTATATACATATATATTTAACTAAAAAATCACTGTTGCGTGGCAGGAACAATTGACAACTAACCGACAAATTAGAACCGAAAACTGGACAACCTTTGGGTTCATGATGGAGCCTTTATATACAAGAAGGCAGCTGGCAACCCACCTCGCATGTAACCCCATGATCCAGTAGGTTTCGACGTGGCCAGATTGTGGGTGAATTATACTAGTCCGTTAGTATAATTGCTTCCATATTATACACTCAGAGCAACTGAAATCTTCACCCTTGGCACGCAACACCACAATCACTGATGATTGACTGAAGGTGCTTCTGCTGAGACCTTAGTTGTGGCTTGGTCCACCTGCTCCACACACCTGGGCCAGAAATCCTGCTCCCATAGCAGGAATAGAATCTTTTCCTCACACCATGGTTAAGATTTCCTTCCTTCCGATTATATATATATATATATATATATATATATATATATATATATATATATACACAGATCTCTTTTGTCTTCCATTTTTATGTCAGAGTACATTGTCACTTCCCCCCACACACATTTATTTAATACGCTTGCAGGATACAAACGTAAATTGCTTATTGCTTCAGTTAACTTTTCTTTCTTCATTTTATTCACATAAAGCATCAAGTTAACCTAAATTAACACCGTGATTTTAAATTTGCACTCTGAAATTACTCCTGATAAGATCTAAAGAGACGGTTAACGTTGCAAAAAATTGCAGTAACAAGCAGGGGTGCAGTAAGTGCACTACGAGCGGAACTCAGTAAGCGTAAAGGGTCCAAGACTTTTAAACTTCCTCCCATTAAATATATGGAAAAGTACAAAGCAACCTTTGTCTTTAAGGGAATTTGACCAAGTTCTGAAGCAAGTTCGTGGCTAAGCACCAGCTAGCCTAACCAAGAATCAGCTAGAATACCCAAGAATCAGTTAGCCTACCCAAGAATCAGTTAGCCTACCCAATAATCAGCTAGCCTACACAAGAATCAGCTAGCATACACAAGAATCAACTAGGAGGATGTAATGTTTTCATTCACAGCCTGACTGATCAAGACGTTGAAGAGGATGCCTGATGTGTTATCGTGCAGCTGTGGGGATGATCCCTGCAGTAGTTATTTCTGCCAACTTAATGGAAATAGTCATGGTGATGGTTCATGAAGATATACCTGTGACCCATTTCTAGAGTTGTTCTACTCTCAGATCCCAGCGTGAAGCTAGAGTTCATTGTTGACGGCCTGGTCAACCAGGCTGTTGGTGCTAGCGATCTGCCTGGTACATCTGCCTCTTCATGCGGCTACTGCTCATTGAACACTATATCAAGTTTTTTTTTTGTACCGTGACAACGTTTTGTTTTGTGTAGAGCTTCATCAAGTCCTAACTTGACGAAGATCTACACGGAGCGAAATACTGTCCCAATAAAAGCTTGTTCTCAGAAACTCGTGTGTCTTCTTTGCTGTTGTTGGTACCATACCACCTGGGTCCACTTTTCTTCAGGCACTCTTCCAGGTTCCTCTTGGGAAGAGTTACCTGTGTCCAGGCAGTACCTGATACTTTACCTGTAGCTTGATAGGGGTAAACAACACGGATGAACACCCCCCTGCGCGCGCGCGCGCGCACACACACACACACACACACACACACACACACATTACCACGAGACAGACAGGAAATAAAGCATACCAGTAAAAAAACGATTTCTGGGTGTGATTCATGCGTCTTTAAAGCGGAATGTAGTGTTCCTGAGGTTAGTGACCTTCCCTCGTGGCCTGAACCTCTCAGGAACGACTTGAACCTCTCAGGAACGACTTGAACTTCTCAGGAACGGATTCAACCTCTCAGGAACGACTTGAACGCTTCAGAAACGGCTTAAACCTCTCAGGAGAGGCCTGGACCTCTTGGGAACGGCTTGAACCTCTCAGGAGGGTTTTCACCTTACTGCAGTCTCCTAGCTCAGGCTGACCTAATATGGGCATCTCATCATGTGTGATTGCATATGACAAAGAAATATAACAAGAGCTTCCCATAATATAAATTTTATGTGGAATAGGGTAGCAGGGCAATTGTGTAGCAGCGCAGTGGTTGAGCAGCGCAGTGGTTGAGCAGCGCAGTGGTTGAGCAGCGCAGTAGGGAAGCAACGCAATAAGGTAGCAGAATCCATATCATGTACATATGCTTGTTAAAAAAAACTAATCAGAATTTTGAAATGGGAAGCTTCGGCAGGTAAGAGTGCTTCTACTAGGCACTGTAAACAGTGTGAAGGGTGGAACAGAAGAAACAGGCGGTAATGTCAGTACGAAAGGTTCGCTAGACGGGTGGTAATGTCAGCAGGAAAGGTGGAACACCTCGCTAGACGGGCAGTGTTGTCAGCAGGAAAGGTGGAAGAGGAGACTTTACGGGTCACGCAGGAAACTCGGGGTTAGCACACAATCAGCACAACGTAAAAACTAGCCGAGAATGGTGAAAAATAATCCGGAGGTAAATTATCGGTGACGGGCCAGGTCAGGTTCACTTTCTTTGTGTGTTGAAACAAGTGATCACTGTGTAAGGGGATTTACTCCACTTGATAACTGTATTGGCTATTTTTTAAATCAATCAGTATTATGCTCCATGTATGGCTCGGTGGTTGATACTAGTACTGATGAAGGTAATTACCACGAGTAGGCAATGGTATGAGACACCATCACCATGAATTGATGGAGATGGTTACCATGGGATGGTAGTGGTATGAGATACCATCACGATGGTAGAGGCAAATGCAGTCATATAGAACTTTTATTAAGGTTTCGGGCACAGTGGCCTTTATCAAGTCAATAAAGCTTCCAATTAGTGCATTTCTTTCTACCACCAAAGTACTTCCGATGTTTTATTAAACAAAAAGAGCTTTTTGGGGGTCAACGTTTCACTCTGTTAAGATTCTTATCAAAACTTAGAGATGTAGCGATGAGGCGAGTAGAATTAAGTACAATGAATCACGATCATCAGACACCAACCATTTCCCCTCATCTCTTCTTGTCATACCAGTGCATAGGTGTGTGTAGTGTGTATCCTCTGTATGACTTGAAGATTTAAAGAGAGCGAAACGTTGTCTCAATGAAAGATCTTTGTCAGTGTGTCGTTTCTTCTTTGTTGTCGGCAGTAAAAAATATTTGGGTTCACGATCCATCTGGTTCTAGTGTATCTTGGCCACTAACAACGCGCCACCTTCACTATTAACATCTTCTCTATCACCACCTTCAATATTAACATCTTCACTATCACCACCTTCAATATTAACATCTTCACTATCACCACCTTCACTGTTAACATCTTCACTACCACTACCTTCACTGTTAACATCTTCACTATCACCGCCTTCACTATCACTACCTTCACTATTAACATCTTCACTATCACCACCTCTACTATCGTTACCTCTACTATCACCACCTCTACTATCGTTACCTCCACTATCACCACCTTCACTACCGCTACCTAGAACACCATCATTTTCACTGTTATCACACCTCCATCACATTTCTTGTGCCACCATCACCACTCACCATCCCCACCAACACCACCATAACGCACCACCACCGCCAAACACACCATCATCAGTGAAGCAAGGAGTGAACGGTACCTGGGCCACAAGAACTAGAGGAGCACAGGATGGGTGTTCCACAGCCAGCGTAAAAGGAAGGCGGTAATGATCGTAATATCTGTAATTAATATGCAATCCGTGGCCAGGCTCTGGATCAGCTGGTGAATTCCAAGATGGCGTGATGAAGCAGGGTGGCCCATGTAAACAAAAGCCTGGAGACAATGGCTGGTGTAGAAGGTTTGTGGGAGACAACAGGGTATATACGTACATTGAGGTGCATCTCTAAGGGTATATACACCGAGAGCTGTTTTATCTCAGGGTATATACACAGAGAGTTGTGTTTATTTCAGGATATATAGAAACATGTGAGTATATCTCAGGGTACATGTACACCCTAGCCGAATAATGCGTGTGCCTTAGTATACACCTATAGTTCTGTTTATCTCAGGGTATATACACCTGGAGGTGTAAATCTCCTATATATATATATATATATATATATATATATATATATATATATATATATATATATATATATATATATATATATATATATATATATATATATATATATATATATATATTAAAATGTAGTGCCGAATAGATAAAAATTTCTCTTATACATTTAAAGATTTTTTTTTCATTTATGTTAATATAATAATTAATGATTTTGTACCAAAAGAACCTTACAAAAGTTACCTAACGTTATTATAACAAGCGCAATTTAATTTAGTCTAATCCAACTAAATATATTTTATATAAGTTTACAATAATTTAATAACAAACACAATGAAATATATTTGTTTCGTTAGATTCAGAATAATTTTTGCGAAATTATTGCATACACAAATTTTCGCTTGCCTTATTCGGCAGAAGTGCGTTGTTATTTAAGCCAGAATCGCAAGTTTTACTTGTTAGTTACCATTCTGTCCTAGGCACATGTCGATTAGACACTAGGCCTGTTGTGTGTGTGTGTGTGTGTGTGTGTGTGTGTGTGTGTGTGTGTGTGCGTGTGTGTGTGTAAGGAAACACTTCGAAATGTTTCCACCCCGCCGGGAATTGAACCCGGGACCTCCGTGCGTGAAGCGAGAGCTTTAGCCACCAGGCCACGTGTGTGTGTGTGTGTGTGTGTGTGTGTGTTTAAATCCCTGTTTTAGAAACAAAAGTAATCCTTGATACTATTGTGCAGGTAAAGTGCAGCCTTAACTACCTACGTACAGTATATAGCACATAAACTACCTGTGGAGGAGACGCATGGTTTACCTTGGGTCTACCGTGGCTCTTCATGGTAGTCAAGAAGTGGATATATAACGTTTCTGTCTCCTGACTAGTAGATCGAAGATTGAGCTTTCTCGAGTCCTCGTGTTGAATGACCCACGAGGTCACTGCTTCATTTATACAAAATATATGTATAGATTCACGAAGATATTTAAACGAAATGAGGAAGTTATCATACTTGTGGTCATAGAGCGCCTGGGGAATGGGAGGCAACTCTTCAATTGGATTAGTAAAAAGAGGCGCCTTGAAAAAGTCGATATTCAGTGGTTCTTTGCAGTGGTTCCACATGATTCTCGAGCACCAGTGAATGTCACACTATGTCTTCTTCAGTCGCGTTTTAGCAGCGTCCTGGCCAATGGCTGCGGCAGCCCAGGAGGTAATAACTCACGAAAGGAAGTCTCTGATACCTACAATTAAACAGTAATACCCGGGTTCCTCAAACGATAATAGCGAACATGTGGGGTTATTGCCAGTCCAAGCTTGATCATTCGACTCGTCCTGATTGCTACGTTGCCAATCTGGCGCCCCGACAATCAGACCCACTATGACATGATTTTTGACGGACAATATGTAGTCCAGAGTTAGATTATCGGGAAAGCACTAAAAAATGGGACCAGTATGAGAAGGTTGAGCGATCGTAAATCATGGGAGTGAGGCCGCGTGGTACCATCTGTTGCACACCTTACATGCAACACTGCCTAGTAACGTCGGCGTAAAAACCGTTCTGATGTGGTTTTCAATTGCATGCAACAAATGCGAGGAAAGACGGTAGCTGATATGATTGCCAGATGTCGTGAGTTCGTTACCAGTATGGATTGTGGTAGGTACCAGGGGTTGGTATGTTTTACCATATCTGCAACATAATATTCTTCCTGGAGGGTAGCAGTTCCCAAGGAAGCTAGCAGTGACCCTTAGAATGGTAGAAGTTACCAAGGTAGCAGTGACCCTTAGAAAGGTAGCAGTTCCCTTCAGGAAGGTAGCAGTTTCTCCTAGGAAGGTAACAGTCACCTTTTGAAGGTGACTGTTACCCCTCGAAAGCAGCAATCTCTCTTGAAGGTAGCAGTCTCCTTAAAAGGTAGTAGTCACCCTGGAAGGCAGCAGTCACCCTGGAAGGCAGCAGTCCCCATCTATTCTGGTCTCTCCACCGTCTTCAAGACATGCATCATTATGCTTCTTATTGAATTACTGAAGCTGTCTGATTTACTGACGAGTTCCATATAATTAGTTTTTGTTACACATTTTTTTCTATAGAGAGCGACAGATGTTATTTGAGGCTATTTACTGGAAGTGGACGAGGCAGTTTGGTGGTGTGTATGTTTATATTATGTCGTATGTGTAAGTGTATACATGTCTGTCAGGGTCCCATGTAGTTGTGTATATGTCAGGGCGTCATATGGTGTGTATGTTTATATGTCAGGGTCTTGTGTAATGTGTATTGAGGATTGAGGGTTGTATATGTCAGGGGTCTTTTGTGGTGTTTGTCTGGGTACCAGTGTATACTGTATATGTCAGGATATCAGTGTGTACTGTATATATGTCAGGGTATCAGTGTATACTGTATATATGTCAGGATACCAGTGTATACTGTATATATGTCAAGGTACCAGTGTATACTGTATATGTCAAGGTACCGGCGTATACTGTATACATGTCAGGGTACCGGCGTATACTGTATATATGTCAGGGTACCAGTGTATACTGTATATATATATAGCAGGGTATCAATGTATATGGTATGTGCGTCAGAATATAGGTTGTAAGAAGAAGTTTGAGTTTATTATTGTTTGATTGTCCCTGAGTTTCACCAGAAGGAAAGTGTATTTTGTGTTCGCTATTTCGACGATCGTGACTTTACTAAGTCAGTAGCGAGTGAGGTGAGCTTTATTTTTTAACTTTTAGCAATATGTGTGCTTGAGTTTCTTGAAGTCATAATCATTCTAAAGAAGTATTTTTGGATGTAAAGAATAAATATTTACTTAAAGTAAGGGGTAATGGAATCCAACGCTTTTCTGTGACGCACGCACGCGCACACAGTCATAGAGTGGTCGGGAAGTGGAATAGCTTGGGAAGCGATGTAGTGGAGGCAGGTTCCATACATAGCTTTAAGGAGAGGTATGATAAAGCTCATGGAGCAGGGAGCGTGACTCAGTAGTGGCCAGTGAAAAGGCGGGGCCAGGAGCTATGACTCGACCCCTGCAACCACAACTAGGTGAGTACACACATACACAGTCACCTTCCAGTCGGTGGACAGAGCCAGCGCCTCTAATTAGCAGGAGGTAAATGTCAAGAATCTTCAGCGTGACCAATGTGTTTAGGATTAGACACGTCCCTCACTCTTCTACACACTACACCACCATCACGGTTACCACCAACCACCACCACCACCACCCTGACCCCCCACCACCATCACGGTCACCACTACCATGAACATCGCCACACCCACCACAATCACGGTCACCACCACCACCACAACCTTTGCCACTACTATGAACATCACCACCCCTACCACCATCATCAGTATCAACACCACAATCACCAACATAAACACGACCACCACCCATCAACACCAACACTACCACCGCCTTAATTAAACCACCATCATCAACAACACTATCATCAGATCCACCATCATGAACATCATCAATCCACCACCATCAACACCACCGTCATCAAAGCACCGCCATCATGGATCCCATTACTACCATCACCATTTCCCTACGTACGAGGCCTCAGGCTGTGGTGATCCAGGAACACGGATGCGCCACTACAAGACACAGTCAGTTTAATACAAGATACAGCAGACGTCAGGTGTCTGCTCGCACCATCTTGTAAGATGACACAGACATCTTGTAAGATGACACAGGCAGCCAGGCCTTCTCACAGTCATCTTGATCATCGATGTACATGCTTACTGCTGCTTCTAGATAACCATAATTTGATTAATGATACACATGGATTCACGGGGCCAGTTCCTTCTAATTATTAAACTTCTTCAGTAAAGCTTGAGGCTGTTGATCACGATGAATTGTATTGTTATTTAGCTTTAGTAAGGCTTTGATAGGTACGCACCAGGACTGTTAAAGTGCAGCTATGCATTGGAAAAGTTGTCATGATCAGTCTGGTCACCTAGAGCAGAGAGTGTGCATAAATGGGGTTAAATCCGAATGGGACTTGTAACAAGTGGTGTTCCACAGGATCAGTCTTAGGCCCATTGTTATTTATAATATATATCAATGACCTTGATGAGGAATTACTAGTGATATGAGCAAATTCGCCGACGACACGAAGATAGGTAGGATAATTGATTCAAACATAGATGTCATAGAACTTCAGGAAGATTTAGACAAACTTAATTCGTGGTCAGAAAAGTGGCAGATGCAGTTCAATGTAGATAAATGCAAGGTTCTGAAGCTCGGGAGTGTCCATAACCCAAGCACTTATAAGTTAAATAACGTAGAACTTAGCCATACAGATTGCGAGAAGGACTTGGGGTGATGGTAAGCAGCAACCTTAAACCAAGACAGCAATGCCTAAGCGTACGTAATAAGGCAAATAGATTACTGGGATTTATATCAAGAAGTGTTAGCAACAGAAGTCCAGAGGTTATATTACAGCTTTATACATCATTAGTAAGGCCTCACCTAGATTACGCAGCTCAGTTCTGGTCTCCATATTACAGAATGGACATAAATTCGTTAGAAAACATTCAGCGTAGAATGACTAAATTAATACATAGCATTAGAAATCTTCCTTACGAAGAAAGATTGAAGACCCTAAAATTACATTCACTTGTAAGACGTAGAATGAGGGGAGACATGATCGAGGTATACAAGTGGAAAATGGGTATTAACAAAGGGGATATAAATAAGGTCTTGAGGATATCTCTCCAGAGAGAACCCGCAATAATGGATTCAAGTTAGATAAGTTTAGATTTAGAAAGGATATAGGAAAGTATTGGTTTGGAAATAGGGTAGTTGATGAGTGGAACAGTCTGCCTAGTAGGGTTATTGAAGCTAGGACCTTGGGTAGTTTCAAATTTAGGTTGGATAAATTCATGAGTGAGAGGGGTTGGATTTGAGGGGACTCGCGCATGAGTGGGTAGAATTGTCAAAGCTTATTTCTTGGGTAGCATTGAAAATTGGGTTGAGCAAATATTCTGTTAGTGGGACGGATTGTGAAGGACCTGCCTAGTATGGGCCAACAGGCCTGCTGCAGTGTTCCTCCTTTCTTATGTTCTTATGTTCTTATGTTCTTAGTTTCTGTTAGGTTTCAAACCTGTCGACTACATGTACTAGGTAGCAGGTTCTTTTATTGAGATGACGTTTTGCTCTATATAGAGCGAAACGTTGTCTTAAAATGCTTCGTCTGCTACATATGTTTTCATTCCTGTCGGTCGTACGATCTTCATTCTATCGGCAGTATAACGTTCATTACCGTCGGTACTACAGCCTTCATTACCGTCGGCAGAAATGAAGGTATATATACGTCGTCTCGGTGTATATAATCTGTGTTGGCTCCTTACCTCCGTGTTTTTTGCCATATAAATCTCTCTCTCAAATTCACATAAATATTTATTGATGAATATAAAATATATTAATGCATATTTCTTGAACAAATGTATATAATTTCACCGTCAAACGTAGAACCTTTTTTGTACGGTTTACAGATACATTAATTAAAATGGATGTAAATAGGAACTGCCTCAGGAAGACATCCTTGTAAGAACCCTGGCAGGAAGGAAGGGAAGAATGCTTCAACCCTCCGGCATCTCACCTTCCTCTAAACCCGATAAATAATGCACTTGAGGAGAGGCTCTCGGGCAGGCGTGGGCGAGGGTCTTAAAGAGTTAGAGGAGGGTCCATTGAGATGCGTGTAACGTGTCGGGTAATAGCGCCCCTCGCCTTGTTCCTATCACTCAATGTCCTCCCTTGATACTCCGACATTGGGTGCGTCTCCAATGGTGTCCGAACTTGCACACACCCACGCTTTATCCTTCCCCGCAGTGAAAAGACAGGTGAAGAGCAAGATGTGACAGCGTTTCGCTATACATAGAACGAAATGTTGCCTCAATCATGGCTTGCTCTAATGTCTTTTCAGTACGATTTTATAGCCTGAAATATAGGAGGAATTGGAACAGCAACGAATATTAAAAGTTTCGTAAAAAAAAAAAAACTATAAAGGAACCTCATGACGTTTCGGTCCGTCCTGGACCATCGTCAAGTCCCAGCTTGGGTGAGAAAGGCAGTCATCATCTCTATGGGTGAATTGTTCCAGCCTCGGTATTGTGATTTTTTTTTTATTTATTCTGAACGGATGTTAGAACAGCTAGATTAAATAGTAAATAAATTGGATCAGGTATATACACTGTGGAGGAAAGTACAGGAGACAAGCTGTGAAGAATTTATGTAATATTTACATGATTCGGTAAACCTGTCAGGAAGGGCTACCCAGCGCTAGGAGTGCTGGAGGCTCGATCCTCCGTCTGTCAGTAACGAGACGGAACTCTACTCTCGTGGTGAGAGAAATGAGGATAGTGAGAGATACAGTTGCTGAGGAAACAGAGCTCGGCAGGACTAATGGGAATTGCTTCAAATAAAGTGCTTGAGAAATAGTGGAATTTCCCGCAGGATAATCGGGGGGATTGTGTGGATTAATAAACGTGCCGCCCATGTAACTGACCCTCGCAATAATAATAATTGTTTCAATGAACTGAAGGCCTATAGTAAGCATAGTATTTTGTAGATAGATATACATAAAAAAGCGTAAGTCCTTATTACGACGACGTTTCGCTCAAAGAGAGCTTCATCAAGCTTATGATTTAATAATGCTCGACTTGAGTGAAACGTTTTAAATAAAGGTTTTGCGCTGTTTTGTGTGCCTTTTTCATCTACTCGTCGGCTCTGTGCCTCTGCCAGCATCTGAGATCCTAAAGCCATCCCCATCCCCACACTTAGGATAGGGAGTCGAGCCTCGGTTTTGGTACCTCTGCCGAGCTCCGGGTTTAGCACCTCCGTCGAGCCTTGGATTCGGAACAACCGTAGAGATAACGAACGTCATGGGCTATCACAGCGACGCGTCCGACCCGTATCATTGCCGTGTTCAAGGCGGTGCTGGGAATACTTGACCCGTGTAAACTCTCAACATTACATACCATCAACCGCTTGATGACTCTCCACACAGACAGACAGACAGACAGACACACACACACACACACACACACACACACACACACACACACACACACACACACACACACACACACACACACACACATGGGCAAGTTTGGGACGCTTTTCCATGTAGACTGAAGTCTCTTCTCAGTCATAAATTGTTTGGTTTACAGTTCCACGATCTTTTTCAGTCATTTTGAAGCTGGAACCAAAGTTTAGGATGAGTATGTATGAATTTGTATGTATGAATTTGTATGTATGAATTTGCTTTATTATTATTATTATTATTATTATTATTATTATTATTTATTTTCGTTCATTTTAATTGAGATGAGGTTTACTTGGTAACTTTTTGATGTCATGAGTGATATGACATAACTAATGATGTCGAAGGAATTTTGAGATTAGGGATGAGAAATTGAAAGGTTCGCGCTGTTTTTAAGATCGGAGATTAGTGAAACAAGAAATACCAAGGTAGAAAACTGTTATAAAAGAAACTCGCTATCACACACAAAATTGGAAACAGGAAGCACTAAATCGTGTTATTACGATTTCGTGAGTCGGTTATCTTCGTTTTATTTCTTCCTTGCAGCTTTTTATAAATCTTTAAAGGATAAGAGTGAAAGGACGACTTTTGAACATCATAATTACTATAGTTTTCCAGGTGATTGTGTCGCTGACAGGGTAAATATACAGAGAAAACTGTATCGATTTATTGCATAGCAACATTTAGGTGAATATGAAAGTGGATTATGAAGTGTTTAAGCAATGAATGCTGCTTGAAATTGTTTTATACGCAAGGTAGTTAAATTTGTGAAACGTTAACCCCGTGTATGTCATTCTGTGTAAGGAATTGTGGAGGCTCGATTCTCCGTTAGCAAACATACTCATGGCAAGAACAATATATTTAAAAGTAAGGGGAGGGATCATAATGTGGGCGACAGTGATAAGCAAGTGTGGGCGGTGGAGAGGTGGGCGGGGGTGAGAAGTAGTGGGCGGCGGTGATAGGTGATGCTGGGATGATGAAGCAAGACCACAGGGAGAGGGGCAGGTCAGGCCGGGCCAGAAGAGCCCAACGATCATTTGCGTGTGGTAACGACGGAGAATTAGCGATAGGCGGCGGTGCGAACGATTTTTATGGCCTTTTGAGGGTGATTACTGCAAGACCTCGACTCGCCTGCCGCTGATTGGAATTTTAGGGCGGAGTTCTTCAACGATAAGGCTGGGTAAGCACTCCATGTTGAGACTGACTCAACCCCAGCCGGTCCTAAAGGTGATACTGACAATAATATGAAAAATATGAGATTTTACATCACTCGTATCAGCTTACGTGGGTTATATTATCTGGAGGTACATATTAATACCTTATTTTTATGCACCTCCGTGTTGGCTCCGTGGGTGTTAATGGAACACAGCCGCTGTCAAACCCAGTGAAATGGTTGATGATAAAAGTCAGACGTGAGACGAAGGCGACAGTGACACGCACGGCTCAGGGCAAGAACAAGTCGAAGATGATGTCTCAATGAAGGATATCTTGAGAGGTGTTAAGCAGACCCTGGCTGGACCACCCGCAAGAGCTGCCAGTGTAGACGGCGCACACATGACAGTTGATCTCTACACACACACACACGCGCGCGCTCACGCACGCACGCACGCACACACACACACACACACACACACACACACACACACACACACACACTCATTCTCTCAACCACACACCCTTCCCATCTGCCTCTTGTTTTCTCATTAGCATCAAGGTTGGTTCTGTTGCTGCCTCTTCTTGGGACTTTCATGTTGCAGAATTTCTGGGTTCAGGCACAACTCTCAGTGGTAGTTAGCTGTTGATGTTTTCAGTCATAAAACAGTCACCTGAGAACATTGGTTTCTGTCGTAAGATGACCCATTCATTGGATGTCGGCACTTGTAGGAGTATGAAATGGAAGAACGGAAATCTTACAAATTTCAGTTTGCAATTATCATTAGTGTATGTGTGTGTGTGTGTGTACTCACCTAGTTATGGTTGCAGGGGTCGAGTCACAGCTCCTGGCCCCGCCTGTGTGCGCGTGTTTAAATAGTTGTTATTCCTGTAATATTTCCTTGTCAATTTAGTAGGTCTGGTCTGAGAGCGGACCGCAGAGTTGATGTTCGTGCAGGCAACAGATTGTGAAGACAGTGGTCTGAGAGCGGACTTGGCGTTTTCTGTGAATATAATAATGAAGGTGAAGGCAAGAGGCAGCCCACCCACACGATCTATCATCATCATGAGTATTATGGTTCAGCGGCCAACACCAGTGTTCCATCAAAGCTGCGCAACAGACAAGTGCCGCGCACTAAATATTCAGGCTGCGCAAGTTTTCAGTAATGGAGACTCAATTCGAGTCAGTAACGTGTTCATATTTTGATACTTCAATTATTGCTGCACATTCACTCTTCTTACATAAATGTTGGTTATGTTACTATATAAATGCTGTATAAATGTTGCTTCTGGTAGCACACATTGCGACTATTGCTACCATGACAACATTTCCACACACAGGTGGAAAAAATGCAGAGGACATTAACCAGCACCTGCATATATTATAACCCATCCACTTAAGAAATCCTGGTTTTACAGACGAATTAAATACCGTTGGAAAAGCATCGCTATCACTGTGCTATGACGTTGGTTTCTCAACGTATTGATTTCTTCAGGTTTTCTCCGCTATAACATCGAGAGAATATGCTTCACACTAGGGCATTTGTTAGGTTCAGTTAAATTTTGTTATATGATGTAACTACCAAGCTTAACTATCTAACGAAACTGCATAATCTATCTAACCTAGCTTAGCAGATTCGTGTAAACCGCCTAACCTAAATTAACCTAACCTAATCACCTAACCGTACTAGCTGGCTTGTCATTCACTATACCTTGCTGCTGCCTATATCAATTGTCGTGAATACAAGTAGCTTTGATAAAACAGTAACCTACATGTTTATGTAGCCACACTTCATATACTTGCAGCTGAAACAAACTCAAGAAATGGAGTTAAAACGAAAAGAACGAGAAGTCTGCCACCTTATCATACAAAAAAATATCTTGAACCCCTTTTATCCCCCTCACACAAACACACTATGAGAATAAATCTAATTTTTGTCCCCTCTGCGGGAATTCCTAGCGGCCACATTACATATTCGGGTCGAGATCTCGAGGCTGAAATGTAGCTCATTGTAACCCTTTCTGCCCGAGCTGGCTTGGAATTTGATTGCATTTGCGGCCAAGACATGCGAGGTGCCAGCCAGCGCGCGGCGAGGCGTGTTCCCTGTCACATCACCGGTGCCCAGACGTCGTGGACCAGCGCAACCAACCACGCCAATGGAATTATGAACACGGCAACGAGGGAATGCACTCCTCAGAGACCCAGGGGAAGGGGCGCCCCTGCTCGGTATTATTAGTAGATTCTAATGTCTCCTCGCCTTGCCCACAGGCTGTTGTACCCTGCTACAGCGCTTCCTGCCGTGGCTCGTCCTGCATAATATCTTCCGACTGAACACTCCTCCGCCTTTACATGTTCTGGTTATTACAGAGTAACCCTCAGAATTACATCCCTTAAATAGGCTAGTGTCCCCTCTCGATGTAAACACAAACCCCCGTTTTCTCCCTGGAACGTCTCCGATTGTGTTAGTCTGTGGCAGTTGCAAATGCAGAGAAACCGCTGTGATCTCATATATAATTCATGGTATAGAGTGGTTGGTGTATGGTATAAGATGAGAGAGGGAGCAGCAGGGTGGGCCAGTGGTTGGGCAGGCTGCGCGCGCCGCTCCTGCCCCTCTGGAATTCGAGATGCCAGAAAAGGGCGAGCAAACTCATGTCCTGTGTCACATTATCATGGTTGCCAGATGCTCGTGTCACTATCACTTTTTAACCTTCGCCCATCTTAAAATTCTCGCGAGATGTGATCACTTCTCTTTGTGGACTGGTTAGCTATTTTAAGTATTCGCATTACCATAATAATATTTTGACATGTACAGCTAAGGATTCGGGAGAATTATATATGTGGATGATAGAATGGCAAGGCGAGGCAGCGAGGTGCGTGTCCAGATCTTCAGTTGATCTCCTACGTCAGCCTGAGGACTCTTCCTCCAGCTCGTCTTCCAAACATCACCGTGAGTGAGTCTTGTGGCCAAACTTAGGCTGTTTACTGAGCGTCACTTGAGGGACGCTGATAAACCCAGCAATAATGGCGTGAGGTCATGTGAGAACTATTCTGAGCTCCCTCTCCCATGATCCAATATGGCCGGCGACCAGGTCACATATCAGGGACCACAGAGTCCGCCTTATCAAAACATGAACACGATGAATTGCGGCGATACCTCGTCTGACGGCATATTTACGGCACCTCTTATTGTACTCATAGGATTAACATTTAAATTAGTTTGAGAACACTGTCCTCTCCAGGCTGGCGGAGGAGAAATAGAGACGGCCATCCACCTCAACTTCAGAAGACATTGAGGTTTGGTCTTAATTCTCCCTTATTCTAAGACACAGACTCTTCATGGAATGGGGTGCCTTGATACTGGTGAAGGGCTGTTGATGTAAGGAATCGGAGCTACATTTCCCTTAGACCAAACATGATTACCCTTGTGTGTTTGGTGCTTGCCACTGAGTAATATCGAGAGTAATATCTGTCGCTTGATGCTATTCCTGTACTCTGCTCTCTAAAAGTAACAGCTCCACGTGACATATGTTTATCAACGTTACTCACACAATACTAGATATTGTTGTGGGTGGAAGAGGCAGCTAGTCGACAGGTGCATGAAAACGCACACATAATAGCTCAATCCTGTATTATAGCAGCGTTTCGCTCAAGAAGAGCGAAACATTGTTAAAATAAAAGATTACGTTGTTTTGTGTGTTTTCATTTGAAGAGTGTCGTGATTATCAGTCCAGTGTTTTGTAGTTATATATTGGTGTCACTCTGCGGTCTTACGATGCAGTTGTAATACACAATGAAAACGATGGTGCAACAGAACCGTAAGATTGTCAGCCTGACAAAGTTGGCAACTGACAATGCTGACAGTGAGGACAGCTTGACACTTTTGACAGCTCGACAATGCTGACAGCTTGAAAATGTTGGTAGCCTGACAGTGCTGATAGCCTGACAATTTTGATAGCTTAACCATGTTGAAAAAGTTAGAAGTTCCCCCTCTATTTGTCTCGAAGCTCACCTCTTTATCCCCCACCTTTTCTACCTTCTACGCAGTCCCATCCCTCTCTTCCCCTCTACTAACCCACTCATCTTACTCCAAACCCACTCTTCTTACTCCAAACCATCCCCCATCCACTAGTCCCCTTCCCTCCACTAATCCCCCTTCCCCTTACGAAAAAAACCTCACAAGAACTTTGATACAACCGTAGATCGGCTTATAATTATAGCCATCTAAGGAAGAGCTCGGTGTGCCTCAGAGTTTTACAACTCTCATTACATGAGCTGGAGGTGCAGGGAGTACCCACCGAAGGGAAGATGGAGGGGGAGGAGGAGGCGGACATGGGGAGATGAGAAGAGGAAGGAAGCACAGAGGGAAGGGAAGGAGACGGAGTGGGGAAGGTAGGATGGTAGGAATGAGAAGGCGTAAATGGAATAGGCGTAAATGAAAGTAGGATGGTAGGATGAGGAAAAGGTGAGAGGAGGTTGAAATAATGAATTAGGAATGGTAGGAAGAGGTAAGTGGAAAAGACAGTAGTATATCTCTGGTGTATCCTGCCAATATGTGTGTGCCTATAATTCAGTGTACATATGTATCCCTTTGATTCTGTATACATGTCTACACCTATGATTTTGTGTATTTGTGAACCTTTGATTCTGCCTACATGTACCTATGATTCTGTGTATGTGTGTGTACTTTTGGTTCTGTCTACAAATGTGTACCTATGATGCTCTACGTTTGTGTATATTTAATTCTGTCTTCATGTGTGCCCCTGGCTCTGTCTACGTACAGTCGGCTTACACATGTGGCTTACACATGTGGTAAAGTTTTGTATCTTTGCATTCATTTCTTCCAGACGATGATCATTTGTACTCTTAAATTTAGCCATGCATCATGCATGTATATATGTACGAGTATGTATATACTTATGTGTATACATACATGCAGGCATACATGCATCAGACATATTTAATTTATTAAAAATAAAACGGCATTACGAGCCAAACACGCATTAGTTCTTGTGTTTTGTTGTAACGTTTCCAAACACAGGAACAGTGATTTGGGACCAGTTCCAGTGGTTTCCTTCAGCGCCGCAGTTAAGTTTGGGTCCAGACGTTTTGGGTCACCCATTATTTGGGCATCACACTCGAGAACCCTTTTTAGCATATACATGTATCATTCCTGAGCACTGTGTACCTGTCAGGTAGCTCGCTAAATTATGTTTCTGAATGCTAAATTACCTTTCATAAAATCTATCATCGTAGGCTGTAATTAAACCCTGTTCGACCAAGACCCTAAGAAGGAAGGGACCTCAATAAAACCAAGACTCCTAAGAAAGGACTTCAATAATAAAGAATAAGCAATCACCAAGAATATAATGTCTTCAAGGCAGTATCCTACGATACCTTCAATTAATAAACAATTTCCCCATCTCCTCTTAGGAATAATAAAAAAGTTTTAATAATGTGGGAATGTTGATTCAAGTTTAACATGGTGGGACGAGACCGAAATAGTGAGTTTTAATTTACCCTCCACCTCGGGTATTTTACTGCTTCCATTATCTCTCTCTTTTTGTGTGAGGGAGACGGGGTGGTGGTGCTGGGTGTGCTGCTCTAGCGCCCCTGACCGGGTCCTGTAACGTCTGTAACTGGGTTCTGTAATACCTATAAATGGGTCTTATAACGCATGTATAAGGGTCACATAAGTACTATTACTAGGACGTTTAACTCCTATACAGCCAATAAGTAGGCAGTGCATATAACGCCATTAACAGGGTGCTATAACTCATATAACTGGGTGTAACAACGCTTATGCTGTATGACCCTTGTGGTTTAGCGCTTCTTTTGATTATAATAATTATAACTAGGGACACTATAATGCCTATAACTGGGTGACGCCGAAATATTCATCACTCACATTTTATCAGCGTAACCTAACATAAATTAAATGAACCTAGGAGGGGCGGGGGACTTTAAATAAAAACAACCCAGCCGTTGCCTACGAAGCCTTTACTTAATAATTTAACAAATGCGATCATGAACTGATTTAAAATAAAGTAAGATCAACAGGCATAACAGGACAATTTATATTCAGTTGCCTAACGAAAAGAATACCGTGTAGTATTACACAAAGCAAAATCTAGTCGTACTAGAATAACAAGTTGAGCTCCCCAAGGCAGGGTCCTAGCGCCTTTACTGTCTCTCGTCCTCAGAGCAGGCATTGATGTAAACAATAGATACAGTTTCGTATCATCCTTTGCCGATGATGCCAAAATAGGCGTGAGAGTCGCCTCGGTAGAAGACACGGGTAGTTTGCAAGCGGATATCAACGAAGACTTTCGGTGGACATGTAGGAACATAGCATGATAGTAAATGGTGATAAATTTCAATTGGTCAGATACGGAAAGAATGAAGAACTAAAAAGGAGCGCTGGATGCAAAACAAAGGACATGACTGATGTCTGGCAACATGACTGATGTCTCGCAGTATGTCTGATGTCTTGGGACATAAGAATAGAAGAACACTGCAGCAGGCGTACTGGCCCATGCAAGGCAGGTTCTTAACATCACTGACATCTTAGGCACTGCCTTGAGGTCAGTCACCTCGCCTTCTCTGCCACTGCTGGGCCAGTCAACAGAGGTACAATAAAGATGCTGAAGGACTCTTGATCCTAGGAATTGGAGCTACCTTTCCATTTTCCTCAGATTAAACCTGATTACTTCTCATTCCCTCCCAGGCGCAGTACGACCCCCTACGAGTTTAACGTTCCTCGTGAAGCATAAAATAATGAGACTGGAGATTTCAATGCGGAGGTGAGGAAGAAAGTGAACTCTCTTAAAACAGACACGCGTAAAACATAATATTTATCATTTATAATTATTATTATATTGAGGAAACACCAAACCCATATGGGTCACACCGCCTGGGAAACTAGAGATAATTGCGTTTGACCCAAGGAAGGGGGGTGAGGGTAGTTCCATTTCCCCTGGATCAAGAGTCTTTCACCAGCACTAAGTTCTTATATCATACGTGAAGCACAAAAGGCAAGTTTCCCAGCACTCATCCACCAGCTCCCAGCCGTCACTCACTTGCCCCCAGCCCTTATCCATCAGCTCTCAGCCACCAGCTCCAAGCACTCCTCCACACTCTGCCAGCCCTTATCCACCATCTCACGGCCCTTATCCACCAGCACCACTAAATGTGCCATTAGGTAAGGGAAGGCGTCATTTTCATCTTTGTGTTCACTTACATTAATATACTGTACATGACTTGTACACAGGTGGGGCTGGCTCACCCACTCTTCTCGGGTAGTAAACTAGGTACCCTCACTTTTCCTTCTAGGTAGGTGGCCCCTTCCTCTTTTTTCTAGGTAGGTGGCCCCTTTCCTTTTTTTCTAGGTAGGTGGCCCCTTTCCTTTTTTTCTAGGTAGGTGGCCCCTTTCCTTTTTTTCTAGGTAGGTGGCCCCTTTCTTTTTTTTCTAGGTAGGTGGCTCCTTTCCCTTTTTTCTAGGTAGGTGGCCCCTTTCTCTTTTTTCTAGATAGATGGCCCCCTTCCTCACTTTCTTTTAGGTAGGTGGCCCCTCTCTTGCTCTTTTCTCTAGGTGGGTTTCCCCTCCATCGCTCCTACCTACCCCCCTCCCCACTCTCTTTCTTGTCATACATATATAAGAGGTAGAACTAGAAAGTGAGGAGGGAGGCTGGACATTAGTCTATAATCTAACTACTACTCATAATATTGATTCTCCAGGCTCCTCCCTTTTTCCCTCCATACCTTCCCTCCATCTCTCCCTACCTTCACTCCATCCCTCCCTACCTTCCCTCCATCCCTCCCTACCTTCCCTCCATCCCTTCCTACCTTCCCTCCTTACATCAGTTAACACATTACCTTCCACTACCTACCCGAACGCATCTTCATTATTATTATATTTATGGAGTTAGTGCATGAGAATGGGAGGTTATCAGGTTTGATCCATGGAAGGAGATGGGGTTTCAACTCCCTGTTAGCCAATTTCACTCAGAAGCAAGATGGTTACTGCGTATTTGGGCATCACACTGAAGAGGGCCTCGTGACGCCGAAATATGCAGTACTGAAGGGGAAAGGTAGCTCCAGTTCCTTGGATCAAGAATTTTTCACTATCATGACGACATCTCCCTTGAACTCTCACTGCTCCTCGTGATCAAGATGACGCCCATCTGAAATCACGACCATCTGAACCCACGACCATCTGAGCCCACGGCCATCTGAACCCACGACCATCTGAACCCACGACCATCTGAACCCACGCTCGTGTAAGCTCACGCCCATCACTCACGGAACAAACTGCTTGCTTCAGATAAACAATCACTAAACATGGCAGATGGTATCACTGTGGGCTGCCACTGTTCAAAAAGATGGTTTCTGCTCCAGGTATACGGTGGTTCGAGTCCCACGCACCACCTGGAGAACTTTCACCTATGTACGCTTCCGGCCATGCAATAGAGAGATATCGTAAATCACACCTGGTGAGTACTGGAGGAACTGGCTACAAATCTGGACACTGATAAATCTTCTTGAGTGAACCCTCAAGGAAGGCCCCTTAATAATAACAACACGAGGAAGGCATTAGTACACTGGGGTGGTACACTCTTAGAGTTGTTCAAGAAGCTGTTGACTTATATATGTGACTGTAGGTATGCGATTGTGGAGCATTTACTTATATATGTGACTTAATGACTGTAGGTATGTGATTGTGGAGCATTTACTTATGTATGTGACTGTAGGTATGTGATTTTGGAGCATTTTTTATATGGGACTTTAATAACTGTAGGTATGTGATTGTGGATATGTGATTTGGGATGCACAATTCCTATCCACCCCATCTTCTCACCCTTTCCCATGTTCCCCTCTCCTCTTCACCAACTGCTTACCTCTTCACTCTTCTCTAACACTCTTTCCCCGCTATCCCTACCTCGCACTGTCCCCAACAACTGCTTGCTCTCCTTTCCCCAAGAACTGCTTTTCCACCCTCTCCCCAAGAATTACTTGCTCCATTTTCCCCAAGAATTACTTGCCCCCACCACCCAACAACTGCTTGGCCCCTCCACCACCCATCAACTGCTTGGCCCCCACCACCACCCAACAACTGCTTGGCCCCCACCACCACCCAACAACTGCTTGGCCACCACCACCACCCAACAACTGCTTGGCCCCCACCACCACCCAACAACTGCTTGGCCCCCACCACCACCCAACAACTGCTTGGCCCCCACCACCACCCAACAACTGCTTGGCCCCCACCACCACCCAACAACTGCTTGGCCCCCACCACCACCCAACAACTGCTTGGCCCCCACCACCACCCAACAACTGCTTGGCCCCACCACCACCCAACAACTGCTTGGCCCCCACCACCACCCAACAACTGCTTGGCCCCCACCACCACCCAACAACTGCTTGGCCCCCACAACCCAACAAGTGTACCAGCGTTGCCAGACACCACCACTAAAGACAAGTATGTTAATTGGTAATAAAAACTCGAGGCTATAAAAGAGGAAATAATTCCTTACAAATTGATACGAGGCTTAACGACCACATCATATTCGTTAAAGCGAACTGCTGTGTGGTATATCAACCTGGGCATCACATACCACAGTGGTCAGACATACCTGAGTATATTACTCCAGCGGAATTAACAAGGAATTTGCACAAGGTGGGAACACAATTAAAAAAAAAAAAATTCAACCACAGGTAAATTTTAGCGATTATCGTAACGCCATCTAGAGGATAACACTTCCTGCTATGCTTTGATATGCTAAGTATATCAGCCATTAAGCTGAATATATCAGCCATTAAGCTGAATATATCAGCCATTAAGCTGAATATATCAGCCATTAAGCTGAATATATCAGCCATTGAACTGAATATATCAGCCATTGAACTGAATATATCGGCCATTGAGCTGAATATATCAGCCATTAAGCTGAATATATTAGCCATTAAGCTGAATATATCAGCCATTGAGCTGAATATATCAGCCATTGAGCTGAATATATCGGCCATTGAGCTGAATATATCGGCCATTGAGCTAAATATATCAGCTATTGAGCTGAATATATCAGCCATTGAACTGAATATATCAGCCATTGAGCTGAATATATCAGCCATTGAGCTGAATATATCAGCCATTGAGCTGAATATATCAGCCATTGAGCTGAATATATCAGCCATTGAGCTGAATATATCGGCCATTGAGCTGAATATATCAGCCATTGAGCTGAATATATCAGCCATTGAGCTGAATATATCGACCATTGAGCTGAATATATCAACCATTAAGCAATTAGGTGTACTATAGTAGCCATTAAGTGAATATATCCGACTTTAGGTTGGATATATCAGAGTAAATATATTAGTAATTAAGCTGAATATATCAGTTATTAAGCTGAATATATCAGTCATTAAGCTGAATATATCAGTCATTAAGCTGAATATACCAGTCATTAAGCTGAATATATAAGCCTCTGAGCTGATATCAGATCTTGCATAGAAACGAGTGATTCATGATATCAGATCTTGCATAGGAACGAGTGATTCATGATATCAGATCTTGCATAGGAACGAGTGATTCATGATATCAGATCTTGTATACAAAAATGATTCATGATATCGGATCTTGCATAGTAAGTACTGATATAACGACACATTTTCTACAGGATTGGGAAAAACCACACAATCTTCTATAATCTCCAAAAGAACTTCTGCCAGACGCTAAATAAAAACCAGGGAAAGGTTTTTACTGTTGGAAATGGGGTTGATCTCTCGATATAAGAAGATAACTAGCGTGTAAACACAAATACGAACACCAGCTGGTGTTCACTTGAGCAAATGGTGGTTTTTTTTTTTTACATATTTTAAACTTCAAGCAGATGTAGAAATATGAGGCAGAAAGACAACAAAAGTGACACCCAAACAGATGATACAAAAGACAGAAGGATATCAGAGAGAGTCAGAAGCTTAAATCAAGAGGTAGGAAGATAAAGCAAGAGAGAAGAATAACTCTAGAGGCACAAAGATAATATAGGTGACACAAAAAGTAGAAAGATAAAATTAGCACAAAAAGCATCAGTATAACACAGGGAATATGAAGATAACACAAGCAGCACAAGGATAACACAATAAGCATAAAGATAACAAAAAGAGCATGTAGATAAAATAATTAGAATAAAACAAGTATAAAGATGACAAAAGAAAGATAAATGTAACACATAAAAGCATCAAGATAACACATAAAAGCATCAAGATAGCACATGAAGCATAAAGATAACACAAGCATAAAGATAACTTGAGAAGCATAAAGATAACACAAGAGGTTATTACGTCAGTAAGCTTACTAACATCTGAGTCAATATAGCAACAAGTGTTTTATATATAGAAAATGGCAATCAGACGTATATTTAAGTGGGGTGGGGGATACTGGTCCCCTGAGACGGGAGGAGGGAAGGTGGGTGAGGGAGACAGAGGGGAAGGCGTGTAACGGGTGGAGGGGGAGATTTGGAAGAGGGGGTGGTGGGTGGAAGTAGGGAGAGGGGTCAACCTACACCCGAGGAAAGTGAGACTTGCATAGAAATTTATAGTTATATTTATATGGTTTTATTGCAATTGCTGTATCAACAGTAAAAGAGCGAGGGTGTAAACTGTGTGGATATTAGCACTCGTAAAGCAAGGAGAGAGAGGTCGTTCTTAACTTTAATGGGTCGGCCCTGCCTTACTTCCCTCCTCATTAATGGGTGTTTGGGGGTCCATACGTGAGAGAGATAGAGAGGAATATGGCTTCTTCCTGATGTGATTTCTTTCTCTCTCTCTCTCTCTCTCTCTCTCTCTCTCTCTCTCTCTCTCTCTCTCTCTCTCTCTCTCTCTCTCTCTCTCTCTTTCAGTGACTAGCAACCCCCAATAAAAAGTTTGGTCTTAGATAAAAACATACATCAATTGTGGGTAGCGAGTGTATGTATTGGATGTTAATGATTTAACATGACTTAATTACCATTTTGCATTATAATTACAGGTGTGTGTGTGTGTACTCGCCTAGTTGTGGTTGCAGGGGTCGAGTCACAGCTGTGTGTGTGTGTGTGTGTGTGTGTGTGTGTGTGTGTGTGTGTGTGTGTGTGTGTGTTGAAGGAATCCTGTAGTCATGGTGACACATTACTACTGACTCTGTGTTTGCTAATAATTTATTTTATTTTATTTAATTACTTGTTACTGATTATTGTTTTCCGTATCTATCTCGCTTGCTATCACTCAGTTCAGATCATCTTCCCCTCTTTATTTCCTTAAAGATCCTCTTCCTCTCTTTCTGTATGTCTCCCTTCTCTTCCTTTCCGTTGTGCTCTCCTAGTCCTTTCCTTCTTGTACACCCTTTCTTTTTTCCTTCGATGGTTCTACTACTATTCCCCTGGTCCTTCTGCCCTTTCCCTGGTTCTCCTACCCTTCCCCTGGTCCTCCTGCCCTTCCTTTGGTCCTCCCGCCCTTCCTTTGGTCCTCCTGCCCTTCCCCTGGTTCTCCTGCCCTTCCCCTGGTCCTCCTACCCTTCCCCTGGTCCTCCTACCCTTCCCCTGGTTCTCCTACCCTTCCCCTGGTCCTCCTACCCTTCCCCTGGTCCTCCTACCCTTCCCCTGGTCCTGCCCAGCCCTGGTCCTCCTGCCCAACCCTGGTCCTCCTGCCCACCCTGGTCCTCCTGCCCTTCCTGTCTCTGCAACCTGGTCCTCCTACCCTTCCCTGGTCCTCCTGCCCTTCCCTGGTCCCTCCCTCCTGGTCCTCCTGCCCTTCCTGGTCCTCCTACCCTTCCCTGATCCTCCTGCCCAACCCTGGTCCTCCTGCCCTTCCCTGGTCCTCCTACCCTTCCCCTGGTCCTCCTGCCCAACCCTGGTCCTCCTGCCCTTCCCCTGGTCCTCCTACCCTTCCCCTGGTCCTCCTGCCCAACCCTGGTCCTCCTGCCCTTCCCCTGGTCCTCCTGCCCTTCCCTGGTCCTCCTGCCCAACCCTGGTCCTCCTGCCCTTCCCCTGGTCCTCCTACCCTTCCCCTGGTCCTCCTGCCCAACCCTGGTCCTCCTACCCTTCCCCTGGTCCTCCTGCCCTTCCCCTGGTCCTCCTACCCTTCCCCTGGTCCTCCTGCCCTTCCCCTGGTCCTCCTACCCTTCCCCTGGTCCTGCCCTTCCCCTGGTCCTCCTGCCCAACCCTGGTCCTCCTGCCCAACCCTGGTCCTCCTGCCCTTCCCCTGGTCCTCCTGCCCTTCCCCTGGTCCTCCTACCCTTCCCCTGGTCCTCCTACCCTTCCCTGGTCCTCCTGCCCAACCCGGGTCCTCCTGCCCAACCCGGGTCCTCCTGCCCTTCCCCTGGTCCTCCTGCCCTTCCCCTGGTCATCTAGCACGATACACAAGGTAGTAATTAATGTTGGTGGATCTTCTCTAGTGTGTCTGTGATGTTTCGTTCACCAAGACTTTACCCACGACCACCACACCCAAGCCACCCACCAACCATCCAACGACCACCACACCCAAGCCACCCACCAACCATCCAACGACCACCACATCCAAGCCACCCACCAATCATCCAACGACCACCACACCCAAGCCACCCACCAACCATCCAACGACCACCACACCCACCCATCTCTTCTTTAATAGTCTCTACTACTTACTACCTTGAAGGTCCTTGTGAAGGAATCTTGAACCAAGGCATTGGAGTTTCCCTTCCCTCTTTCCCCAGATCAAACCTAATTACGCGCGCACAATATATATATATATATATATATATATATATATATATTATATATATATATATATATATATATATATATATATATGAAGTTTAACGTGTGTTGCGGGTGCGGTTACCTTGATGTGTGTTGCTTTTAGCAGCACCGATAACGTTTTATATTTTGTTAGAATATGTAATGCTTTACATGCAAAAGAATGAGAATGTCATACAAGAATGAGGTTGACTAGAGCGTGTTGTGTTGCATGTCAAGATGTATTGCAGATCCACGCAACACACACTAGGGCGGGTAACCTTTATCTTGCAAAGAAGAAAGAATATCCTAAAGAACTGCAGTCACTATCAGATAAGATAGGCGATAGTGATATCCATGGTGCGTGTATATATATATATATATATATATATATATATATATATATATATATATATATTTATATATATGCAAGACAAGCCACGGGGGGATGAAAATCTTTAGCTCAAGTACTTTCACACTTCTCAGTGCATCATCAGGAGCTGTGCAATGTTGCAAGGGCAGCAACAGGAGAAATAGGGTAAGTTTTTCGGAGTATGGTAGCGCGGTGGCACCAGCCAGGGAGGGAGAGAAGCCCAGCGGAATGCCAACCACACACCGGTCTCCCCACACCCCACCCCATATGGGGTCGGGTGAAATAGGCCTCACAATTTGCAGATATCATGAGGTAAAATAACTAGGAGATAGTTAATAGTCAGTCCTAAGCTTCTAACCGCTGGGAACAGGTCACGTGACGTACAGAATGCAGCTAATGTGAACAACTTTCTAACCAATGAAACTGAAGGAATAAATACCTCATTTTATCAGCTGGTAATACCCGATGTCCCAGAACGTTCTAGAATATTCAATAAATACTCTCAGTGTCAATTAATATGCCTGTGTGACTTCTGTACAGGCTTTTCTTTCTTATAATAACTAGGTAATTCCTCATTTTTTTCTTTTTAATGCTATTATTTTCATTATCCACTATCATCCGCTATCATTATATTACTAACAACCTAATTCAGTAAACCACTAAACTAGTTGCAACCATGTTGCAATCAACTATGTGTACCTTGCACCACAGCTCCTGATGACGCACTAAGAATTGTGAAAGTACTTGAGCTAAAGATTTCCATTCTAAAATTTTCTATTATACATTTAAAGATATATTTTTTCATTTATGTTAATATAAAAATTAATGATTTTGTACCAAAAGAACCTTAGGAAACTTACCTAACCTTATTATAACAAGCGCAATTTAATTTAGCCTAATCCAACTAAATAATTTTTATACAAGTATACAATAATTTAATAATAAACAAACACAATGACATATATATTTTTTATATTCAGAATGATTTTTGCGAAATTATTGCATACACAGATTTTCGCTTGCCCTATTCGGCAAGAAGTACGTTGTTATTTAAGCCCAAATACCAAGTTTTACTTATTCGGCTCTGAAACCAGGCCTGCTCCCCCCAACAACTACAAACAGTCGCACTGGGATGGCCCAATAGTAGAGAATATAGCCTCAGCAATGCTTCAGAGTGTGTCAGGGAAGGATAGAGCCGCCTACTTGCAGTGAGAGCTCCTCATGCAGGGACTTTCTTTTGGCTGTTCCCAACTCCAGCCTTGGCACACGCCTCGACCCACAGACCATCCGCATTGGTGTTGCCCTTCGACTTGCCGCCCCTATTCTCGCCGAACACAGGTGTATTTGTGGCAGTGAAGCAGCAGACCGATTCGGGTACCATGGTCTTGTGTGTCGTAAATCGAGGGAAAGATTGCAAGACATGAAGAGGTTAATAACATTATCAAGAGGAGCCTCACAACAGCCGGATGCCCAGCAGTAAGGGAACCACCCCAACTATGCAGATCTGATGGCAACCAAAAGCGTCCAGATGGTATCACCCTTCAAGCCTGGACAGACGGCAAGCAGGTGGTGTGGGACTACACATGTGCATCTACCTTGGCTGATACCTATCTCCAGTACACCAGGGAGGAAGGAGGGGCTGCTGCCACCTTCAGGGAGTCCCAGAAGTCGAGAAAATATGGAGAACTTGCCCATCATTATATGTTTGTTCCCATAGGCTCAGAGACCCTTGGCTCATGGGGAAAGAGTGCATCTAAGTTCCTCAAGGAGCTGGGCAAAAGACTCAACAGGGTAACTAGGGATCCCAGGGCAGCTAGTTTTCTGTTCCAGCGACTCAGCGCTGCTGTTCAGAGGGGTAATGCATGCTGTATTCTGGCACGCGCACCAGCTCGGAAGAGCTGGATGAGATTTTCGCATTATAATCAGTGACAAAGATGTAACAATATGTACTAGACATGTATCTCTCACCTCGTGTACTGTATATGCCATCTTTATATCAACAATGTATCTCTCAAATCTTTTGTACCATATTATGTAATAAAATTATATATATATATATATATATATATATATATATATATATATATATATATATATATATATATATATATATATCTCGCATTATAATCAGTGACAAACACGTAACAAAATGTACTAGACATGTATCTCTACACCTCATGTACTGTATATGCCATCTTTATATCAACAATGTATCTCTTAAATCTTTTGTGCCATATTATGCAATAAAATATACCTATTGGTAAAAAGAATGAAAAGATGGGGTGGTAGGTGAAGTGGAATATTCAAACGGCTTCAGGAAGAAATCCAAATATTTTCTTGAAGTTTTATTCATCGAGCTAGGTCCACATTTACACCAGAGGTGGACCCCGATATATATATATAGGATGGGGTCCACCTCTGGTGTAAATTGGGGACCCATAGCCGGAGAAGTGGATAAAAGGCTTCAGGAAGAATATTTAGATTATTTTATATATATATATATATATATATATATATATATATATATATATATATATATACAAGGTATGATATAGCACGTAAGGAAAGTAGTTTGTTGGATTATGTATTGGTGGATAAAAGGTTGATGAGTAGGCTTCAGGATGTACATGTTTATAGAGGGGCAACGGATATATCAGATCATTATTTGGTTGTAGCTACAGTTAGAGTAAAGGTAGATGGGACAAAAGGAAAATGGCAACAGCAAGTAAGAGAGAGGTAAAAGTGTATAAACTAAGGGAGGAGGAAGTTAGGGTGAGATATAAGCAACTATTGGCAGAAAGGTGGGCTAGTGCAAGTAGGAGTAGTGGGGGTTGAAGAGAGTTGGGATAGTTTTAAAATGCAGTATAGAATGTGAGAAGTTTGTGGTTATAGGAGGGTGGGTGCAGGAGGAAAGAGGAGTGAGTGGTGGAATGAAGAAGAAAGGGTGTGATAAAAGAGAAAAAGGTAGCTTATGAGAGGTTTTTACAAAACAGAAGTGTTAGTAGAAGAGCAGAGTATATGGAGAGTAAAAGAAAGGTGAAGAGAGTGGTGAGAGAGTGCAAAGAAGAGCGGATGAAAGAATGGGAGAGGATCTGTCAAGAAATTTTGCTGAAAACAAGAAAAATTTTGGAGTGAGATAAACAAGGTAAGAAAGCCTAGGGAACGAATGGATTTGTCAGTTAAAAACAGAGTAGGGGAGTTAGTAGATGGGGAGCTGGAGGTATTGGGTAGATGGCGGAATATTTTGAGGAACTTTTAAATGTCGATGAAAAGAGGGAGGCGATAATTTCATGTACTGGCCAGGAGGTACAACATCGTTTAGGAGTGAAGAAGAGCAGGATGTGAGTGTGGGGAGGTGCGTGAGGCATTACGTAGAATGAAAGGGGTAAAGCAGCTGGAATTGACGGAATCATGACAGAAATGTTAAAAGCAGGGGGATATAGTGCTGGAGTGGTTGGTATTTTTGTTTAATAAATGTATGAAAGAGGGAAGGTACCTAGGGATTGGCAGCGAGCATGTATAGTTCCTTTATATAAAGGGAAGGGGGATAAAGAGAGTGTAAAAATTATAGGGGAATAAGTTTACTGAGTATACCAGGTAAAGTGTATGGCAGGGTTATTATTGAAAGAATTAGAGGTAAGACAGAGAGTAGGATTGCAGATGAGCAAGGAGGCTTTAGAGTGGGTAGGGGATGTGTAGATCAAGTGTTTACAGTGAAGCATATATGTGAACAGTATTTAGATAAAGGTAGAGAAGTTTTTATTGCATTTATGGATTTAGAAAAGGCATATGATAGAGTGGATAGGGGAGCAATGTGGCAAATGTTGCAAGTGTATGGAATAGGTAGTAAGTTACTGAAGGCTGTAAAGAGTTTTTATGAGGATAGTGAGGCTCAGGTTAGGGTGTGTAGGAGAGAGGGAGATTACTTCCCGGTAAAAGTAGGTCTTAGACAGGGTTGTGTAATGTCACCATGGTTGTTTAATATATTTATAGATGGGGTTGTAAAAGAAGTAAATGCTGGGGTGTTGGGGAGAGGGGTGGGATTAAATTATGGAGAATTAAATGCAAATGGGAGTTGACACAGTTACTTTTTGCTGATGATACTGTGCTTATGGGAGATTCTAAAGAAAAGTTGCAAAGGTTAGTGGACGAGTTTGGGAGAGTGTGTAAAGGTAGAAAGTTAAAAGTGAACATAGATAAGAGTAAGGTGATGAGGGTATCAAACGATTTAAATAAAGAAAAATTGGATATCACATTGGAGAGAGGGATTATGGAAGAAGTAAATGTTTTCAGATATTTGGGAGTTGATGTGTCAGCAGATGGGTTTATGAAGGATGAGGTTAACCATAGAATTGATGAAGGAAAAAAGGTGAGTGGTGCATTGAGGTATCTGTGGAGACAAAAACGTTATCCATGGAGGCAAAGAAGGAATGTACGAAAGTATAGTGGTACCAACACTCTTATATGGGTGTGAAGCATGGGTTGCAAATGCTGCAGCGAGGAGGAGGCTGGAGGCAGTGGAGATGTCCTGTCTAAGGGCAATGTGTGGTGTAAATATTATGCAGAAAATTCGGAATGTGGAAATTAGGAGAAGGTGTGGAGTTACTAAAAGTATTTGTCAGAGGGCTGAAGAGGGGTTGTTGAGGTGGTTTGGTCATTTAGAGAGAATGGATCAAAGTAGAATGACTTGGAGAGCGTATAAATCTGTAGGGGAAGGAAGGCGGTAGGGGTCGTCCTAGAAAAGGTTGGAGGGAAGGGGTAAAGGATGTTTTGTGGGCGAGGGGCTTGGACTTCCAGCAAGCATGTGTGAGCGTGTTAGATAGGAGTGAATGGAGACGAATGGTTTTTGGGACATGACGATCTGTTGGAGGTGAGCAGGGTAACATTGTGTGAAGGGATTCAGGGAAACCAGTTAATTGATTTATTTGGGACTTGAGTCCTGGAAATGGGAAGTACAATGCCTGCACTTTAAAGGAGGGGTCTGAGATAGTGACAGCTGGGAGGGACTTTTCTCAGCTGTAGTATCTGAGCTCCTCTGCAAAGACAGTGATTATGTATGAGTGTGGTGAAAGTGTTGAATGATGATGAAAGTTTTTTCTTTTGGGGATTTTCTTTTTTTGGGTCACCCTGCCTCGGTGGGAGACGGCCGACTTGTTGAAAAAAAAAATATATATATATATATATATATATATATATATATATATATATATATATATATATATATATATATTACATACGCTTACAAGGAATATATTACATTTGATCTTTTCTGATTCTTTGAATTCCTAGCTAAACCAGTCAGTTTTGTGTCTGTCTGCTCTTCAATGTTTTCCCCTCATCATGGATAACATCTTTCCCCTCTTTTCACCTTCAGATGAAGGGTATATACACCGAGAGGTGTATTTTCTGTCAGTATACAATGAAAGCTTATTTAAATAACTATTTTAGGGATTACATTAGTCCTGACTAGTTGTGTGCAGGTGTCATGCAGCCTTAATGACCCTCGGGCAGTGGACAGACTTCAAACTTAACGAAGCTCTAAACCTAACCACCCCTTCATGTAGCTGCAGAGGAACTTGATAAAGCTATACACAGAGCGAAACGTTGTCCCAATAAAATGTTTCGCAACTTGTCTTGAGCACAATACGCTGTTTCATGCAGCTCTTCAAGTGACCCTGCCTCCCGCCCCTCCCCCTTCGTGCTGTTGAGCAGCACTGTTGACCATTACTGTTGAGCAGCACTGTTGATCATTACTGTTGAGCAGCACTGCTGATCATTACTGTTGAGCAGCACTGTTGATCATTACTGTTGAGCAGCACTGCTGATCATTACTGTTGAACATCACTGTTGATCATTACTGTTGAGCAGCACTGTTGATAATTACTGTTGAACATCACTGTTGATCATTACTGTTGAGCAGCACTGTTGATCATTACTGTTGAGCAGCACTGCTGATCATTACTGTTGAGCAGCACTGTTGATTATTACTGTTGAGCAGCACTGCTGATCATTACTGTTGAACATCACTGTTGATCATTACTGTTGAGCAGCACTGCTGATCATTACTGTTGAGCATCACTGTTGATCATTACTGTTGAGCATCACTGTTGATCATTACTGTTGAGCAGCACTGCTGATCATTACTGTTGAGCATCACTGTTGATCATTACTGTTGAGCAGCACTGTTGATCATTACTGTTGAGCAGCACTGCTGATCATTACTGTTGAACATCACTGTTGATCATTACTGTTGAGCAGCACTGTTGATCATTACTGTTGAACATCACTGTTGATCATTACTGTTGAGCAGCACTGTTGATCATTACTGTTGAGCAGCACTGTTGATCATTACTGTTGAGCATCACTGTTGATCATTACTGTTGAGCAGCACTGCTGATCATTACTGTTGAGCATCACTGTTGATCATTACTGTTGAGCAGCACTGTTGATCATTACTGTTGAGCAGCACTGTTCCTCAGCTCACCCGTGGAAAGCACTGCTTTCAACACAGCTTCCCGGTCGACCGGGTGAGCCAGCACCGCTGCTGCTCATCGTAATGACCGGCAACCACCGGTAACGTTTCTTTGTTTTCTGTTTTATTGACTGGGATTGGCTGAGAATTAGTTGGCCGGAACGTGAGTGTCTTACTGATAGTTCTGAGTAGGATGGTGTGTGTGTGTATGTGTGTGTGTGTGTGTGTGTGTGTGTGTGTGTGAGAGAGAGAGGTTGCAACTCATAATTCCTTTATAACGTACAGAAATAAATTCGTCTTAAGCAAACAGTTTTGAATTTACGCATAACGGATAACTTTAGAAGCTTGTCGAAAATGCATATGTGCGTGGCGGGTACACACACAGGGTCAGGAGCTGTGAATCGACCCCTACAACCACAGATAGGTGAGTACACCCACACACACATCTGCTTGGGAGTGTGGAGACACGTGTAAATATTCTCTCTCCTTCCCCTCTCTCGCTCCACCTATTGAGTGGTTACAGCAGATGACACTTCAAATCTAACAGTGTTTAAGATAATATGACATAAACGAGCCCAATTGAAGCCAATAAAACAGTATATGAGACATAATGCTCCTAGATAGACCAAAACGTCTTAAAGTTTCCTCTCCTAATAGTTGATTAGCTGTGAATGAATACTATGTTTCGGCCGTACACTGAAGACTGTGGTGTTTTATTCGTCAGGAAACAAGACTGTGTGGTATAAACCTTGGTAATTGCTACCGACAAATTGGTTTAAAAAGTCGCATAACAAACACTAGGACATATTTATTAGTAAACGTTTCTGTCCTGGGGCTTTGATCACTTCTGACACACGCTGCTTACATGACCCATACTTAGGAATCCACTACTCCACCCAAGCTAGGTGCTACACCACACTGAAAAACAGTATATTGTAGTATATCTTATGATGATACCCCTCAGGGGCTTCGTATGATGATACCCCTCAGGGGCTTCGTATGATGATACCCCTCAGGGACTTCGTACGATGATCCCCTTACGGGTATATAGACTTGCTCTCCTGTCTTGATATTGCAACAGTCACATCTGTCGGCATTTGTTTGCTTTTAATTCCTTCCCTCCCCTCTCCCTCTTTAGAACAGCGAGGGAGACAGACTCACCATATAAGGCTCTACACAGAGAGTAGCGCAGAGCTTCCAACAGAGCCATCTCAACGGAGATGGCTTTTAACTTCGAACTGTAGAATGCACAACGACAGAGGCGGAGTAGCTTCCTGGGCTACGACAACAGGGTAGTTTCTTGTACAACAAGATTCTAGTTTCTGACAGAACGGCAGCAGGAATAGTCTCATTCGTCAACAGGAGTCTAGTTTCTTGCACAACGGCAACAGGTGTTTAATCTCTTGTACATCAAGATGAATCTACTCTCGCAACAACAACAGGAGTCCACTCTTGCACGACAACGGTTTACTCTCTCGCACATGGGCACCTAGTGTGTATTGCGGTGGTAAGTGCGACCCACCACCCCTTGAGGACGTAGTAGCAGCAGCACAGAGCGTCACTCGTACACTTCCGTCACGCACAGAGAGAGAACGTATACTGGCGTTACGTGGCTCTGCACATATTAATAATCCTATCATTGCGTCACTCACCTTCTGGGAAAACTGCGCTCACTCACCACCTCCAAAAACTATCGAGCCGATAATTCGCGCTCCGCGTTGCCATACTGCGCGCGGAAATGAGGGAAAAGACGCAAGTTGCGAATCTAGCTGCTGTTGGGACGACGTTTCGCTCTGTGTAGCGATTCGATAAAGTTCTACACAGAGCGAAACGTTGTCCCACTGAAAGCTTGTTCTGCGTCGTCCCTCTCGCTCTCTCTCTCCTTCCTTACCATCCGCAGTACGACTTTTGTATAGCGCGGCAATGCTGGTAGACAGGAGCCAATCACAGAAGGGAAATAGATGACGTCATGACAGCAACTAACCAATAACACTTCTCTAAGAAGGGAAACAGCATGACGTCATGAGTAACTTACCAATCAAAGATCACTAAGGGTAAATAGATGACTTCTTGACATCATGTAGCCAATCAGAGATCACTTTAAAGGTGTCCTCACTATTTTCTTGACCAATAGTCTCATTATATCTATTCGTAGGGCGCAACAACATGATACATTTAGACCAATCTCATTAACTAGTTGTCTTTGTCAAACTTTTGAAAAGAATGATGATAGATATGCCTTGTGTAACCTTTGATATACCTCTGAAGGGTTGCGGGAGTTTTCCCACTCCTGCGAGAGTAGGAAAGATCTCAAAAACTCGCCTCATCTCTGTTGTTTCCTAGAAAGGAAAAGTGTGCAGAATTGTCTTACAACCTTTCTCACTACACTCTTCTAAACCACATTTGTTTAATTTTGAAATATGTATTTGATACCTGGAGTAGAACTGTTAGCCTACATGAACTAGCCAAAATTAACACTGGTGTTAATCTACTTAGTTACATAATCTGTCAAAAAGAGTATCTTTTTGACATTATTATGTAACTATAAGCGAGTCTAAAGAAATGTCCCTAGGTACACCACAGGAAGGTGTTCTCAGTCCCATGATATTTAATGTCTTAATTCTCTTTTAAATGTTCTGCCTACTTTTCCTAAACATATAGCTATAAGCTATGCTGATGAAATCATGATTCATATAACAGGGCATAAGGAAATGAGTACCATTCTTAATGAATCTCAAATGACATGTAATCGACTAGGACTCATCATATCTTCACCTACGATTAAGATAAAATCAAGCAAACGACATGTCCCACAAATTTCTTTGATGGTAAACTCATCAGCTACGTTAAATCTTACTGATATCGTAGTCTAGACGTACTCTTTAATAAATCCATCATATCACAGCTAAATAAGAAATACAAAGATAGCTTAAATGTTCTTAGATCTGCTTCTGGCTACAACCCCAACTATGGTGCTAATAGAGGAGTGAGAATGATGTACATAACCAATATTAGACCCTTAATTGATTATGCTGCGCCCATGTTAATGTTAGCCAAAGAAAATTCTCTCCGGTCTTTGGAGCGAATACAAAACGAAGTCGCCAGTTTTAAAACTACCAAGGTCCTTAATATGAGGAAGGCGCTTGGTATTCTTGGTATCAGTGATAGGATAATTGACCTTAACACTGTAATTGGTATTAAGATATTAAGGAATGAACCAGACACTATCACCATAAATCTTACTAAATGTCTTAGAAGTAAATAAACACAAATATAAATGGGTTGCGAAAACTCTCACACATTTTAAATTCTATAACTTGCTTGAACTGTATCGCTTTTGATAACAAGCATTTCACCCCTCCATGGAAGCTGCATTCATTTAATATCATATATCTTAAAGTCCCTTCCAAGAGGCTCACCACTAGCAATTCAAGAAGAAAATAATCGCGTGACTTTTAGTCAGAGATGTAAAAAATTATATACGCTGATGGATCTAATCAAGAGTCCACTGGCAGAGCTGCATCTGTAACCATGTTGTTTGGCATAAAAATTTACAACTGAGCTTCTTTATTTCTATATTACAAACTGATTTGTTTGCTAATTAACTTATGGCACTGAGCTTGACTTCTTGATTACTGATGAATATGAGGTGCTCAGTAAACTGGCCACTACCGTTCTCAGGATGGATATGGTGTGCACAACAAACTGCCCGCTACGGTAAATATACGACGTCATGGCAGCAACTGGCCAATCACAGATCACAGTGAAGGTAAACAGATGACTTTACGACAGCAAATGCCCAGTCGGGATCGCTACAGGATGCTGACGCTATCAGGAACCCATCGGAAATACCAGTAAGCCAGTGGTTCATTTTTAACGCTGGGTTGGGGTTGCCGGGGTCATTTAATTACTACCCTGAGATAATTATACCATGACTGGACGAAATGTGCTCATTATCGATACAGGTGAAGTTGGACTGGACTAGGTGTGCTCAGAACCGATATAGAACGTATAGGTGAAGGTGGACTGGACTAGGTGTGCTCAGAACCGGTATAGAAATTATAGGTGAAGGTGGACTGGATTAATTATTACCGGTATAGGTGACGCCACCAATCGCTAGGTCAGATTTACTGCTAATTTATTTCTATTAAAAATAGATGTCGCTAAATAAGGGGCCTTTATCCCATAAATAATCACACTAATCTGCGCTTAACCTTTTCAGTAAGTGTTCTGAAGTACGATGCGTTAAATAAAAGGTATCCGCTGAAATATTTCTCACAGCGGATACTACTCCGTGAGGGATACGAGGAGGTATTCCTCACAGTGGGAAGTGTTGGGGAGGAGAACGATGAAGGAAGAAAGGGTGAGGAAGAGGTGCTGGTAGAGGTAGAGAAAGGTTCTGGACAAGAGGAAGAAAGAGGTTTTGGAAAAGTGGAAGAAACAATTGGTGGAAGGGTAGGGAAAGAAAGAGGTGCCGACTCAAGGAAGAAGTGCTAAATAGAGGTGCTAGAAGGGATAAAACATGCAGGATGAAGGGGAAAAGGTGCTGACTGGAGGAAGGGGGTTTATGAGGGTGGGGCAGTTGAGGGGATTGTGGCAGGTGGGTAGCATATTGGTTATCAATAAAGTATCGAACCCTCAATATGGGTGTGTGTGTGTGTGTGTGTGTGTCTGTGTGTGTGTGTGTTGAGGGATTACATTGAGGGAGTTGACACGAAGGCTCTTCAATCACACAGCTGATAGCTCACATGTGATTATTGGTATCTGATTCCTTATCGTTCCACGAGGAAGTGTATAAACTCGATCCCATTCGTACATTATTGGTTCTTATTCATCATTTACTGTTCGCGGGAAGAAATAAACAATGTGGCTGCAAATATGATCAAATACCGCGGTGAAAAAAGCAGAACAGAAATAGCTGAACGCTTTCGTGTGTTTGCACATACCATCTTCTGAGCTGTGTTTACTTTAGCTTATATCAGAAATTATTCAGGACAAGGGATACATGACTGTATCCTCATTGCTCTACTCAAGTCTTTCAGCTCAGGCTGATGTAATCACACTAATCACGTAATGGTATATGCCAGGGAACCGTAGCTTTTGTTCCCACTGTGTAACTCACATGGAATAGGTAGCAGCACACTGCTGATGTATCCAATTTTGTTTAATAATAAAAAAAAAACCACTTCTCCCCCTTGAAGGGTCAATGACAGTAAACCAAAATAATTACCTGTCTTGCCATGTTCAGCAAATTTGCAACTTTCACGCATATTGCAATTCTCACTGGAAAACAGGTGGTGACAGCTCTTAAGATATCTTGCAATAGAGGCGAAAGTTTGTATCACTATCTGCTTATTGTTTCCTCGTGTATAATTTATAGCATTGCTTCATATAAAGAGCAGGTTATAGTTACGGGTGGTCTAGTTTCCCAGGTACCGCAGAGCAACAATGTCACTAGTAGTTATCCAACCCGGGCGAGTAGTTACGAACCATGACAAGTAGTTACGATTAAGGTCAGTTACTTACGGTTCTACAACTTGTCTGTTCTCCACTTGTAGTGTAGGCGGGAGGTCCCCAACGATAAAGAGGTATGTCTCTCCTTCTTATTAGATAGCGTATCGGGTATTGGTTAATCTATAATCCCAATCTATAATTCATCAATAAAACCTGGGTCTTGGCGCTTATCGCTCCTCGCATCCGATTCCTCACCTCTGAACCCGGCTTGGCCTAGGCAGTGTGCTAGGAATACCAATAGAGAGACTATTATCCTCAAGGTGGAAATGGTCCGGTAGTACCAGCTGCTTCAGCGGTTGATAGCTGACGTTGGTTAATTGCCCCATGGGAGGAATAACAGCAATAGCAGTTAATTGGATTTAGAAGGTGAATACCAAGCGAGGAGAAAGATGAGGTTCAAACGTTGCTTGTGAGTGTTGAGAATGATAAAACGTGTTTAGAGCCTCTCCTTATCATCCTCTTCCTTATGTAATCAAAGTGAAGGGATATAAATTTTGGGAGCTGAAGTGGCAGTGTTGTGGAGCTTAAATGTGTGCGCCTTGTTGCTCTATTTGTAAATTAACTGTGTTGTTACATGGGCAGAGCTATGCTGGTGGTGTAGTTAAGATCAGAGCTATGCTGGTGTTGTTCCGTCTTCATTGTTTGTAGTTTAGAGTTATGGTGTTGTTCCATCGTCATTGTTTATAGTTCAGAGTAGTTATGCTGGTGTTGTTCCATCGTCATTGTTTATAGTTCAGAGTAGAGTTATGCTGGTGTTGTTCCATCGTCATTGTTTATAGTTCAGAGTAGAGTTATGCTGGTGTTGTTCCATCGTCATTGTTTATAGTTCAGAGTAGAGTTATGCTGGTGTTGTTCCATCGTCATTGTTTATAGTTCAGAGTAGAGTTATGCTGGTGTTGTTCCATCGTCATTGTTTATAGTTCAGAGTAGAGTTATGTTGGGGTTGTTCCGTCTTCATTGTTTGTTACAGTTTTTATATATTTGAAATAGGACGAATAAGATATGTAGAACACCTGCGTAGCAGGCAAAAAGTTTCGGAAACAAATATACTAAAATACTGGAGACAGTTCTTATGTGTGAGAGGGGTTGAATTTGACAAGGACCTGTCTAACATTTGGCAGCAGGCCTGCTAGTGAGCCCCGCCACTTATGATGCCATCTCCAACTGCTGCATCTCACTTCTGGTCCAATATATATAGCCCATATATGTGCCTTTACTTCAAAGTGATCAACGTTATAGAACTGAACAACTTTTATTAAGGCTAAGGGACTCGCCGGACACCTCCAACTCTTTCAACTGTGTCTAATATATTAGTCACCTCTGTCTTCGACTGCAGAAGTCTATTGCTTAGGCGAAACGTCTGCACAGTAAAGATACCAAATGTTGCACACGTGTCTTATCCATCTAATTCTCAGTGTAGTATGCTAGTAATATAATGATATATTTGAAATTGTTTCCCATGTGATGCGACTCAGGTGACTAACACCCAGGTACGTTTTTACTGATCGTTGAACAAGGTTTAAAAGTGCAAAAAGACATCCGTATGTCTCACTTTCCCCCCCTCCCCCCAAAATTTGTTTAGAGAACTCTGATTCTTTTGGTTGTGCAACGAATCTCTAATTACTATTCATGGTTACGGGTGTTAAGTGGTATCTTTTAGTCCACCTGTTTTAAGTAGCCATGATCGGACTCGTGTGTTCCTAGTCTCGTGGGCATCGTAATACCAATTCTTAAGCAGTTCACTTGGCGCCCAGGTTTTCAGTAGTCACACGTTAATAATAAGAATAAAGTCCGCCCTTCTTATTCCACCTTCTTGGCTTCAGTTTTACCCTTGGATGGTCCTCAGCGACTTCTGGTGATCTTTACGGCTCCTTTTTCAGTGATCATCCGCTGGAAAATGATCCTTCCGTCAGGAACACGGGTAGATTTAAAATGGTCACCCTCCTTCCTCTCGAAGCTCCCCAGTTTCTAGCGTTATTCTATTTAAATTTAGAGAGAGGGAGAGGGGAGAGAGAGAGAGAGAGTAGGTAGATAAAGAGATAGAAATATCTAATGATCTCCAAATGCACGTGACAATCTTACGATTTAAAAATGTCATTAAAAATATAATTGTAATGTTTGTCAGGAGAGCTGTGTTGTTGTAAACTGAAGTTTCAATAGTGAAGTTTTAGCACTGCTTGTGGCGAAATTCATCTATTTAATGATATAAATTTATGGTTTTCTTTTGACCAGCAGAGCCATTAGTTTCTCCTGGGGTAAATTTACATAGGTAGACATTTAGAAACCACATTTCATTTTGCACTAGAAACCAAGAGACAAGAAAGCACAATAGCGTCACCAATAGGCTATAATTTAGCAGAGATATGCTTTAAAAGCTTTTAGAGGTGATGGGTCGGCCAATTGTGATGTGTCATTGAAGTGTGACTGGACTAATATACTCAGCTTTCAGGTGAGTGACTTCCAGACTAAATGTACACCCACTAAATGCTTCTGGCCTCTTCCACCCCTATCATCAATCTGCTTCCTATTCTTAACAGCGCCTTTGTGGCAAGAGTTTTGAATTTCTGTAGTACTTTTCATTCACCTCCGTCAGGAATATTAAACCAATAAGCCTTTACAGATGGTGTCAGGTGGAAATCAAACGTGCATATCTGATGGGACATTATCCCCTGAGTCGTGCATTGTGCGAGCCGCGAGTTGGATTGATTTAAGTGTGTTGTCTTAGTGTTGTGTGCGGGTAAATGGTGGTATTCCCGCTCAAGAGTTTTCATTTTACTGCCCAGCCAAAACTGAGTCAACAGAGAGCACCCGCTTGGGACAATGCTGCCACAAACCTTTGAATAGTGGAGAACCCATTTACGGAGCAGTGTTGTGTTCAGAGGAACCTCTGTCTCTTCATCTGTTTGTGCTTGCAGGGGTCGAACCTCAGCTCCTGGTCCCTCTTCTCGACTGGCGTCACTCCTAGCCTCTTGGGTCTCATGCCTTATTTTTAAAGTGTATGGAGTTCGTGTGTGACTTAAGTGACCGGCAGTATGAAGAGACAGACACTCACCAATCACTCACATAAGAACACCATACTCACCAAGAGGAACCATCACAGAGACTCACCAAGAGGAACCATCACAGAGACTCACCAAGATGAACCATCACAGAGACTCACCAAGATGAACCATCACAGAGACTCACCAAGAGGAACCATCACAGAGACTCACCAAGAGGAAACATCACAGAGACTCACCAAGATGAACCATCACATAGACTCACCAAGAGGAACCATCACAGAGACTCACCAAGATGAAACATCACAGAGACTCACCAAGATGAAACATCACAGACTTACCAAGATGAAACATCACAGAGACTCACCAAGAGGAAACATCACAGAGACTCGCCAAGAAGAAACACCACAGAGACTCACCAAGAAGGAACACCACAGAGACTCACCAAAAAGAAACACCACAGAGACTCACCAAGAAGAAACACCACAGAGACTCACCAAGAAGAAACACCACAGAGACTCACCAAGAAGAAACACCACAGAGACTCACCAAGAAGAAACTCGACAGACTCGCCAAGAAGAATCCACACAACACGAGATACCATCACCAAGAAGAAAACCACAGAAACTCACACCAAGAAGAAATACCACAGACTACCACTCACACCAAGAAGAAATACCACACTCACACCAAGAAGAAATACCACAGACTCACCACTCACACCAAGAAGAAATACCACAGACTCACCACTCACACCAAGAAGAAATACCACAGACTCACACTCACACCAAGAAGAAATACCACAGACTCACACTCACACCAAGAAGAAATACCACAGACTCACACTCACACCAAGAAGAAATACCACAGACTCACACTCACACCAAGAAGAAATACCACAGCACTCACACACTCACCTCACACCAAGAAGAAATACCACACACTCACACTCACACCAAGAAGAAATACCACAGACTCACCACTCACACCAAGAAGAAATACCACAGACTCACACTCACACCAAGAAGAAATACCACACACTCACACCAGCATAACTTCCATCTGTCGTCACTTGTAACCTTCTAAGTCCTTGCTCTTAAAATCATAAGCATTGTTTCCTCTTCAAAGGCAGTTGAAGGGCTCTTGATTCAAAGAATTGGAGTTACCCTTCCCTTGGATCATAGCTGATTGCCACCTATTTCTCAGGCTTCGTATAACTCCTTGCATGTTAAATACTTCCCCTGATTATAGTAATATAATAATGTTAACAAAATAATAATAATTCACATTATATATATTACGTAAAGCGTCAAACCGGTGCGGGTCACTCAGAATAGAGTGGTGGACTCTCTCTCGTACGCCGATCGCAATACAGACACGGTACCTACACTAGGTATACGTACTCACCATTACTTTATCGTTAACTTGGAAGGTAAAATGCGTCAAGTCCACGAATGAGTCTGCCACTATCAATAGCAGCAGCATTTAAAAACGGTCTATTGATCATTTTGCCAGAATATTAACAATGGCAGCTCCAAATATTCGGGAGAATTCATGTCCATTCACTTTTGTATGGCACTTGTCTAGCGGGGAGCCAGGCAGGGTGCCAGTTTTGTCTGTTACCAAGGGTGTGCCAACTCGAAGGCAAATTTGTTCATCCAGCAGCTAGCTTACCTTGTTCCAGAGGCCGTCCTACGTAACGTTACCGAAGCAATATCTACCTACGTAATGCTCCCGAGGCCGTAGCTACCAATGCAGTGTTCCTAAGGCTATAGCTACCTACGTAGTGTTCCCGAGGCTATACACGTAGTGTACCGAATCGCACATGGGTTCATTTGTCGCACGTGACGTGTGCACAAATACATTGGTGTGCATGGAAGTACATAGATGTGCATGGAGGTACGTGGATGCACGTGGAAAAGGTAGTTATCAACCAATCTCATAGATGGCGTCAAAGCTACTTACTGAGAGGAACCACACTGTCTACCTCTTCCTATTTCCACCCTTCACGGGGAGGTGCCTCTATGTCGGTGATGGGGCCCTTGAACCCAGGAAAAGGGGCCCTTGAACCCAATCTTCCGTTTCCCTGCTGGAACCTGTTAGCCTCTCATTTCCCAAGTGCTGACTGACCGCTACGGTTTTAACTCTTTCCCATAATAAATAATAATAATCTACGTATTTAGTGGAGACAAGAACGGTGTAGAAGAGCGATACCAACTATGAATAATATGGAACGCGGACAGTTTGAGGGCGAAACATCACCCTTTTCTGAGGAGGGTAACAGATGATCTCTACGGAAATGGTGTCACAGTGGGGTGGTTGCCAGGAAGTGCCACACACATGGGATGGTTGACAGTGCCACACACAAAAGGTGGTTATTGACAGGCAATGCCACACACAAAGGGTGGTTATTGACAGGTAGGGCCACACAAGGGGTGGTTATTGACAGGTAGTGCCACACAAGGGGTGGTTATTGACAGGTAGTGCCACACACAAGGGGTGGTTATTGACAGGCAGTACCACACACATGGGGTGGTTATTGACAGGTTGTGCCACACACAAGGGGTGATTATTGACAGTGCCACACATGGGGTGGCTATTAACAGGCAGTGACACACACATGGGGTGGTTTTTACAGGCAGTGGCACACACATGGGGTGGTTATTAACAGGCAGTGCCACACACATGGGGTGGTTATTAACAGGCAGTGCTACACACACGGGGTGGTTATTAACAGGCAGTGCCACACACACAAGGAGTGATTACACACCTTCCAGTCCTCCCCAATACCTCCTGTGAATCACTAATCGTGGCTACTTCCCTTAATATTGCGTTCGACTCTTTTCTTAGTAAACTTCGGTCGCTCAATTTATCCACATTGATCGTTCGGGACATTAGAGAGAGTTTTACAGTTATATATATATATATATATATATATATATATATATTGTTTGTGTGTGTGTGTGTGTTTTGTGTGTGTGTGTGTGTGTGTGTGTGGCGCGCGCTGCGCAGAACCACCACTATGAAATTCCAAGTGCTTTCGTGACTTTTCACATTATCAAGGAACTATTAGTTCCTTGATAACTAATAACACAGACACACACACATTATATATATATATATATATATATATATATATATATATATATATATATATATATATATATATATATATATATATATATTGTCTGTCTCTGGTCAGAATATATGGGGCCAAATCTGGTTAAATCCCATTCCACTTTTATTGTATGATTTTATAAGTGTTTATTAAATGCCCAACAGGAAATAGTATATGTTAACCGTTAACAGAGAAGAGCAGCAGCGTCCCAACAGAGGGTTGATGGGAGGCTGGAGTGCGAACACTCATCAAAGGACACAAGGCGTCTCCATCGATTCCTTCGTCACCACCACACTAAAAATGACTAATTAATGTGCGACCAAAAACTGAAGCTTCGATTAGAATCCAATAACTTGAATTAAACACGAAGCCAAGGGGAAGTGAGGGTTGTCACCGCGGGAAGCAAAAACTGAGCACCAGCAGAAGTAGAATGCTACGAGGACCTGCTTCATAAACGTCATTTTCGGCACGCTCCTAAGAGGAAACCCACCCTTAGAGATGACAGGCGAATAGTACTGTATTAGAGGAGGTGTTTTACATAGGCAAGATGACGTCGTTCACTTGGGAAATTGAAGGCCGATGCCGGTGCCTTGAAGGAGGTACCTTTATGAGGGGCTGCCTGGAAGAAGGTGCCTTTAAGAGGGGGTGCCTTGAAGGAGGTGCCTTTACGAGGGGGTGCCTTGAAGGTGCCTTTAAGAAGGTACCTTAAATAGGGAGTACCATTAATAGGGGGTGCCTTGAAGGAGGTGCCTTTAAGAAGGGTTCCTTGAAAGGGGGCTGCTTAGAAGAGGGATGCATTGAAAGGAGAATATCATGACATTTATTAAGAATGTAATAATATCCGAGTTGATTTTGTAGGGAAAATATTAAGTAACTCAGGGGAAATATTCCCGTTGTGTTATGCACCTGAATATTATTCCATCATGGACAGTATTCCGTGTGTATTCCTTTTAAATCAAATATTTCTTCCAACCATTACTTTGAAGGGGTATTCCCTAGGTCTTCAATTTAATCTTCCCATTTCTTTGGATTCATCAAAGAAAACGGGATGGAAAAATAAACACATAAGCAGTATAATGTGATCCTTTGACAACGTTTCGCCAACACAGTGGGCTTTATCAAGTCACAAACAGATCTGTTTGTGACTTGATAAAGCCCACTGTGTGGGCGAAACGTTGTCAATAAAGGATTACATTATACTGCTTATGTATTTATTTTTCCATTGTGTCGGTATTTTATACCATTTATTTCCAAAGAAAACGGGATATTAAAATTTGCAACATAAATACGATACGTAAAATCCGTCACTGGACCCAGGTGCTGCATGGCCCCTACGGACTTAGCGCTTCCCCACGCCCATAATAATATCAGTGAAAGAGGAATATATATATATTTTTTTTCATCCAACCCAAATCTGGCAAATATTAAAAGGTATAATCCGTAACGCCAGTGTCACTGCGTCTATAATTCTCATAACTATCGCACTGGATCGCAGACACATTTGTCCAGAATTGAAGCTCCAGGCAGATGATAGTGCCAAACAATTATAGGGCCTTAGGGGTCAAGGTGTGGTGTAGAGAGGGTGGGAGTTTCGACCGTGGGAGCTGCTGTGGGATGGCACTGTTTTGTGAGCGGTGCCTCAATTGGCCCGACATTCCAGTTCAGGCGGCCGTGAGGGAGGGCACAAGCGGCACCCGGGCTGGCACTATGATGTCCGCAATTGAATGCGTGATTTGCAGTGAGGCATGAAACTATGAATGGCAATATGCCCCTCTGCCCCCCTCCCTTCACCTCCTCCTCCCCTCCCCTTCTGACACCACTGGCACTTCCACCACTGCTGTCCCTGTCACCACTGACACTGCCGCCAACATTCCTACTACCACCAACACTGTTACTATCACCACTGTCTCTAAAACACTGTTCCTGCCACACTTCTTCCCTACCACCTTAACTACCATCACTTCTATCATCCACCACCACAACCAATATTATCATAATAGGGCATAAAACCACCACTACCCCCCAACCATATTTCTCCAGGCTAAGGTTCTGACCACTTCAAAACTACTACTACAAGGCTGGTGGACCGATCACATAATGTTTGCCTCTCCACTTCTGTTGTCTCCATATTTAGTCATCTTTGTATTAGGCCACCACCGACCTTACCTCCATTCCGTCTACCACCACCAAATACACCCACCACCATCACTACACCCACTCATCTCCATCACATAAACCCATCACCACATCCACCCATCACCATCATCACATCAACCCACCACTATCACTACATCCATCCACTACCATCACCCCATCCACCCATCACCATCACATCCACCATCACCACATCCAACACCACTACATTCACCCATCACCACCACCATCCCATCTCACATCCCTATCATTCAACACTAAAACCATCCCCCACTCATCCCCTCTATCCCCACCCATCCACTCCTCCCCGATATCGCCACTGTTGCCAAAAATATTCAAATGAGTGACGCCCAGAGGAAAATAATGAACGGCTTGCATGCCTGATTTGCAGTAACTTGTAAATCTCAATAACGTGTAAATCCCAATATGTTTGGTGGTCTGGCTGCTACATTAACATGTTTGGTGGTCCCGCTGTTCCATTAACATATACACTGTACTTACTCACACCTCTGTAGATAAAGTCAACGCAATTTACATGGGCAACGGGAAGCAACGACAGCGGATAGTACTGCCTCCTCCCCTCCCCTCCCCTCTGGCACCTGTCCATCCTCTCCCCACACGGACACCCCTCCAACCGCACACGGGAAACCCCTACCCTCCACGGACATCCCTCTACTCTCACAGATACAACTCTCACTACTCCTACTGTCACCTCTCTCACTCCACGGACACCCTACTCCCCCTATGGGCACTCCTCTCACTCCTCACGGTCACACCTCTCCCCCGACGGACACACCTCTCCCCCGACGGACACCCCTCATCCTACCCCCTCCCCATCACACACCAGTTTATATTGCTCTCACATGCCAAAACACGCTAAAATTCATATATATTTGGAGTGAGAATCATGAATTAAAGATTTGGAATCAGGATATGTGTGGGGAGATAAAGTTAGCGGAAGAACTGAAAGTAAAGAATAGTGAATAAAGTTATATGGATGTGAGGATTTTATTGTGTAATAATGTGAACACAAGTAGGAATTCCCCCCCCCCCGTTTCAAAAAGGCGGGATTTTTTTTTTCAGTTAATGGGTGGACTAGCGGTAGAGTTTCCATATTGGAAATTTTTGAAAAAGAAAGAATTTCTAAACAGAGATAGATTTATTTTATTACAACACGGGGGAGTGGTGGTGGGGGGGAGCTAGAAGAAATCTACCTGAAGAAAATAGTTTGGGAAAAAATTTGGCCCCCAAAAAATAAAAAAAAATTGAGAAAATTGACCTGGAGAAGGGATAATTTTTTTTAATAACCATAAAAAGGTATTTTTTATTTTAGGGGCGAGGAATTTATCTTGAAATGGAAAATTTTTCATAACCAAAAAAAAATAAATCAATAATTTTGTTGGAAAAGCAGTGGGGAAATTTTGTCGTATGAAAAAAAAAAAAAATGGGAGAAAAAATTTCTGAAGAAAAATGGATATTTTTTCATTTGAAAAAATTATAAACTTAAAACAGTCTTTTTGGAAAAGAGGAAAAGGAGGAAGAGGAGGAGGAAGAGTCTCCATATTCATGACCAAGAGAATCACTCGCTCTGGGTTATGGTTAAAATGTCAATACTAATAATGCCAAAGGGGAAGGGACGTGAGCGATCTATTTCGGAATTCTTCGTTATTTTTCCCTCAGTTTTTTTCATCTGTTTCTCAATTCTTCGTTCTGTTTCCCTCTATTATTTGTTCTGATTCCCTTAATATTTAGCTCTGTTTCCTTCGGTTCTTCGTTCTGTTTCCCTCAGTTCTTCGTTCTGTTTCCCTCAGTTCTTCGTTCTGTTTCCCTCAGTTCTTCGTTCTGTTTCCTTCAGTTCTTCGTTCTGTTTCCCTCAGTTCTTCGTTCTGTTTCCCTCAGTTCTTCGTTCTGTTTCCCTCAGTTCTTCGTTCTGTTTCCCTCAGTTCTTCGTTCTGTTTCCTCAGTTCTTCGTTCTGTTTCCCTCAGTTCTTCGTTCTGTTTCCCTCAGTTCTTCGTTCTGTTTCCTCAGTTCTTCGTTCTGTTTCCCTCAGTTCTTCGTTCTGTTTCCCTCAGTTCTTCGTTCTGTTTCCCTCAGTTCTTCGTTCTGTTTCCCTCAGTTCTTCGTTCTGTTTCCCTCAGTTCTTCGTTCTGTTTCCCTCAGTTCTTCGTTCTGTTTCCCTCAGTTCTTCGTTCTGTTTCCCTCAGTTCTTCGTTCTGTTTCCCTCAGTTCTTCGTTCTGTTTCCCTCAGTTCTTGTTTTTTCCTCAGTTCTTGTTTTTTCCTCAGTTCTTCGTTCTTTTTCCCAAATTTCTGCTTCTCTCGGTTCTTCGTTATGTTTCTCCAAATTTCTCTAATTTCTTTAATTTCCTCGTTTTGTTTCCCTTAATACTTCGTTTTGTTTCCCTTAATACTTCGTTTTGTTTCCCTTAATACTTCGTTTTGTTTCCCTTAATACTTCGTTTTGTTTCCCTTAATACTTCGTTTTGTTTTCCTTAATTCGTCTCTGTCGTCGTCAGCACAGCGTACAGTGTTCATTCTGAATTATTTTTGTCATGGGGAAGCGCTAAAGCAGTAGGGGGTCTTACAGTGCGTGTGGAATGGTTGAGAGGGAGTAATCAGGCTTTGATCCGAGGATCAAGATGTTCATTTTGGAGTTGCCTGTAGCAGGAAACGAAAGATCCCGTGACCCTGGTAGATAAATACGGTGATCTACATCTAACTGATCTACGTCTACAAATTGATCTACGTCTACTAGTTGACCTGCGTCTACTAATTGATATTGGTCTACCGGGTAGTTGATGAACGTCTACAAGTTGATCAGCGTCTACTAATAATTTATCCATGTATACTAGTTCATTTATCTCTTGTCTAGTAGCTGATCTACGTCTACCAGATCTACATCTAGTTAGCTATTCTTGTTAGCCAATTAGTTGATCCAGGGCTTCTAGTTGATCTACATCTAGTAGATATACCCCCTTCACCCAGTAATATTTTCCTTGTTATACCGGGATCTTTAAGCTTCAGCTAAATCTACCAGTAACCTAATTACCATTAAGGTAATATCACTAGGTAATTAACCTTCACTGAGACAGATGGTTAATTTCTTCACCGACTCACCATTATCCACATATTTCTGATCAACTATCCGTCCATCACTGATCCAATCACAGTTCCCTACCCTTCCTTTATACCTTTGATGAGTTCCCAGAGAGTTTTTCTACTCCCGGAGCCCGGCCATGGACCAGGCTCGTCTGGTGTTTGCCTAGTCATCCAGGTTGTTGCTGCTGGTGGCCCGCTGCCCCACATACCCATCACAGCCTGGTTGATCTGCGAGAACTGCGGATCATGGGGAGGAGATTACCTGTAGCATCATCTGGGGGGTCACCGCCCCCGCAGTACGGTCCCGGACCAGTCCTAGTTGCTGTATTGAAGGTCATGGGTACTATTTAGCTGGACTCTCTTATATAACACTTTATCGATTGTATTTAACACTGAATAGACGTATGCAAGGATAATACAATAAGAATCCCAGATTTTTCTTCAGCAGATTACAGTGAACTTAAGAGATCACCTGTCACTTAAAAAAAAAAAAAAACATGGAACGGGTGGGTTTGAACCCATGGCGAGTGAGTCCTGAAATTCGTTTCGTGGTTTGTTTGCAATCGTGTTATTACGATTTTGAGACATGTCATTTAAATCTACATATATTCTTTAGAGGAGATTTTCTAATATTACTTCAATGATTACAATTCAGTTTATAACTGAAAACAAATGGGGTAGATTTTTATTATATGAAACTGGATACATCAGCAGTATGTTGCTGCTACTCTGCTGTATATAATAGTTACACAGTGGGAACCTAAGCTACCTACAGTGTGTTATCAAAGGTAGCAAGGTAACGCAGGATGGGGCTCATACAGGGTGTTGCACTGTCAGGCAGTGCTGGGAGACTTCAGTAGGACGATGAGGATATTATCAAGTATTCCAGTAAGGGTTCATCAGTCAAAGGGTAACCCATACACTCGGATTCTCACACTTTGTCCGCTCTCTTGCGTCATATTCTCCACTCTTAGCGACTCACTAGAAGAGTGGGTTTCAACTGGTGGTTCATGGAGGCTTTTTGGCGGTCCACAGAACATTGTTCAAGGTCACACGGCGTGTTAGTATATATGTTGTCAACTTTTTATCAAATCCCAAAAAGGCGGCCTACGAAATTTGGATTTTCCTGGTGGTCCGTGGACTGAAACGAGTTGACTATTACTGTGCTAGAGCCTTTCCAGCTCTATGGCTCCAAATAGAGTTCTGTATCTTTCCTGTCGCTCTCAGCGTTCTTAAAAACTCTGTTGCTCTACCTCCAGTTCCAGCTCAACATTTAACAGCAGAGGAGAGAAGACCGCTATATGTTTGATTTAATCCAGCTAGCACCTCCCTCTTCATTAGCCCAGTAGGTGATGTAAAATAAGTAGGTTTAACGTTATACTGGGATACTATACACATTACGATGCTCACATACTTAAACTCCATCGTAGGTGGATAGTGGTGTCTTATTTCACCGCCACTGGCCAGGCTGTCAACATTTCTTAATGCAAGAGATAGTATGACAAACTATAGCTCTACATCCATCACACACACACACACACACACACACTGTGGAGGTGGGGAAGGGAGGTTGTGGGTTGAGCTCCTGGACAATCCCAGCATCAGGTGTGAGACTGCCACCTGAGGTGCCTCATTACCTGTCCACCATGGCCCCAGGGAGCCACGGTAATCCTCTCTCCTTCCCTCCAAACACCAACAGTAATCACCTCCATACACCATAGCTTCCCTCCTCTCACGCCTATTCTTTTTCAACTCTTATTACTATTGTTTAGATAAATTTTAATTTTATGTATGTATTTGTATGTAATGTTACATACGTTTGTATAGTGAAGAACCGCTTGGAGAAAAATATGAAGTAAATACGGAGAAAGAAATGTATTCGGTTTTCGCCGAATTTTTTTTTCCAGAATGCTGCTCAAGTGCCATTACCGAACGAATTTACTTCCATAAGAAATAATGTCACGTAAGTTAGTCTATTTCAGACCCCCAAAAATACACTTGCAAAAGCACTTACGAAAATACACTTACATAAATGTTCGAGTTTGGAGATGACCGAAAACCGAGGGACCACTGTATTTCGGCCTCTGTATCCCTCTTCATAATATCTGTTAAAGATCTCTGCATGTACCTCATATTTCCGTCCAGGTGGCTTCTCACTTCGTAATAATTAATGTTTATGGTGCTTCAGTACGTAAATACTTACCTTTGTATATAAATATGTAATGCGTATATTTATGTACGTACGTATGTATGTAATGAAGACATACGAGACGAGCTTCGGCAGCTAGAGTGGTCTTGGTATGTGTGTATGTACATGTATGCCAGTGCCAAAACGAGATAGAAGGAAACACAGGGTGAAATAGAAGCTGCATAATTCGACCTCATTTGAAGAGGACCTCAGATAGAGGTTGAAATAATTACCTCTTCATCCAGTTATCTTCAGTCTACATGTGGGTTTGTGTGATTAATGTTCGTTATACAAATACCATCGTTGTATGTACATATATGTATGTATGCTGAAGAGAGTCTCAGTGGTATTCAGAAATATACAGGGATCATTTTCTATTTCCTTGTCTGCCTATGTGTTCTAAGTCTCTTAGCCTGACAAAGAGGCTAAGATACTGAATATCTTGTACAAATACAAAGGGATTGATTATTCAAATTCTCTATCCACGTCGTCTATTTTCTCCAGAAGTGTAATCCATCTCTGTATTCGACTGATGAAGTCTGCAACGAAAGCGAAACATTTTGCCAATAAGAATACCTAGTATTGCACTTGTCTACTCAGATAAATCAGAGGGACTCCTTCGGTACAGCACACCTCCAAGCTGACTCCCTAAAGACACCTGCAACAACACATTCCATAACAGATGCTAAGCGTATCTCCGTAAGTACGCCCAGGAACATCCCTTGACACATCCCTCCTCTCCAAGTTAAATACCATTCGCATCCCTTCACTCAAAAAAAAAGAATAGGGGAGCCTCAACTCAGAATTCCAATAACAGATTTACGCTCACGTGACAGTCGCCTAAAAGCAGATCGAATTTCACATTGCATCGAGCAGTTCAGATTCAACAGGGAGGTTTGGAAACCCTTCCGGCCAAATATCAGAGGAAGCAGGGGGAGGGAGAACCACGAGGGAGCGACAGCCGTGTATGGAGGGAGGAAAAGAGAGAGAGAGAGAGAAATAAGGAAGGGGATTCCACATCTATTCTTCCATCCATATAACTATATTTTCACCAATATCATATCACATATCTATATCACGACCATTTGTATACATAGAGAAACTCCACATACTTTCTCCAACAACTCTTCTTTCTTTAACAACTCTCCAACAACTCTCCATCTTCCAACAACTCTCCACCTCCAACAACTCTCCTCTCTCCAACAACTCTCCCTCCTCCAACAACTCTCCCTCCTCCAACAAATATTCCTCCTCCAACAACTCTCCCTCCAACAAATATTCCTCTTCCAACAACTATTCCTCTTCCAACAACTCTCCCTCCTCCAACAACTCTCCCTCCTCCAACAACTCTCCCTCCTCCAACAACTATTCCTCCTCCAACAACTCTCCCTCCTCCAAACAACCTCAAAACACAATGCCATTAAAGAAATCGTAAACATAGAAACATAGGGCATTGATACAAAATGTCGCGGGTGAGAAAATGGCAAAGCCGCCCCTCATTTTAGAAGGGGTCAGTATGGCATTCACCATAGTTCACAGCGTGACGGAGCCCAGACCCTAGGCTCCACTGACGGAGCCCAGATCCTAGGCTCCACTGACGGAGCCCAGACCCTAGGCTCCACTGACGGAGCCCAGACAATAGGCTCCACTGATGGAGCCCAGACCCTAGGCTCCACCGATGAAGCCCAGACCCCTAGGCTTCACTGATGGAGCCCAGACCCTAGGCTCCAATGAAATTATTCATCACTCTTACACCGGCCTCCAAATAACCAGTGTATGCTCTCTTATTTACTCGCGTCTCCCGTGTGAGTACACAGCTTTCTGTCGTCCGTCTGTCTTGCCTGTCTGTCTGTATGTACTGTTTTATGTTGCCAAGCGGAGTATTTTATTGTAGATTAATGTGTGTGTGTGGGGGGGGGGGGAGCACTGGTCTGCAGGGAGGGTCTTAAGGATGCTCACTAGACATTGATGCAACATTTGCACCTGACTTGTCTCCGGAGGTCTTTATGTCCAGCAGAGTTGTGTGTGACTCTGCCAACCAAGACAGGCTTTATAGTTTGCTGCCCCTGCCACTGAACTTGACGACTCAGCTCCCCCTTCCAAGTGATTAGTCTCAGTTAGTCTTGACCCAATCCTCAAGTGGATAGTCTTGTCCAGTCTTGACGACTCAATATCTTTCACTTCAAGATGCATGTCTCATCAAAGCTTCCTGCAACAACCCTTCCTCCTCAATCCTTCCCCAAGTAGCAAGAATCACAAAGCCTAACGAATCGATCCTCAAAGTAGCAAATAGCACCAAAACATAAGTTGAATCCTTCAAGTTGAGAAGTCGAATCAAGTCCCTTCCCTTCACCAAGCTACCACTTAAATTTAACCCCCACCCCAGAAAAAGTTGTAATCGGCGTCAAAACTTGACAAATCATGCCACTAAGTAGCAAGTGACAGTAAAATGGAGAGATATGGCATAAAATTCGGTATAATGTGATTATACTGCTGTGAGGAATCTCTCTTTCTATAATATATATATATATATATATATATATATATATATATATATATATATATATATATTATATATATATATATATATATATATATATATATATATATATATATATATATATATATATAGGTATATTTTATTACATAATATGGTACAAAAGATTTGAGAGATACATTGTTGATATAAAGTGATAATATATATATATATATATATATATATATATATATATATATATATATATATATATATATATATATATATATAAAGTACATACCGTATTATACAGAGGCCTTTGGCCTCTTCGTATAACTGTGAGGAATACCTCTTTGGATAATGTATATATATATATATATATATATATATATAATACAAAAAGGCGTTTCTTACGGTGTATTTCTATTTCTCTAAGTCGTGGTACAATTTCTACATGCCGAGACTTCATTTGAAAGCTTTGATGGGTACTTGACTGTGTACAGTGTTCTAGAAGGGAACTAATAACTGCAGAGCTAGTTGTTGCTGCAGTGCTCACCTCTAGCGTGACACACTAGAGTGCTTGTACACGCTTCACTAGCGTGCTTGTGCATACTTCACTAATGTGCTTGTGCACGCTTCTCTGTTCTTCACTCTAGCGTGCTTGTGCACACTTCACTCTAGCGTGCTTGTGCACACTTCACTCTAGCGTGCTTGTGCACACTTCACTCTAGCGTGCTTGTGCACACTTCACTCTAGCGTGCTTGTGCACACTTCACTCTAGCGTGCTTGTGCACACTTCACTCTAGCGTGCTTGTGCACACTTCACTCTAGCGTGCTTGTGCACACTTCACTCTAGCGTGCTTGTGCACACTTCACTCTAGCGTGCTTGTGCACACTTCACTCTAGCGTGCTTGTGCATTCACTCTAGGTGCTTGTGCACACTTACTCTACGTGCTGTGCAATTCACTTAGTGCTTGTGCACACTTCACTCTAGCGTGCTTGTGAACTACCATCTTCTTCACTCTAGCGTGCTTTGACATCTAGCTGTCACTTCCTTCCTTTTGCTTCAGTTGACTTTCTGCTAATTAGGTTTTTTAATGCAGGTTTATTCAGTTCGTTCGTTAGTCACTAGGTTAATTATTTTGATTAACTTCCAGAGTGACGCTGTATCGTGTTGGTGGGGTCAACCACCACCACCACCACACTACACCAACACACCACCACCACACCAACCAACCAGAACCTCCACCAACATTCTCTATCTTTGCCTCCACTTTAGGTTAACTTGCATTTTCTTCCTCCATCCTTTACCTCCAGCTCCATCTTTTACCTCCTCCGTGTTCGCACTCTACTGTCCGCCTCCTCCCCTCCCCAACAATGTCCAGGTAGTGGTTGGTCTCAACTGATTGCTCTATGATTTTTTCCTTTTGACACACAAGCCAGGACAAAGCCAGAATGTTGTCACTCTCTCTTATTCTCAGTTTCGTCACTCTCCCTCACTCTCACCCCCATCACTCTCCCTCACTCTCACCCCCATCACTCTCCCCCCATCACTCTCCCTCCTCCACCCCATCACTCTCCCTCACTCTCCTCCCATCATCTCCTCACACCTCACCCTCATTATCACTCTCCCATCTCCCATCCTCTCCCTCACTCTCACCCCCATCACTCTCCCTCACTCTCACCCCCATCACTCTCCCTCACTCTCACCCCATCACTCTCCCCCTTTCACCCCATCACTCTCCTCCTCACCCCATCACTCCCCACTCTCACCCCCATCACTCTCCCTCCTCACCCCATCACTCTCCCTCACTCTCACCCCCATCACTCTCCCTCACTCTCACCCCCATCACTCTCCCTCACTCTCACCCCCATCACTCTCCCTCACTCTCACCCCCATCACTCTCACCCCCATCACTCTCACCCCCATCACTCTCCCCATCACTCTCACCCCATCACTCACCCCCATCACTCTCCTCACTCTCACCCCCACACTTCACCCACATCTCCCTCATCTCTCACCCCCATCACTCTCCCTCACTCTCACCCCCATCACTCTCCTCACTCTCACCCCCATCACTCTCCCTCACTCTCACCCCCATCACTCTCCCTCACTCACCCCCATCACTCTCCCTCACTCACCCCCATCACTCTCCTCACTCACCCCCATCACTCCCTCACTCTCACCCCCATCACTCCCTCACTCTCACCCCCATCACTCCCCTCACTCACCCCCATCACTCCCCTCACTCACCCCCATCACTCTCCCTCACTCTCACCCCATCACTCTCCCTCACCTCACCCCATCACTCTCCCTCACCTCACCCCATCACTCTCCCTCACTCACCCCATCACTCTCCCTCACTCTCACCCCATCACTCTCCCTCACTCTCACCCCATCACTCTCCCTCACTCTCCACCCCATCACTCTCCCTCACCCCCATCACTCTCCCTCACTCTCACCCCCATCACTCTCCCTCACCCCCATCACTCTCCCTCACCCCTATCACTCTCCCTCACTCTCACCCCATCACTCTCCCTCACTCTCACCCCATCACTCTCCTCACTCTCACCCCATCACTCTCCCTCACTCTCCCCATCACTCCTCACCTCACCCCATCCTCCACCCCCATCACTCTCCCTCACCTCACCCTATCACTCTCCCTCACTCTCACCCCATCACTCTCCCTCACTCTCACCCCATCACTCTCCCTCACTCTCACCCCATCACTCTCCCTCACTCTCACCCCTATCACTCTCCCTCACTCTCACCCCATCACTCCCCCTCCTCTCACCCCCATCACTCTCCCTCCTCTCACCCCCATCACTCTCCCTCACTCTCACCCTATCACCCCATCACTCTCCTCACCTCACCCCCATCACTCTCCCTCACTCTCACCCCCATCACTAACCTACTCTCACCCACGTCAATTTTTCACTCTCGCCCACGTCACTCCCCTACTCTCGCCCACGTCACTCCCCTACTCTCGCCCACGTCACTCCCTACTCTCGCCCACGTCACTCCCTACTCTCGCCCACGTCACTCCCCTACTCTCGCCCACGTCACTCCCCTACTCTCGCCCACGTCACTCCCCTACTCTCGCCCACGTCACTCCCCTACTCTCGCCCACGTCACTCCCCTACTCTCGCCCACGTCACTCCCCTACTCTCGCCCACGTCACTCCCCTACTCGCCCACGTCACTCCCTACTCGCCCACGTCACTCCCCTACTCGCCCACGTTACTCCCCTACTTCGCCCACGTCACTCCCTACTCTCGCCCACGTTACTCCCCTACTCTCGCCCACGTTACTCCCCTACTCTCGCCCACGTTACTCCCCTACTCTCGCCCACGTTACTCCCCTACTCTCGCCCACGTTACTCCCCTACTCTCGCCCACGTTACTCCCCTACTCTCGCCCACGTTACTCCCTACTCTCGCCCACGTTACTCCCCTACTCTCTGCCCACGTTACTCCCCTACTCTCGCCCACGTTACTCCCTACTCTCGCCCACGTTACTCCCCTACCCCGCCCACGTTACTCCCTACTCTCGCCCACGTTACTCCCCTACTCTCGCCCACGTTACTCCCCTACTCTCGCCCACGTTACTCCCCTACTCTCGCCCACGTTACTCCCCTACTCTCGCCCACGTTACTCCCCTACTCTCGCCCACGTTACTCCCCTACTCTCACCCACGTTCACCCATTATAAACACCGTGACAACTGGAAGGCTCCCAAATATGCCTTTACCTACGTATTTCCATTCACTCATCCCTGTCTCCTTTTCCCCTCCCTTTACTTCCCCTTCCATCCATTCCTGCTCACCCCTTCCCCTCTTCAGCTCCTTCTCCTCCCTAGGGAGGCTAGGAGCGCAGTTTATCGTCAGCGCTCATTACAGCTGACTCTCCTTCCCCTTGCTCCAGTTAATGGCCGCGCAGAGTAATGTAACTCCTTGTTCACTCTGTGATGACTGCACCTCCACTGTGTTTTGCTAGTACAAACAGCCTGACCGATCAAGCCATCTACGAGGAGGCCTGGTGCGGGCCGATGAGAGGCAGAACCCACCTACTGGTGTACGGTACAGTGATGATGTATCACACACTTGCCGAAACGTTTTAGCCTACGCAACAGACTTCTTCAGTCGTGTGCAGAGTTACTTTAATTCTAGAGATAGAAATGGAGAAGTAATTATGAGGTGTTCAGTCCCTGAGCCTTGATAGAAGTTGTTGTTCCTTAACTTTGACAGGTGTTCAGTCGCTTAGCCTAGATAAAAGGTGTTCAATCTCTAAGCCTTGATAAAAGGTGTTCAATCTCTAAGCCGTTAGGTCGCTTTAGGTAACAAAAAAAGACAATACCGTGACTGGAACAATACACAAATAACCCCCACATATGAGAGAGGAGCTACGACGACGTTTCCCGTTAGGTGTACGATAACTTCTGGTGCAGCCCGACCTTACAGTCTATGAAACAAATACGTATTAAACAGACCATGCCACGTTTGGGGTTCGAACCCGCGGTCATAGTGTCTCAAAACTCCAGACCCCACCCGTGGTATGGTTTGTTTGTAATCGTGTCATTATGATTTCGTGAGTCACGTATTAAACAGCATTGCTGTATCTCCCACTGCCAGACGTTTCTTTCCAAGTTGTATAAGTTCGTTACTGGTTAATTATAAGTAAATTTCGAGGTAATTTAGATTAAGGAAACTTAAAATAAATAGAAACGATGTTACGTAGATGACTTAGAAACGGATGCGCGTAAAAGCGTTGGAAAACGAACGTTGTACTTTAGGTTGTTGGGTATTAATGTTATAGCAGTAGAGTGTAAAGTGGTTGATGATCCTAGGCAGCGAAGGTCCCTCCTAGCTAAGAGAAGACTCAGTCGCAGTGGAGGGAAAACCAAAGTTAGGAAAGGGTTAGAAGGGAGAAAGAGATCGGTATAGTAAAGAGTAAAAGTATGAATCGAGTAAAGAGGGTGGAAGAGAAGACGTGGAGGAGGGAGAAGCTAGAGGGTGTAAGATGATGGAAGGGAAGGTAGATGAAGGTTAACAAGGAAATAAGATAATGCAAGGAATGAAGAGAAGGCGAGGAAAGTATGTGGCAGGAGAGCATGATGGGAGAGAGAGAAGGAAAGCGGGGAGACCAAGGAAAGATGGAGAATGGAAAGAACAAGGAGAAACGGAGAATGGGATGACCAAGATACGAAGGAAAACAGGACGATCAAGGAATAACCTGATTGATCGGATAACCGAATTAGTAATTAAATGATTAAGCGAGTAATTGAATAAATTAATTAGAGATCCATGAAGGGATACCTTTAAGTGATTGGCAGATTTTATTTCCAAGTTCGTCGTGTACAACCTGAGAACATCTGGTGTTCAGTGTGTCAACGCTGGTGTGCTGTAACTGAGGAAAGATTCATGCAACTACCGGCATGCACAGGTACACCTCTGATTGATTTTAGACTATTCCTGATTTTATTTTTCATGCAGTAATTTGAGAAAGTTTCTTCTGATTGGGAGTGTCTTAGAACCAGGTTGGAACTGTCATTAGAGAATGTAGGTGCCAGTTGGTCAATTTTATTTCGAAAGTGGTGTGGCACTTTCTCTGAAAAATAGGTTTAGTAGGCCTCTTCTGAACTACTTCAGTCTTTAAGGCCTGATTCATCTTTTTAAGAGGCTGGCACCCTTTAAGTTTAAGTGGTGTAGATGCAAATTTAGTGATATCCTTAACAAAATTGGAATCGAAGAATTAGACATGTGTGTAACATCTGGGTATCTTTATTTGTAGACGTTTCGCCATCCAGTCGCTTTATCAATACAAATTCAAAGACATAATTGGAAGACTGCAGAACTATATACAAAAGACGAGGTAATCAGTCCCTCAGCCTTGGAGTTGGTGATGGAGTACGGTGCTCTTCACCAACTCCAAGGCTGAGGGACTGATTACCTCGTCTTTTGTATATAGTTCTGCAGTCTTCCAATTATGTCTTTGAATTTGTATTGATAAAGCGACTGGATGGCGAAACGTCTACAAATAAAGATACCCAGATGTTACACACATGTCTAATTCTTCGATTCCAATTTTGTTAAGGATATCACTAAATTTGCATCTACACCACTTAAACTTAAAGGGTGCCAGCCTCTTAAAAAGATGAATCAGGCCTTAAAGACTGAAGCAGTTCAGAAGAGGTCTACTAAACCTATTTTTTAGAGAAAGTGCCACACCACTTTCGAAATAAAATTGACCAACTGGCACCTACATTCTCTAATGACAGTTCCAACCTGGTTCTAAGACACTCCCAATCAGAAGAAACTTTCTCAAATTACTGCATGAAAAATAAAATCAGGAATAGTCTAAAATCAATCAGAGGTGTACATGTGCAGTCTAATTCTTCATCTTGTGGGTATTGTATATCATTCATGTACAAACTTGGAATTGTTGGATTCCGGACAGTAACTGGAGAATGCCTCTTCTGATTGGCTTTAAGCTTCCAGCGACGACAGGCTTTACTGGAGAGAGGAATCACATTGATTTTGGGCCGTGATTCTTCCGACTGACTAATCTTCAGTGCTATTTCACTGCATTAGAAACGTATGCTGCACTCTGTACCATTACCTTTGCTAGGTAGAGGGGGCTGGGTTTATGGAATATAGGGATACTTTTCTCAGATCGCGCATTGACCTAGTTGTGTGAGTAACCGAGGGATTGAAAGAGTTATTGAATAACTTGAGTAATTGAATGACTATGTGAATGAGTAATTGAGTGGAAGTGAGCTAGCACAATCAAGGGAAGAGCAACAGGAGTTGTAAGAGGTGGCAAGGAAGGGGAGAGACTGTGGTGAGGAATTTATGAAGAACAGCAAGAACAGACTTGCCGCAGGGATAATTGATAAATGTGTACGACAATTGGTAGAGAGGGAGAGAGAGAGAGAGAGAGAGAGAGAGAGAGAGAGAGAGAGAGAGAGAGAGGAGTGAGAGTGAGTGAGTGAGTGAGTGAGTGAGTGAGTGAGTGTGTGTGTGTGTGTGTGTGTGTGTGTGTGTGTGTGTGTGTGTGTGTGTGTGTGTGTGTGTGTGTGATGAAAGAATCACTGGGAAAAATATTAAAGGTGTGAGTACAGGAAGCCATAGGTATAATAGCCCACAGGCTATTATACTATCTCTATTCCTCAGTAAGTGGACAATTAAGCACAATGTTCAAGAAAGTGACTATAAGGCTGACCACGTACTTTGCATTTAGTTTGATCATCATTTGTGCATTTGCCAAATTGCCAGAATTGCTTGTAACCAAGTCTACTACAACATCAGTCACTGTTTACATTGCAAGTCTCCGTAAATGCGTTTATGTTTATGATATAGCGAGCTAGCATTTACGGAGTAAAATCTAATGAGACTGATGTTTTAATAGCCAGGCATAATTTTGTTACAGGTACTTCTTGCAGTTTGATACACAGATGATCAAACTAAATGTATAGTATGTAGTCAGTCTTATGGTCACTGTCACTGTGTACTTTACTGTCCACTTATTGACCAATATAGAGATAGTAATATAACCTATGTGATATGTCAAGGTCTACTTACCTGGAGGGCAGGTTGGTATTTTATTAATAGAAATAATATACCAGACATATTTAACAAATATTTTAAATTTGCTTGTTGTAGATGAAATATGAATTGTAAATATATATTGATGGTCTCCTGTTAAGATTTTTGGGGCCTAGTTCCTAGGTCTTTTATATATCCATATGTTCTGCTCCCATACACAGGATGGATATGAGGTTCACAGCAAAATAGCCACTACCATCCACAGGATGGATACAAGGTGCACAATAAACTAGCCACTATTGTCCACAGGGTAGGTGTGAGGTACATTACCCACTGTCGCCCACACGATGAATATAAAGTACACAAACTAGCCGATACCGTCCATAGAAACTATTCTTTTCACTCCTCTCCTTCCCACTTCCCGATTCTTCCCCTCTCTCTCTCTCTCTTGGCCTTCCTCCAATACCGCATCATCAGCCATTCCATCCCTCTATCCAGTTAATACTTCCCCACGCCTCTTCCCCATCCTCGATCCTTCCCCCACCCCTCTTCTACTTCCCTAGTTCCGTCCCCTTCCTACCTCCTCCCCTCCAAGTATTAACTCAGTCAAAGATCAAACCAAGTTGGCCGTGTCTTGATGTGCCTTGACCGCTCTTACGATTAGTTGGCATGCACGAATACGGAGGTGCGTGCGTGTGTGCGCCTTTTGAGTGCGCGTGGGCCTCTTGCGTGCATGCGTGCCCCTTGCATGTGTGCGTGCCCCTTGCATTCGTGCGTGCCCTTGCGTGCAAGGAGAACTTTATGCTTGCGTGTGTAACAAAGGTGGGGGCGATGATGGTGTGTGAGGTACACTGCCTGACACTAACTGTGATGGAGTGAGGGAGGGTGAGTGGGAGTGTGGGGAGGGTTGAGGAGTGAAACAGAGTGAGGAAGGAGGAGTGAGGCGGAGAAGGGAGGGAAGGAGAGGGAAGTGCTGAGAGTGAGGGGAAGAATTAGTGAGAGTGAGGGGTAGAAGTGCTGAGAGTGAGGGGAATACTAGGAAGGAACAGTGAGGGAGGAAACTAGGGGAAATTGCTAGAGAGGGGAAGCAAGAATTCTTTACAGGGGGAAGGGCAGGTGGTCGGACTTATTGGGGGAGGTGGTAGTACTGACATGTGGTTGCAGGGGTTGAGTCTTAGCTCCTGGCCCTGATAGTTGTACCAACTTGGAGAGTTTCTAAGAGTTTGTAGATGTATTCAAGAGAGAACAAATTCTGTAAGTGATAGGGGTGAATAAGAGCAGCTAGGGGTGAATAACAAGAGCTAGGGGTGATTAAGAAGGGCTAGGGGTGATTAACGACTAGGGGTGTTTAATAAGAACTAAGGGTGATTAAGAAGGGCTAGTGACGATTAAGAAGGGTCAGGGGTAATCAAGAAGGGCTAGGGATAATCAAGACAGGCTAGGGGTGAAGAAGGAAGAGGATAAGTGTGAAGTTAGAAGGTGAAGAAGGAAGAGGATACGGGTGAAGGAAGACGGTGAAGAAGGAAGAGGATAAGGGTGAAGGAAGAAGGTGAAGAAGGAAGAGGATAAGGGTAAAGGAAGAAAGTGAAGAAGGAAGAGGATACGGGTGAAGGAAGAAGATAAGGGTGAAGGAAGAAGGTGAAGAGGGAAGAGGTGGGCGAAGATGGAAAAGGGTGAAGAGGGAAAAGGGTGAAAGAAAAAGGAAAAAAAGGTGAAGAGAGTGGAGAGGGAAAAATGGCGAACGAAGAGGAGGGTGAAGAGGTGTTAGAGTAAAACAAAAAAGTGTGGTTAAGCAGTAGAGGTGAGATCGAAGTATCGACTCTACAGCAACTCGAACATACAGGGCGGGACCGCCCACCAAGCCGCCCAGCCGACCCCTGGTGTCATCCAGCGCCACCCACCTCACCTGCAACCCCGCCACCCACGCCCCCTCCCCCACGCCCTCACCTCAAGTTCACCTTTGATTAGCCGACTTCTCCAAGCGGGTGGGTGAGAGTAATCTTGATCAGTTATACTGTTAGTGCCGTTAATTCCACGCTGAGCTGGTTACTGTACGAGGGTCGCTAAGTATTAAACTACTAATTATAGACCCATTGGGATTGTGTTATTGGGAGGAGCAGGAGGAAGAGGTGGAGTGAGGAGGAGGAAGAGGAGTGAGGGAAGAGGAGGGTGAGTGAGGGAAGAGGATGTGGAGTGAGGGAAGAGGATGTGGAGTGAGGGAAGAGGAGGGGGAGTGAGGAAAGAGGAGGGGGACTGAGGAAAGAGGAGGTGGAGTGAGGAAAGAGGAGGTGGAGTGAGGAAAGAGGAAGTGGAGTGAGGGAAGAAGAGGAGAAGGTGGAGCGAGGGAAGAAGAGGAGAAGGTGGAGCGAGGGAAGAAGAAGAGATGGGGCGAGAGAAGAAGAGGCGGCGGAGCGAGGGAAGAGGAGGAATAGGAGAAACGAATATGAGGAATAAGAGCGAAGAGGAAATGAAGTGCTAGTTAAGTGGGAAAGCTGCAACATATTGAAGCGGCAGCCAATGAAAAACATTGTTAAACTTGTTATTTTTACTAAAGCTTGTGTTATTTAAGCTTATTATTAAAGTTTTTGTTATTTAAGCTTGTTATTGTTATTAAAGTTTATGTTATTAACAATTAGCGGGTTATTGATTATTTTAATACTTATCATGTTATTAAAGCTTGTTTTTGTTACGTTATTAAAGCTTGTCAAGCTTTAATAATGTCAAATTTATTAAAGCTTGGCATTATGCTGTTAAAGCCTGATATTGTTGTTGTTAAAGCTTGGCATTATGTTATTAAAGCTTGACATTTGTTTTCAAAGCTTGACGTCTTAGTGGAGAAATTAGTATTCAGAGACGCCGAAGACGCCAACACATTGCCATGAAGAATTTGAGGACGTAATAAATCTGTGATAACAGCAGGTGGAGAGGTTTTGACGTCTGAGGGGAAAGATTTTGACCTATGGTGTTGTTGTTTTGCCCTCTGGTGGAAGAATTTTGGCCATCGGTAGAGAGGCCTTAGGGTTCGGTGGAGAGGTTTTAAACTCTGGTGGAGTGGTTTTAGCCTCTGATGTAGAGGTTTTGAACTCTGGTGGAGAGGTTTTAGCCTCCGGGGAAGGGGGTTGATGCAGGTGGTAGCAGCAGCGGAGGAGCGGGGTAAAAATACAAGGTATAATAATAAACATAGCAAGAGCGTGACAGCACTACGACTATTGGTAATTGATGGTGGGGTGTTCCGCGAGCCCAGTAATAAATTGCCATCGATTCACTCTTTTCACCACCCGACTGTATGGAATTTATTATAGGGAGGGGGGTCGGCAAGACAACAGGACATCCCTGGTAGTGTCTTAGTCTGGGGGTCGGGAAGGGGGGAGGCCTCAATTCTTGAAGTCACTCCTCCCCTCACCTTTACCTCACTGATTCTTTATTTTACCTCCGGACTCTCAGTTTTTGCCCTGGTCTCGGTGTTCTTTAAAGTCTGTTAATTCCTTCCTGTTTGCCTCTTCCTCTTTCACTAAACTTCACTATCTGGTTACTTATCCCCCTTCCCCAGTCCCCACATCCCAAGGCATATTTCACTCCTGTCTCCACACACAACCATAGGATTCACTCATATGTAACCTGTCAGTTTCTTGTGCAGCATTTGGGAATTTTTATTGAGGAAACGTTTCGCTAACCAGTGGCTTCTTTAGTTAAATACAGACAAGAACGGTGGAAGAGGAGGAGGAGTTTGAAGTAATCAGTCCCCTCAGCCTGGAGTGAGACTGGCTAAGGGACTAATTACCTTAAACTCCTCATCTTCTACCGTTCTTCTTTGTATTGGACTGATGAAACCACTGGTTGGCGAAACGTTTCCTCAATACTGATTCCCAAATGTCGAACAAGTGTCTCATTTTTGAACTTGTCAGTTTCTAAACCATTCATATCATAACCTGTTAGGGATTTTCTCTTCACCTGCCTGAGTCTTCTCTTCACCACCTGCCTGAGTCTTCTCCTCTTCACCACCTGCCTGAGTCTTCTCCTCTTCACCACCTGCTTGAGTCTTTTCATTTTCACCACCTGCCTGAGTCTTTTCATTTTCACCACCTGCCTGAGTCTTCTCTTCACCACCTGCCCGATTTTTCTCATCTTCAACGCCTGGTTAATATGATTGTTGCCTGGTTGATCTGGTTGCTGCCTGGTTGATCTAGGTGCTGCCTGGTTGATCTAATTGCTGCCTGGTTGATCTAGGTGCTGCCTGGTCGATTTGGTTGCAGCCTGGTTGATCTATCATGACCTCTACACCTCTCCTCACATCAAGTGTTCGGTGTCAAACACCATTAAGGTCAGGCAGGTTATACCCACGTCTGGGGCTGTTTGGCAACTCCTTCCTCCATCTTTCCCATGCTAAAAACCTCCCTCCCGGGGAACTAGTTAATCGACACAAATGTAACCGGAGAACCAGTTAATCCACGAGCTAATATCCGGGTATGGTGCATTCGACAAGCTGCTCATGGAGCGAGTGTTAGTGTTGCAGTGTAGCGTGTTGGCTCCTTGCTGTGTAAATCCTCCTGATGAACTCAATAGCCCAGAAATGCGGAGGTCATTCCTATTCTCAATGTGCGTTTATTGGAGGTTTCGAATCCCACCCGACACGAAGTGATTACACTGCAGGTGTGTGTATGTTACAAATAATTGAGTATTACGCTACACAGTGCGTATGTCATGCGGTGAATTGCACTGTGCTAGTGTTTACGTAGCTGTGTTTGTGTATGTTGAGCTCCAGCTGCTGAGACCGCTTTATAATTTTCGACCTGCTGAAGGGAAACAGCGCGGGTAAGTTCGGTTTTGAAACCTTGAGTAAAACAATGTTTAACAATACCGTGCCCTTGTACACGAATGCTTTCCCATCCTCAAGTGTTATATAAGCTGTACGGGTTTAGCACACGCCAGGTTAAACCTACAACAACCACTACAAAAGTACTATGTGTACACAGCCATATTACAAGACGATACCAGAGCTACTAATAAAAAACATCCTTAACGGTAAATACTTTTTTCTTTTGTTGACAGTCAGGGTTAAACAATGGAGATAAATGGTATAAAATACTGACACGATGGATAAATAGACACAAGTGCAGTATAATGAGATCCTTTATTGACAACGTTTCGCCCACTGTGGGCGAAACGTAGTCAATAAAGGATCCCATTATACTGTAATTGTCTGATTTTCCATTCAGGGTTAAACAAATAAAATTAACATCATATAAGTGGGCTTCTCACAAGATGAAAATGCAATGTTTGATTCAAGTGATCACAGAAATACATTCAAGAGATGTTTTGGACACAGGATGTTGGGACAAACACACAGTGTTTATATATGTGACAGTAACGTCACGGGGAGGAATACAAGACAGTAATTTTGCATTGAACATTTTAAATCACCCAATAATGCAGTAGAAGTATTAGGTATTAAGGTGGCAAACATAAACCTGGTGATTATCTTTGTGTATGAACCACCGTCAACAACGACTGAGGAATTCATGGAACAGATTAAACAGATAGCTGCCCTGAAAGACTTGAAAATTATACGCCAAATATTAATCCCTTTGGAGAATTCAGCATTTTGAATATTAAATGGAAAATGGTAGACAACAGGTTTATTCCAGAAATAGCAGCTGGAAGCACGTTACCCAATAGAAACATACCTGAGAGCCAGTGGGGCTGTGTCGATAGTTTGCTTTGAACCAACTCAAAATATAACTCACTAAATATGAAAATAAAGTAGACTTGATCTTCACAAACACTGAGAAAATAATCAGAGACAAAACACTCTCAGATACAATATATTCTGCTCACAACCTCCTTGAAGTATAAACAAGCGAAGAAACCATAAGAATTAGCCGGCGTTAAAGGATGTTCATTAATTATAACTTTAATAATCAAAGAATTTACTCAGATTAAGAACTATAAGATATTACCTTGAAGAGGGTACCCAGCACTATTGTACCAGTCCATGGAAAAGCTGAATACAGAATTATACAAGGTCTCTATAAAACAGGCTCCGGTGAAAAGGCCTACGAGATCAGATACTGAAAGAGAAAGTGGAGGAATGTACAGAAGAAAAAGGATTACAGAATTGTTTAATAAAGAGTGTGTTACCATAAAGTTAGGATGACCTACACCGATAGATATGGTTTGCAGATCTATCGGTATTTGTCAAATGCAATCATGGAGCGATAACCCATAAAATAAGATCAGTAAGTATAACAGGAAAAGTAGAAAAATGAATATCTAGTTTTCTAGGAAATAGAACACAACTATTAATAAACAAACACTTCTTAACTTGCCTATAGCTCGCCTGTCTTTATCATATATCTTTAGTGGGACAAGTGTGTGGGGTGGACAAGTGTGTGGGGTGGACAAGTGTGTGGGGTGGACAAGTGTGTGGGGTGGACAAGTGTGTGGGGTGGACAAGTGTGTGGGGTGGACAAGTGTGTGGGGTGGACAAGTGTGTGGGGTGGACAAGTGTGTGGGGTGGACAAGTGTGTGGGGTGGACAACACAGATTTTGGAGGTGGACAGCGTGTGCCTCAAAGATGAGTGTGTGGTGTGAGGCGGGAAGACAATTGTATCAGAGTTATACAACAAACACTGAGACGACGCTGGTGATTTATAACGACGATTGTGACGACGACTACCATGGCGACGAGGATGACAACAACCACAACGACGGCAACGCTTTGTGTCGTCGCATCCCCTCAGAGCGCAAGTGCATGACAGTGACATTTAAATGACACTTCCTCATCCCTCTGGTATTTGTTGGCAATCATATGACGCGGGTTAGCAAAGGTCCCGTGAGGGGGAAACAACACAAGTTAACGCTGAAGATAACTAGTGAACACTACCCAAGAGTACCACTTAACACTAGTAATAACGACTACTAATGGTGAGATACTCTCTTAATTAGGTTCGAGGATTCCAAGGGAAAAGACTCTCCGAGGTGGCCTAGCCCCGAGAACACACACAAGAACAACAACAGGCCTTGTAGAAGACATGTTTTCAATGCGGTTCCTCAAGTCAAACTTAGGAACGTCTAAAGAGAGAGAACAGGGGACTTGGAAGTCCACACCAAGGCAATCTACTGAGAACTATCTACTTCTATCTAGATTAAGAACTATTGTGTACTACGTAGGTATATGAAGCAAGAACATAAAAAAAAAAAAAACAGGAGAGAGGGAGAGGGATTGTGAGTTTTAGTGTCAATGTTAGTCTTAAAGACAATAAACTACTGTTGCGACCATCGCAGCAGTAATATCAACACGACACCTAAATTCACCCTGAGGACAGAGTTTAAGCTAAACTTGTTCACCTGTCTGCCGCCTTAAGGCGCAGAGATTGATACCTCTGCGACAAGCTATCACTGACCTACCTTGCTACCTCCTCCTTCCTTCCATTCCACTAAATATACTTAAGTACAGGATATAATTGCGTTTTCAAAATAATCTTGGTAAGGAAGGCAGACTGAAATAGTGAGGTTTCAGTGGCACGCGAAGCCAGCTCTCAGCGATACGTAAAGCCAGCTCTCAGTGGTATGTGAAGCCAGATCTCAGCAGTACTTTAAGCCGGCTCTCAGCGGTAAGTAAAGCTAGCTTTCCGATCCTCTGAGTCAATTAATTTGAAACAAACATGTATATATTAAATAACCCTTTTAAAAACTCCTGCCACTAGTCTTTCTCCACACACACACACACACACACACACACACACACACACACACACACACAGAGGAAAGATAAATGCTCTTTAGCAAGCCATCCCACAGTGGCCTTGACTTTTGACAAAAAAATCCAACCAATCACCGGAAATCTATCTGACCTCTCCGGCAGTGTGTCAACACTGGCCGGTGGACCATCTATTAGATCCGTCCTCGTCATTGGCCGATCGAGTCCATTTCAAACAAGCGATACAATCTAATAAGGTCTGGTTCAATATTTTCTCTGCCTGGATGTGTGTTTACTTTAGCAGTTGGAGCAAGGGGGGGATGGAGAGCAAAGGTCAAATTCCCATTATTTGTCTATGATACGGTCGACGCTATTTCCATTTCAGCTATATTGAACTTGGGTATTACGATCAGTGTTGGAAAAGGATACATTTTCTTTATGCGATCAGAGCTCACAATCGAGTTGATGGGTTGGCCAAAAGGGTGGGTGGGCTGTTTGGTTGGTTGGTTGGTTGGTTGGTTGGTTGGGGTGGTGAGTGCATGGTAGTGATGGTATGGTTTGTTGTTAATGGTGAGTTTGTGACTGTGGTGGTAAGGTTGATGGTGGGAGTGGTGATATTGATGTGGTGTTTGAAGTGGGTAGACGCGATTTGTAGTATCTGTTAGTGGTAGGGATTCCCTGGGTATGGTTGATGGTGGCTGGTTGAATTAATTTTGCTGATGTCGGTTGTGACAGTGAAGAATGGTGGTTATGGTGGTGGCGATGATGATTGACACCCATGCACCAGCTTATACAACTCTCTCAAGAGCCTAACACCACCCAACAACATTCCACCACTATCTTACATAACTTCACATAACTCTAACATATTTGAATCAGCATCATCAATATAGTACAGCTACCTGATGTTATAACTAAGACAACTTAAATTCATATTCACTTAATAAAAAACTTAAAATCCTGACAGACGAAACAGCGATCATAACAGCTAAACTGACCTACAACCTTAACCCTGTTAAAACAAGACTACAGTATTAATCTTAACCCTGTTAAAACAAGACTACAATATTAATCTTAACCCTGTCAGATAAACCTACATAGTTTTGATTATATAGTTGGCAATCCTTGCCAAAGTTAAGATAACCTAAAGACGTCACAGGTATCATCTTAATCTAAGTGCTGCACCTGGTAACACACTAGCACCCAGGTGCTGTACCTGGTAACACACTAGCACCCATGTGCTGTACCTGGTGACACACTAGCACCCAGGTGCTGTACCTGGTAACACTAGCACCCAGGTGCTGTACCTGGTAACACACTAGCACCCAGGTGCTGTACCTTGTGACACACTAGCACCCAGGTGCTGTACCTGGTAACACACTAGCACCCAGGTGCTGTACCTGGTAACACACTAGCACCCAGGTGCTGTACCTGGTAACACACTAGCACCCAGGTGCTGTACCTGGTAACACACTAGCACCCAGGTGCTGTACCTGGTAACACTAGCACCCAGGTGCTGTACCTGGTAACACTAGCACCCAGGTGCTGTACCTGTTAACACACTAGCACCCAGGTGCTGTACCTGGTAACAGACTAGCACCCAGGTGCTGTACCTGATAACAGACTAGCACCCAGGTGCTGTACCTGGTAACACACTAGCACTCAGGTGCTATTAACTAGGTATATATAGATATTGATTAATTGCATCAACGAGCGCCGGGCTCTGGTAAAGACCTTATCATTTCTCCACTATAAAAATAAGTAATTGGTTTCTGAGGTTCATCTTGAGTAGTTACAAAGGAATTGGCCAAAACCGCCCTCTATCATCAATTCTTTCCCCACCCTCCCTCCCTCCACCCTTTTTTTTTTTTGTTTACAACGGAGGTATTGGACAAAACCCGCCTACATAACAGACGATTTTCCGTTTACTAAAAACCTTCCAGATTTTCCTTACATAACACACGATTTCCTTTAAGAAAACTTTTAAAGTCGCTTTACACAATAGACCAATATCAGTGGCGAAGACTTGAATCAGTATCTGTAACTAATGTCTGATACCAATGTCTTATACCAGCGTCTGGTACCAGTGATACCAGCGTCTGGTACCAGTGATACCAGCGTCTGGTACCAGTGATACCAGCGTCTAGTACCAGTGTCTGATACCAGCGTCTAGTACCAGCGTCTGATACCACCTGATGTTAATTATGAGGTTAATTCAGGTTAAAAATAAAAAAGCTAATTAACCTCGGTGTTGTAATTATGGTACATAATAAGTATTAATTACTATTTGTTTTATGGTTTTCATTTACCGCGACAGGTACATGACTTTACAATGAGCGACCTATTTATTGTGACAGTAACATAACGCTCTAATAAACAAGTGGATTATTTTCAGTGATAGGGACATGTTACAATAAATGCGTCACCTATTTACCACGACAGGGGACATGTTACAATAAATACGTCACCTATTTACCACGACAGGGGCATGTTACAATAAATACGTCACCTATTTATCACGACAGGGGACATGTTAAAATAAATACGTCACCTATTTACCACGACAGGGGCATGTTACAATAAATACGTCACCTATTTACCACGACAGGGGACAGGCTAAAATAAATACGTCACCTATTTACAACGACAGGGACATATTACAATGAATGTCACCTATGTACCACAACAGATACATATTACAATAAATGTCACCTATTTACCACAACAGGGACATGGCGTTACACCAAATGCGTTACCTATTTGCTATGAAAAGAGCATAAAATTGGATTCGTCACGCGGTGTTAGTTACCCAAACAAATTACAAGTAAACAAAGCATAAAAATTCAGGAGGTAATAATGGTTTGAAATAATATTGTAGTATTGTCCAGTACACATAATTAACCTCTGACTTGGTCCAGCAATCAGAACGTGATCACATCATGTTGCTGCCGCGTTCCCCTTCAACCCTAGTAATAATGACAGAATTACCCCACAATGTTAGGTAAATGGACAGAAATGCGACTAATTTGACATTTTATTTGGGCAACGTTTCGCTCTCCAGGAGCTTCGTCAAGCCGTTACGTAACGGCTTGAGCGAAATGTTGTCACAATAAAATGTCACATTAGTTGCATCTGTGTCCATTTACTTAACACTCTTCAACTCTAGCTACACCACCTCTCCCTCTATTATTATTATTATTATTATTATTATTTATATTTAATTAGAGGCAGTGGTGGCTAAATTGTCATGTATCGTTGGCCTTGATTTATCTGCAGTAACTTCTGGAGTAATTTTCAGTGTGGCTTCAATGTTGCCTAACCACCTCCTCCTCCACCACTATCACAACCACCATCACTATCACAATCACCACAACCACTGCAACCACTAACCAGACTACCTCCACCACTACCTTTATAAATACTATTTCCACTTATTACTACTACATCATACTACAACAACCACCACCATTATCCCTACTACCACTATTATTATTACTTCTACTACTGTTACTACTACTACCACTACTACTACCACCGCTGCCGCCATTATTGCCAATCTCTCGGCCAGTACTATTATTAGAATTACCCCACCATTATAGTGACTGCTACTACTACCACTGCCACCATCATACATAGCAGGAAGACCAATGATAATTGGCTCGGAGCGTAAGTCATACATAACTCTACACCAACTCGTAAAAGGTGAAGAATGACAACAAATGGTCGTGTCGACTTGGCAAAAGGTAGACAGGTGTAAAGCAGGGAAGAGAGGTAAGGAGAGGAGAATAAAGGAGAGGGATGTAAATTAGGAAAGAGGAGAGTGGAGGAGAGAATGGGGAGTGGTGTGATGCAGGTGAGGGGTGTGAAACGGAGAAGCTGAGGGAAACGAGGGGAAAGAGAGAAGATGGGAAAGAGGGGAAAATGGAAAGGGAGAGCCAGACAAGGGAGCTCATTGGGCATGCAGTATAGCTCAGGATGGATTGTAGTTCTGACGAGTGTACATATTAATAGACGAGTTGAATGAACCCTCAAGTAAGGATATCACCACATAATTAAAGCTGCGTGTTTACTAAGATAATACAGAGAGAGAGAGAGATGGAGATGTAGATGGAGATTGGGAGATTGGAGGGAATTCAGCAAGAGATGATGGAGTCTGATAGCAAGGCGGCGCAGCGTAAGAGGAGTTATCGGAACATAGAGGGAATCTGGACCACCACTGCACTTACAACCCACAAACTTGCAACATTTATAACCCACCAAGTTGGGTCGGGTTAAGAGGCTTGCCTGTATTGACCCGACACATAAATCCAATTTGATCTTTGAGTATTACATGTTCGCAGATATGATAGTTTGAGGTTAGTGGGGTGTAGTTACAGGCTTGTGGTCACTAGTTAGTCAGCCTTTCATACATTCAACCTGCAACCCTTGGCTCAAGATGTCAAAGAGGCTAATATATTTCCGATTAATAACCGCGGCGGTCGATCGCCACCTAGAATTAAGCCTCCTTAGTTCTGGATGCTCAGGGATAAAAAGCAATTACGAAGTGGCGTGTCAATATAAATTCTGAGCCAGACGTAATATACTCGTCAAATGAAAATATTTCTACGTCCTCGTTTGCAACAAGTACCTTCAAGTTCGCAAGCTTCCCTGTCAGATACCAAGACCATCTCAACAAACATTGCGTTGTTCCACTCCTCGTAGTTGTAGTCTCTGTGAGGATTGTTGCTTCTACCTGCGGGGTTAGTTTTAGTTTGTGAGTGTAGATATACCTTTGATAAGTTCCGAGAGTTTTTCTAATCCCGGACCCCGGCCATGGGCCAGGCTCGTCTGGTGCTTGCCTGGTCAACCAGGCTGTTGCTCTTGGTGGCCCGCAGCCCCACATAGCCAAGAAAAGGTAATTTGTATGTTTTAAAACAAGCTTTTATTGAAACGTTACTCTGTGTAGAGCTTTATCAAGTCACTTAATAAAATTGTAACGGAGATGTTTCTCTCACAGTGAGTTATTAAGTGATCCATACAAGTCTTATGAATGTTCCTCAGTTGTGACCTTTAACAGTGACCTTGTAAGTAATATTCAAAATTATTTAGAACTACCTGAACAGCCAATCAGACCCGCTGTACTTGAAACTCAACTGCTATAATAATTATACACACTATAATGAAAAATTGAAAGGCACTGCTAGGAGAATGGGCCTGACCAATAGGAATAATCGCACCCTGAAATAATAAAACTCTTTACAAACTTTTCCCTTCTCTCAGAGCCACAGGAAAACATACCTTTTGTTCCATTTGTGTGACTCTCAGAATAAGATAGCAGCACACTGCTGGTGTATCGAATTTTGTTCCATATGAACCCCATGCGTATGGCGTATCCAGCACTATCAGCAGACTCTTGGATGTTACTACTTCCCAACTTCAGCTGATGTAGACCTAATTAACTTTACCAGAGCAACTAACGTCACACACTGCGTCATTATATACTGGAATGTGATAACATTCACGAACTCAGAGGAACAACTCTGAATTCTGAAATGTTCAAGACATGTTACCCTTCAAGGGAGGTGCCTTGATGCCGGTGAAGGGCTCTTGATCCAGTGAAGTAGAGCTGCTCTCCCATTCCCTTAAGGTGGTTATGAGTTATTTACGATAGACAAAGCCAGGGTATTTTTCCAGAATGACTGGTAATATGCCACTCTGGATAAAATACTTAGGCATTTCTTGATTATTAATTAATTTCAGTTACCCTTAAGGGTCATGTAGCACCTGGGGGGGGGGGGTGAAATGGGATGCAATCAGATTTTCTTAACTTTCCTAAATTCCACCATAACTTGCTAAATAAATGGGTATTGTAAATAACTCATAACCACGTATAACTACACTGTAATGTTTTTGTGACCGAATTTATGACTGTAAACTCATTATAATAATGATGTCAGTAAATCTGTAAATAGTTGATTATTACTGTAACTTGCTTAGCAAACACGAATGTTGGGGCTCAGTCCCTGGACCCATTATGTTCCTCTTTAATTGTTTGGTTACCTCCCATGGGATGGGTGTGGGGTGACTACCGCCCACAAGATGAGTGTGGGGTGACTACCGCCCACAAGATGAGTGTGGGGTGACTACGCCCACAAGATGAGTGTGGGGTGACTACGCCCACAAGATGAGTGTGGGGTGACTACCGCCCACAAGATGAGTGTGGGGTGACTACCGCCCACAAGATGAGTGTGGGGTGACTACCGCCCACAAGATGAGTGTGGGGTGACTACCGCCCACAAGATGAGTGTGGGGTGACTACCGCCCACAAGATGAGTGTGGGGTGACTACCGCTCCACAAGATGAGTGTGGGTACTACCTCACAAGATGAGTGTGGGACTACCTCACAAGATGAGTGTGGGGTGACTACCTCCACAAGATGAGTGTGGGGTGACTACCTCCACAAGATGAGTGTGGGGTGACTACCTCCACAAGATGAGTGTGGGGTGACTACCTCACAAGATGAGTGTGGGGTGCCCTACCAAGATATGACCTCACAAGATGAGTGTGGGTTGACTACCTCCCACAAGATGAGTGTGGGTGACTACCTCCACAAGATGAGTGTGGGGTGACTACCTCCCACAAGATGAGTGTGGGGTGACTACCTCTCACAAGATGAGTGTGGGGTGACTACCTCTCACAAGATGAGTGTGGGGTGACTACCTCCCACAAGATGAGTGTGGGGTGACTACCTCTCACAAGATGAGTGTGGGGTGACTACCTCCCACAAGATGAGTGTGGGGTGACTACCTCCCACAAGATGAGTGTGGGGTGACTACCTCTCACAAGATGAGTGTGGGGTGACTACCTCTCACAAGATGAGTGTGGGTGACTACCTCCCACAAGATGAGTGTGGGGTGACTACCTCCACAAGATGATTTGTGACTACTCCCACAAGATGAGTGTGGTGACTACCTCCTCACAAGATGAGTGTGGGGTGACTACCTCTCACAAGATGAGTGTGGGGTGACTACCTCCCACAAGATGAGTGTGGGGTGACTACCTCCCACAAGATGAGTGTGGGGGTGACTACCTCCCACAAGATGAGTGTGGGGTGACTACCTCCACAAGATGAGTGTGGGTGACTACCTCCCACAAGATGAGTGTGGGGTGACTACCTCCCACAAGATGAGTGTGGGGTGACTACCTCCCACAAGATGAGTGTGGGTGACTACCTCCCACAAGATGAGTGTGGGGTGACTACCTCCCACAAGATGAGTGTGGGGTGACTACCTCCCACAAGATGAGTGTGGGGTGACTACCTCCCACAAGATGAGTGTGGGGTGACTACCTCCCACAAGATGAGTGTGGGGTGACTACCTCCCACAAGATGAGTGTGACCCCAAGATGATGGGTGACTACCTCCCACAAGATGAGTGTGGGGTGACTACCTCCCACAAGATGAGTGTGGGGTGACTACCTCCCACAAGATGAGTGTGGGGTGACTACCGCTCACAAGATGGGTATGAGGGTGCATAATAAAACCATCAAGACTATCAAGGATACACTTAAGCAATCTGTGTTTATTAAACACTCAAATGTTTTTCTAGACATCGTTGATGACTCACTGGGCGAGTCATTATATCAGCAAAAGAAATACTTAGGATTTGGAAAATTTGTATGTGTAACTTGGTATTGCTAACTTGTTTCCCAACTTGGTATTCATAACTTGGTATTCATAACTGGTTTCACAATCTTGGTTAATTTGACTGATGACTCACTGTAATGGATGACTCGCGGTGATGTCTGACTGTGATTGATAACTCACCGCTTGAATAAGTCACTGTGATTAACGAGTCACTGTGAGTGGAGACCACCTTTGACGTGAGGATTACCGTACGAAAGACGCACTAAGACTAGGAGATTAATATCTGTGACGCATAACACAGCCAATCAACACTCGGCGTGAATACAAGTAATCGATATTGATTGGAGTACCATCTTAAGGTCGAGTTTCAGCCAAAACGACTGCATCAATAGCCCTTATGCCCTGAAAAATTAAGGACCAATATAACAACACCTCCCGTGGTTTATGGCCCTTCGGGCATCGGTGAAAACTGATTTTTTTTCAGAATAAATAAGGAAACCTCTTTCGAAAGGTGTTAAAAAGCTATTAACACAGTTAACGTCCATATTAACAAATTTAACGTCCAGATTTACGGAGATAATGACACTCCCAGCCAGGAAAGATGGCACTCAGGAGAAACTTAACATTCTTCCTCCAAACAACATTGTAAAGGTAATACTTAAGGTTCCTCGAAACAAGGGATTCAAGTTTGTTAAAATGTGACTCATAGAAGACAACGGTAAACACCCAGGTGTTGCATACATGTCTGATTTCTTAAAGATACCTAGGTGTTACACATGTGTCTTATTTATAGATCAATAAACCTACTGCAGTACTCTGTTCTGGCGTTCTTAAAACAGTCTTTGAAAAGCTGAAGGTACCAACATACCTGGACCATAAATGGTAGACAATACCGACAAGTTGAAGAATTAGAAACATGTGCAACATCTGGGTATCTTTATTTGTAGACGTTTCGCCCTCCAGTGGCTTTATCGTTACAAGGACATAATGTGAAGAAATACATACAAAATATGAGGTGATCAGTCCCTCAGCTTAGGAGTTAGTGAAGAGCACCATAGTGTTCTTCACCAGCTCCAAGGCTGAGGGACTGATTACCTCATCTTTTGTATATATTTCTTCACATTATATCCTTGTAATGATAAAGCCACTGGTTAGCGAAACGTCTACAAATAAAGATACCCAGATGTTGCACATGTGTCTGATTCCTCATACCTGGACCAGCCTAGAGATGAGAATCCACATTTGTGCAATCATCACAAGAGGAACACACAAATCTCCAAGCGACTCTTCATTAAAATCATTATTGCAAGATTTTTCTCCTGAGTGACTTGCACAGATCAGATGAGAGGACTCTGGTTGAGATGTAATTAAAAAGATTCGAAAATTATCAATCAGAAAATCAAACACGAGCTGAACGTAATTGAATGATTAATCAACGGTGTTAAGTGAACCGGAATCACAGGGTTAGTGTTTTATGAACCCGTCAACCAAATGAAGTTTAGGAAAAAAAAATTCAGTTCCAAAACAGAAATTATGTGACCCATGTTATCACGTTGCGCACATACACACACATATATATATATATATATATATATATATATATATATATATAGTATAATGCAATTAAAATAGGCTGGATTTATTTATATAATAGTAATGGTTGAACGAGAGTGGAAGGGGGGATGGAGGGGCTAAATATGATAGGGGGGAGAGATAAATTAAATACCAAGAGTGAAACGTTTCCCAATAAAGCTTTCTAGTGTTGCGTTAATGTTTTATTTACATAAATACTCATGAAATATGTGAGTAAAGCACACACGTTTAACACCAGAAGCTGTATTAGTTCATTCACTGGATTAATAGAACTCCTGTGAGCGAAAAGTCTCCTCAATAAATATTTTAGTACTACACACACACACACACACACACACACATAGGTAACAGCTGAGGTTAAAAAAGGGAGGGAAAGGAGAGAGAGGACTGGGAGGAGGGTAGGAAGGAGAGGAAAGGAGAAGAGGGGACAAAAGCTCCAAGAGAGAAAGAGAGCTCCGTCTACCTCCACATAACAATCTCGCTCCTGTCACTCCACCCGTAACTAAGAGCATCGACAGGAGCGACCAAAATGACACCGGCGAACAGACAGAATAATTGTCGATGTTTCATTACTGTCACGATACCGAGGAGTTGGCGAAAGTTGGCGAGGCAGCCTTGAAGAATGACGCGATTTTTTGTTCTCCTTGCTCACCGATCGATCTTTCTATCAATACTCCTGTCACCTCCCCACACCTTATTTACTGACGCCAGACTAGAGAATACAAGACGAATATGTATGGATGTGTGTGTGTGTAAGGCATATAAGGACATGATATATATATATCATGTCCTTATTTGGGAGTTGTACGACCCTCTACCAGGTTAACCCTTTCTCCCCATCATGGACTAAACTGGTAATATTTACCTGCAGTTTGCCTGATTTTTTTTTGGGTGGTAGCAGAAGCAGGAATAGCAGTAGTAGTAGTTTCAGCAGCAGCAGTAGTAGTAGTTTCAGCAGCAGCAGTAGTAGTAGTAGTACTAATAGTAGCAGTAGTAGTTATCAGACCTCTATCTTTCTTATCCCAGTTGTGACTTGACAGTGGTACAAGACTGTCCAAAACGTCGTCATAAGGTTCCTCTCGTTAGTACGGATTTTATTGAATTGTTCCAGCCACAGTATTGTGATTTTTTTTATTCTTCAGTAGTGGTACTAATAGTTTCCTTGTACAACTTGTATCATTAACTAGTAACGCAAGGAAAAACTTCGCCTTACATTTTGCGTATATTCCATCGATACGCCCAGTTAGTGCGGATATTCTAGGCTGAAATAATTATCATTACCCGCCTGAGATACCGACCGTCCGAGGCTGGGACTGTGATAAACCCTGTAAATAAGTGTAGCAATTATCCAGGAAGAGCATCACTTTAAAAAAGTGGGGCCCCAGTCTCTGTCTGACTGACAGACGACGTCAATATTTCACTCAGTCTACCAAGACGGGGTTTAAAATGTTGTGACGGAGACGCCCACTGAATCAATTTCAAGGAGCATGTCGCACAATGTCTTGAGTTATATGTTAAATATACTGTACTCTAGGAGTGGGCTGTGGGTAGGTGATGTAAGTAAATGTTGTAGGTTCTTGTTTACGATAAATATTAACACTAGTTAAATTTGTCACCTTCACAACACCACTGGTCTGGACATATTAAATGTTAACATTTTGGTTAACTTCCCACCTTCACATCACCTCCAGACGCCTCCACTGGCTTGAGCATTAAGTTTGCTGTTTTCAATACAATTTTGTTTCCAATTGTCGTCACCCCTGACAAAACCAACACCCCTCGGGGCGTCTTAACTATGTAATGTTTAAGCTTTGAGCTGTATTGAGGATGTAGGGCGAGGGGAGAGGAAGGAGGGGAAGATAGTGAGGGAGATGTAAGGAAGAGGTAGTGAGGGAGATGTAAGAAAGAGGTAGTGAGGGAGATGTAAGGAAGAGGTAGTGAGGAAGATGTAAGGAAGAGGTAGTGAGGGAGATTTAAAGGAGAGGTAGTGTAAGAGGGAAGAGGGATGGTGAGGGAGGAGAGGGATAGTGAAGGAGGATGAGGAGAGGGATAGTGAAGAAGGGTGAGGAGAGGGTAGGGTAAGTGTGTAAAAGTATTTACCTTCACTCCACACAACACGTGACTTTTCATAACATATGCAGCTATATCATGTCTGTCTGTCTTCTTGTTACGAACAGATTTGAATTAAGATTTCTTTAAGTCTTTGATAAATATTTGATATTTCTTTATTTCTTACTACCATATTTTTATCTTTATATTTCTTTCTTTGATATTTATTTATTTTATATTTTTCTTTTTAGACTTCGCTGTAAGATTCTTTATAAAATGAGACCCATCAAAATTTATCTTTTTATACGGGGATTTCGCCTCGAATTTTACGATGATTTTTAATGTAAGATTATTGTATTAATGTAAGACTACTGTATCAATGTAAGACTATTGTATCAATGTAAAACTGTTGTATCAATGTAAGACTGTTGTATCAATGAAAGATTATTGTATCAATGAAAGATTATTGTATCAATGTAAGACTATTGTATCAATGTAAGGCTATTGTATCAATGTAAGGATATTGTATCAATGTAAGGCTATTGTATCAATGTAAGACTATTGTATCAATGTAAGACTATTGTATCAATGTAAGACTATTGTATCAATGTAAGACTATTGTATAAATGTAAGACTATTGTATCAATGTAAGATTATTGTATCAATGTAAGACTGTTGTATCAATGTAAAACTATTGTATCAGAGTAAGATTATTGTATCAAGGGAAGATTATTTTGTCAAAATCAACGGAATAATTATTTGGAAATTGCTCCAGACTATTATTATTATTATTATTATTATTATTATTATTATTATGGGAAGCGCTAGATCATAGAGCACCTGAGGAAAGGGAAGTGTAGGGGAGTGTAGCTCCAAATACTTTAATCAAGAGCCCTTGACGATCTGGCACTCTCTTCCCTTGAAGGGAGTGCCAGGTAGTTCTCTTAAGGTATAATAGAAGTGTAAGGAATTAATTAATTTTAATACAACAGTCAGATAAGTTAATTGCCGTTAATTGAAGTTAAGTCTGAGCTTCTTCAAAAGGAATATGAGAGAGAGCTTATCATCAGTACTCTTGTTGCAATCTTGTCGCTTATTCACGAATGACATAGAGCTTAAAGTCGCAGATCATATCGTTTATTGAATCAGAGGTGAGTGAAAATACTCAGGCCAACTTAACTGTATTTTCCAGTGTGTTTGCTCGTTCTCTGTGTCACCTTAGATACAACACTGACGTAAAGAAAAAGCAGCAGCTTCTTACACTCTATGTTAAATATACATAAGGCTTATGGAAGAAAACAGTGAGCTATATGCCCCTTTTTCTCGCAGTTTGTGAAACCCCCGGTCTATTTTTTTACGATGAATCTCGGTAGCGTCTCGGGTAAAAAGGGCGGATTCGTGAAGTTCTTTTGACAAGTTATGGGCCCCTCTCTCACTCACACAGGAACTGACATTTTTTGTATATTGATACCGTGATTGGAAATTTAATATAGGAAAATGTTTTTTGAGATAGGAGCATTCTGTAATGCGATTACCTCCCCGGGAGGCGATCACGTGTATTGAATAAGGCATCAAACGCCTCAAAGAGTTATTGAATAACACCCAAGCTTCCAGTTTAAGCGTTGCAAACGCCCGAAGGCTGCTGGCAGGAGATGCTTTTCAAAATAGTCATCGTTAGCTGCGACAAGTCACCCTGGGCTGCGACAAGTCACCCTGGGCTGCGACAAGTCACCCTGGGCGAGCTAATGTATATGTCCAGAGCTCAAGAGGCTTGTCTAGCACACTCGCAGCATTATTGTGTAAAGAACACCCTAGTACTTAGTGTTGGGAGTTGTATATGCCTTTGGCACCGGTGTCTGTGTGGCTGTAAGGGGTGTAGGGGTAGAGGGGGTGTGGAGGTGCAGGCGGCGTGGGGGTACAAGGACCCCAATGGAAATAAGTCAGTTTGTCTGACTTTTTGGGTTATCCTAGGTAATTTACGCATATGTTACTATGTATGATACTTTATGTAACTGTACTTGTAGCTGAATAAACTTAGAGGCGGCGTGGGGTTATGGGATCCCGTCAGTGTGGGTATCAGGGTACAGACAGAGGGAGTATGGGGGGACACTCGGAGGGTACAATTTAGTCAAAGACATAGTTTATATACTGCACCTCCCGAGAACAATACTCGTTCATCAGTGTTGCCTTAGCACTGCGTCAGCGCCAGCGGGAGAATACCTGTGTATGTGGGGGGGGGGGAGTAAGTGTGCCTAACCTGGGAGGAACGGGATCTGTGTGTGGGGTCGTCGTAAAGATTTATGATAATTTTTTTATAAACTTAGGAACACTCGTGTACCTACCCTCTTACATACGAGAGTTACATGGTGGGAACACTCAGTGCATGGTTACCCCTCTTCTGCATGAGTTACATGGTGGGAACACCTTCAGTGTGCGAGTAGTCAATAGTATATGATAGTCACATGGTGGAAACAATGCCTAGCTATGCTTCCCTCTCATTGTATCACACAAGATGACTTTCATAGATGAAGTACTGAAATCTGTCTGTCACTGTTCCTGGTGTATTACTGACCGTGTTCCTGGTGTATTACTGACCGTGTTCCTGGTGTATTCTTCACCTTAAGCACATATTTATCCATGTGTTGAATTACTTCTGCGTCACATAAACATTTGTCACTTTCTTGTATTGGACTCTCGAGAATTTTCAACGATATTTATGTCAGTGAAAGGTTTGTAATTCCCAACAGTAAACACGACTGATCTGCATATTTATGTCGCTCTCATGACCGTTATGTTATTTGTGGCACTAGAACTAATAGTCCGTTTTCTGTTGCTGGCATAAACATTGTGTTAGAAATGGCACCATTGCCAACAGTCCATTTTCTGTTGCTGGCATGAACATTGTATTAGAAATGGCACCATAACCAACAATCCGTTTTCTGTTGCTGACATGAACATTGTTACTTCTGACACCATAACCAGCATGCCGTTTACTGTTGCTGTTATGATTGGTTGGATTATTGGATTTAATGACTAGAGCGACTACACGAGGGTCATTAAAACTGCATGTCACCTCTACACCACCAGTCAAGAATATATAAGGACATGCACAGAGTATACACACTTCTCGATGTTTATATCCTGAATTACTCCCATGAACATCATGTCACTTGTAACATGAACATCATGTCATTTGTAACATGAACATCATGTCACTTGTAACATGAACATCATGTCACTTGTAACATGAACATCATGTCACTTGTAACATGAACATCATGTCACTTGTAACATGAACATCATGTCACTTGTAACATGAACATCATGTCACTTGTAACATGAACATCATGTCACTTGTAACATGAACATCATGTCACTTGTAACATGAACATCATGTCACTTGTAACATGAACATCATGTCACTTGTAACATGAACATCATGTCACTTGTAACATGAACATCATGTCACTTGTAACATGAACATCATGTCACTTGTAACATGAACATCATGTCACTTGTAACATGAACATCATGTCACTTGTAACATGAACATCATGTCACTTGTAACATGAACATCATGTCACTTGTAACATGAACATCATGTCACTTGTAACATGAACATCATGTCACTTGTAACATGAACATCATGTCACTTGTAACATGAACATCATGTCACTTGTAACATGAACATCATGTCACTTGTAACATGAACATCATGTCACTTGTAACATGAACATCATGTCACTTGTAACATGAACATCATGTCACTTGTAACATGAACATCATGTCACTTGTAACATGAACATCATGTCACTTGTAACATGAACATCATGTCACTGTAACATGAACATCATGTCACTTGTAACATGAACATCATGTCACTTGTAACATGAACATCATGTCACTTGTAACATGAACATCATGTCACTTGTAACATGAACATCATGTCACTTGTAACATGAACATCATGTCACTTGTAACATGAACATCATGTCACTTGTAACATGAACATCATGTCACTTGTAACATGAACATCATGTCACTTGTAACATGAACATAATGTCACTTGTAACATGAACATCATGTCACTTGTAACATGAACATCATGTCACCTGTAATATGAACATCATGTTATTTGTAACATGGACATCATGTTACTTGTAATATGAACATCATGTTACTTGTAACATGGACATCATGTTACTTGTAACATGAACATCATTTCACTTGTGACATGAACATCATGTTACCTGTAATATGGACATCATGTTACTTGCAACATGAACATCATTTCACTTGTAACATGTACATCATGTTATTTGTAGCATCAGAAATAGACATGTAATTTTCTTTGCTTTACTGTGCTTTTATCACGTGATTGTTCTATTTTTTCTATTTTTATCGCACTCTTGTGCGATAGTTTTGCGTTTTCTTGCCACATTTCCACCAGTTTTCTGGAGAATTTTCTCTCATTGAGAAGCTTTCTCTTATGTTGTTGTGCTGTGGTTTAAATATCCAGCACATTCTGGCACTGCGAGTTATTTTCGTAGAGATTTAAACGTTTCCTGGTTACTCTTAGTTGCTGTGGCATGAGCTATTCCGTAACGTAACCCTAACCCAGCGTAATCTAACGCAGCGTAACCCAATCTAGCTTAACCCAACCCAACCGAACCCAAAATACAGAAAACTATATTTTAGTTACAGGGAACGATTAAGAAATTGACGCTCGGAATCACATATAAAAATTAACGTGACACTTAACACACTACTCTTTGGTCAATATAACACTTCACACACTACTCTGGGATCAATACAACACTTCACACACTACTCTGGGATCAATACAACACTTCACACACTACTCTGGGATCAATACAACACTTCACACACTACTCTGGGATCAATACAACACTTCACACACTACTCTGGGATCAATACAACACTTCACACACTACTCTGGGATCAATATAACACTTCACATACTACTCTGGGATCAATACAACACTTCACACACTACTCTGGGATCAATATAACACTTCACACACTACTCTGGGATCAATACAACACTTCACATACTACTCTGGGATCAATACAACACTTCACACACTACTCTGGGATCAATATAACACTTCACATACTACTCTGGGATCAATACAACACTTCACATACTACTCTGGGATCAATACAACACTTCACACACTACTCTGGGATCAATACAACACTTCACACACTACTCTGGGATCAATACAACACTTCACACACTACTCTGGGATCAATATAACACTTCACACACTACTCTTGGGTCAATACAACACTTCACATACTACTCTGGGATCAATACAACACTTCACACACTACTCTGGGATCAATATAACACTTCACACACTACTCTTGGGTCAATATAAAACTACACACACTACTCTTGGGTCAATATAGCGCTCAATGCACTACTCGTGGGTCAATCTAATACTCTACGCACTATTCTTTGGTCAATATAAGACTTCACACTACTCTTAGATAAATATAATACTTCACACACACTACTCCACGAGTCAACACTTCACCACAAACACTAACTGTTACAGTATTTGCCTCAGTCTTTATTCGCGTTCATGATAAATTTACGATTTAATAAAAAAACTACGAGGCATTATATAATGATGATCAGAGGGCGTAAATTAACCCGTGGTTAGTGTTGTCACGCTCGTTGATTTCTGGGAAGGCAAAACAAATCACTGTTTTCTTAGCTCGGAAAAGTTTGCAAGGATCTTGAGTTGGCTTCTTTGAGGTGTCATTGCGTGCCATTAATCACCTTGCGCTACGCGCATAAGATCGCCGAAAATCGGGGCAAAACATCAATGTTTCCACATCAAATATGGGAGAGGTAGAAAAATGTTTGTGTTGTGTAGATGAATCAGAGAGGTCGCCTCGGTTTGTTTACCTTTTGTGCTCTCCTAAAACATTCCCACCTTCCTTCACCTCTTCCTTGTTCCTTTCCTACCTTCCCTTCTCTCTTCTTCCCCTCCCTTCTTTTTTTCCCCTTTGTTCCCTATACTTTTCCTCCTCCCACCGTTTCTCTCTATTTGTTCGCCTGCTTCTCCTTACCCCCCTTTTCTCTCCAAGTCCAACCATCCCTTCCCCAGCCCCTTCTCTCCTTCCTTCCCCCCACTCATCCCCCACCTCCCCAAGTCTGATTGTCGCCACGACAGCTTGAGTTAGTTACTCCTTCCTACCACATCTTAGTTATTTACTTAATGTGCAGCCGGCGGCTGTTTCCTGCAGCAGCTTTCCAGGTTTCCCAATGCAAGTTTCTCTTTATTATATTGCTAGTGGCTTTATTATAATGCTAATGGCTTTATAATAAAGTTACTGGCTTTATAATAAAGCTACTGGTTTTATAACAAAGCTACTGGCTTTATTATAATGTTAGTAGCTTTATTGTTAGTTTTGCCAGTGTATTTTGTAAATAGGTTATTAGAAAATTATGTGAATATTTAACGTTTTTGGATATTTTTGTTTAAATCTTTTACACAGACCAGTTATGTAGACCAGTTATAAAGACTAGTTATATATTCCTTCTGTACACAGTCTGTGTGTACTATATACAATGAGTATATAGGATTTCAACCTAATCAGTTTGCATCACACCAAACACTGCCCACGATGGGCTGCGTGCTGCTAGTACCAACAGCGTGACTGGTCAGTCTGTTAAACAGGACTGGTTTGGGACCGGGCAGCTGGGGGCTTGTCCCCGGAAATCAACTGGTAGACAGACATCAAACTTGCCTTCAGGAGCCTAAACACGTACATCAAGACAGTCATCGAGTACGCAACACCAGTGTGTAGTCCACTTTTGCCCAAGCACCAGACTAGTGAGCTACGGGAGACCTGGTCATACCTGTCGCCGGTTGCTAGTTTTTTCTCCCTTCCTGGCCTGCCTGTGGCCAGGCTTTCTCTGGTCAACCAGACTGTTGGTTAAAGCGACACGCAGGCCCACATACACACAGTTCTGTAGCTACAAATAGGTAATTACTGCTCCACACGTGTTTAGCTCAAAACTTAAATAGATATAATTATCTGACGATTGTTTTAATTCTTAATGAAACACAGGTGATGGAGGTAGGAAAGAAGGGTGGAAGAAGAGGAGGTAGAGAGAGGAAGAGGTGATATGACAGATGTAATAAGAGGAAAATAAAACAGAAAAGTATGAGCAGGAAGAGGTGATGATGGAGGTGAAGGAGGGATATAAAAACGAGGAAGAATACGAACAGAATAGCAAAGGAGGAGGTGAAACTGGAAGAGGATGAACAGGAAGAAGAGCAGGAGCAGCAGCAGAATATAAGAAGAGAGATAAGCAGGAAGAGGTGGAGGAGATATAAGAGAATGAAAGTAGAAGCAGAATAGTATGAAGGAGGAGTAAGAGGAGAGTGTGAGGTGTACTCAACAGGTGAGGTGGTGAACCACTATCACAATAACGAAGGCATCAATAGCACTTAAGTAACGTCTCTCTATTTGATTCTCTCTCACAAGAATTCTCTCTACCACCACCTTGTTGCACCTACACCCTCAATATCCTATTTTGTGCATTTCTACCGTTGATACCCTGTCTTTTGTGCATATGTGCCGTTGATATCCTGTTTATTTTGTGTACTTGTACCGTTAATGTTCTATGTTTTATTGATTAGATCCCAGTAACTTGCATCGTACGAGGGGCGGGACACTCTACAGGAGTGTAAACAGAAACAAGAGGAGAGAACTTTTGTAGAGTCAGAGTATGAACAGAAGCGCATCAGGATGTTATTGTCTTGTGGTTGAATCATGATAAACGCTAGTCTATCATGGTTAGTTAGTGGTTTGTCCCTACTACCTGTAATTCGCGATGATTTTGATCTCTCTTGAGGTCTTTATCACACACACACACAAAACACACACACACACACACACACACACACACACACACACACACACACACACACACACACACACACACACACACACACACACACACACACACACACACACTCACTCACTCACTCACTCACTCACTCACTCACTCACTCACTCACTCACTCACTCACTCTCACTCTCACTCTCACTCTCACTCTCACTTCTCTCTCTCTCTCTCTCTCTCTCTCTCTCTCTCTCTCGTGTTGCATGGTATCAGGCATCAAACCTTCTAAGGCAGTTTTATGTGTTTGCTTCTTCAAGTTTCTTCTTCTCATCTATTTTTTTTTATTGCCGTTGAGAGCTACATATATACGTATATAAATTATTTTTAACACATGGATCGTCTTCCACCGAGGTAGGGTGATCCAAAAAGGAGGAAACGCATTCACAATCACTCATTCAATTGGTTTGTAGCCAGATGCTTTGTGACATCACTGCCCACATGGTCTTCCGAAGAGCAACAACCTCACCTCTTCTTCGGAATTCAGTCATTGTACTTCCTACCTCCAGGACTCAAGTCCGGCTAACCGATTTCCTTGAATTCCTTCAAGATGTTGTCTTGCTCCGTGTGGAGGAACATCACCGAACACCTGGTGATTGACAAGTGTTGTCTTGCTCCGTGTGGAGGAAGATCACCGAACACCTGGTGATTGACAAGTGTTGTCTTGTTCGTGTGGAGAAAAATTATTGAATGGGTGTTCACAGTGAAGATTAGGAGGGGGGGGGTCAGTAGTACGATGACAGTGATATATAAGGTAATGTGATCTAGCGAGGGCGATTACTGCAAGGGATTATATACAGTTCAAGATCACATTATATATTAGTGTGTGTGTGTGTGTGTGTGTGTGTGTGTGTGTGTGTGTGTGTGTGTGTGTGTGTGTCTGTGTGTGTGTGCGCAGTGGTGGTTTTCGGGGGTGGACCGAGGTAGTTATAGGTGTGTTCCTAATGGTAAATAAAAGAAAAACAAGAGCGAATAGGAGAAAGTGGGTGAGGAGGAGGAAGAAAGAAAAGAAGGACGGGGCTACAGCTAAGTATGTGATCAAAGAAAGAGGAAGAGGAGGATGAAGACGAAGAGGAGATTGCAGATAAAAATAATGCTAAGAATGTAATCAGAGTAGGTAGGGGTGTTTGTAAACAGCATTCTGTAGATGTGATCAGGAGGAAAGGGAAGAGGAAGAAGAGTAAGAGGAGTACATGGGGTAGTGTTGAGGCGGGTAGAACCTTCTCAAAGCTGGTGTTAACGCTCAAGAGAACCTTTCAAAAGTTGCCACTCTCTCGTTCTGGCGTGCCTCTCTGCCAACTCACTAATTGCAAACTATAATATTAGAATTTATCCCTAAAGTTGCTATGACTTGTTTAATACCCACCAGGACACTGGTGATGAATCACGTGTCCCTCTACTCATCTAGAAGTTGCCGGCGAATCGCAAATTCTTGTTTGGAAAAAGTCCGATGCTTCGGGAGGAAGCAAAAAAATTCCACCCGCTCCAATTTTCACTCAACTATGTGCACCAATACTGAATTGTTGCACGTTATTATTATTTATTATTCATTTTATTGTTCTATTACTGTTAATAATTTTGTCATTGTCATCTTCCCTCCTTAATGGGATTTCAGCAAGTGGAGATCAAAGAGTGCCAACATTTTGGCACAACAGGCACTCCCTCTACTTATATACGCTATATATATATATATATATATATATATATATATATATATATAATATATATATATATATATATATATATATATATGCCATCTTTATATCAACAATGTTTCTCTTAAATCTTCTGTACCATATTATGTAATAAAATATACCTATTGGTAAAAAAGAATAAAAAGATGGGGTGGTAGGGGAAGTGGAATATTCAAATGCCTTCAGGAAGAAATCCAAATATTCTTCCTTGAAGCCTTTTTATCCACTTCTCCGAGGCTATGGGTCCCACAATTTACACCAGAGGTAGACCCCATCCTATATACTATATATAAATGGGTCCAGGATCCGAGACTCCACAACTATGTGAGTACGACTATATAAGTATATACTGACATTCAAATGTAAATAACAGGCATCATTATACATATGAATAAAAGACTTCCAAATACATATCTTGCAGAGTCTTCTTGACATATTGTCAAACAAAAGCCATAATGAGTGTTATTCCGGTAATTATTAATTGTGGTATTTAGTGGGAGAGAGAGAGAGAGAGAGAATTTGTGCATTTCTAGGTACAAGAGCAGTATTACTATTGTCTAGTCTTCGTACAGTTGAACTATTTACCCTCCTCTTCCCTCTTCTTCCAGGATACCAGCCACAACAGTCTGTTAGCACACACCTACCTAACGTCCTTGACTGGACTTGATATTCACTGCCCAGAATACTTACTAAACATTTTATTTGGAAGTGCTTAGCCCGTAAGGACTATACTGTGCTTGGGTAATAGGAAATCATGTTTGATCCAAGAGAGGTGAAGGGAGCCCCAGTACCCTGAATCATGAGCCCTTTACCAGAATTAGGGAACTCCATCCCCTCGAGGGAGGTCCTTGGGAATAAAATACTAGCTGCCAGTGTTGTTGGTTAATATCGTGATCAAATAACGACCTCGCTAGAGTTCTGGGAACTAATTTGCCCTGACAAGGACTCAAATAGGGATGAGGGGAAGTGGCTGGCATAATCCTTCCTCCCTTGAAGGGGGGATTGATGCCGCTGAAGGGCTCTTGATCCAATTGGAACTAACTTTCCCTTCCTTCGATCAGACATGTGATGTGGGGCAAGTTTTATTTGTTTTAATTTTGTCTACTTTCCTTTATAATCTCCGGTTTTTAAACAGATTTCTGAACACTTAACACCGGTTTGGTCGCCGGTTTTGGGCACAAGTTTTGGCTTGGAAGAAACACATTGGGCCAGGAGGCATGTGGATGCTGTGACGTAAGTAATTAGGAAAGCTACGATTGGTCCAGAATTGCGTGGGATATATGAAGTATATTCTCATTGGCCTAGGCTCATGGTATACGAGGGAAGGGGTGAGGTTATAAAAGACAATGTAGTCACGATAATATAATTTGTTTAAAGGAATGAGCCGGTAAGTCGTGGGAAGGCCTCAGTTGCATCAAAAGCTACAGTGGTTTGTCACGTGACAAAGATCCTCTTCAGGAAACACTTACCTTGACTCTAACCTAACCTAATCCAGGCATTCGCTCTCTGTCGTTTCCATTTATCTCGAAATTTAACAAACCTTGCTCAAGATTCATTTGAAGTCTCTTGTCATGGAAATCAAAAACAACTAATTCCGATCACAATCTAATCGAAGTTGAGACTTACATGCACAGGGGTCCTGATCAGCAAAATGCATGTAGCTGTGAAGGTGTCTTCACCAAATACAACTTCAACAACAAGAACATCAACTGGGACCAGGTGAACCATGTCTTAAATGAAACATGTTGGGAAGATATCTCAAATAACATGGATCCAGACCAGTGCCTTGAAAGGATCAACTTCCTGGCAGCTGAAGTATGTTCAAGGGATATTCCCCTAAGAAAGAAGAAGTAAACTGGAAAAAGACGCTCCCTCTACAGAAGACGACGAAGAATCACTGAGCTCCTCAAGAAAGCTAGATTATCTGATATACAAAAAGAAGCGCTGGCCAGGGAAGTAGAAAGTATCGAACTTAAGATAAAGGACTCTTACAGAACCCAGGAGAGACAGAAGCTAAAAGCGCTTAGTGAAATTGAAAGAAATTCGAAATATTTCTTTTCATATGTCAAAAACAAGGCAAATATCACATCTAGTATCGGGCCCTTGCTCAGACAAGATGGGACTTACACAGATGACAACGAAGAAATGAGTGAGATACTGAAATCCCAATATGACTGTGTTTAGCGACCCTTAATCAGTCTATAGATCGACAATCCAAATGATTTTTTTCATGAATGAGCCTCAAAACTCCATCAGTGTATGCCACTACTGGGAACGCTTGGAAGCACTTGACTTGTACTCGCTGGAACGCAGGCGAGAGATATAATCTACACTTGGAAAATCCTAGAAGGAATGGTCCCGAATCTGCACACAGAAATCACTCCCTACGAAAGTAAAAGACTTGCAGGCGGTGCAAAATACCCCCAATGAAAAGTAGGGGCGCATTGGTACACTAAGAGAAAACACCATAAGTGTCCGGGGCCCAAGACTGGTCAACAACCTCCCACCATGCATTAGGGGAATTACCAATAGGCTCCTGGCTGCCTTCAAGAGGGAGCTGGACAGATACTTAAAGTCGGTGCCGGATCACCCGGGCTGTGGTTCGTACGTTGGACTACGTGCGGCCAGCAGAAACAGCCTGGTTGATCAGGCCCTGATCCATCGGGAGGCCTGGTCGTGGACCGGGCCGCGGGGGCGTTCATCCCCGGAATACCGTCCAGGTAGACTCCAGGTATCTGTGCTGTACATACGTTGTGTCGGGTTGATCCCCAGAAGCATGCTTCAGGTATTGCTGCGGTATAAGTAGTAATAGTGTACGAGAATGGTTATGTTAGATTATGAGGTTATGTTAGATTAGGTAAGATTCGTAAGGAAATAGGACAAGTGTTTCCTGACGCGGGTCTAGTCATATGATGGCCCGCCACTGGAGCTTTTGTTCATCTGACCGAGGCCTTCCACTGGCTTACCAGTCCATAAAGTAATTAATAGTAGAGCAAGAGCGTCACTACACTTTCTTTTATAACCTCCCCTCCCCTTCTGTTCCTTGTGCTTAAGGCTATGAGAATACACTTCCGATACTCCACTCCATTCTGGACCAGTCACAACTGTCCAAGCAGTCTACCTCACAGCGTCCACATTTTTCCTGGAAACTTGTCCTTTCCAAGCCAAGCCCAAACCAAAGAACAAGCCAGTTTCATGTATCCTTGGTTTAAAACTCGCTGGATTATAACTAAAAATAATAACATTCTAAAAAAAACAAAAAACATAAGTATCCTACATGTGACGATTATCTCTGATTTGCCAGGTACTATATAACCCATACAGCTTCCTCGTGCATGCACGTTTTAAAATAATAATAATAATAATAATAATTCATAATTATATTATTTATGGCAGTATCGAGGCCATGGGGGTTATTATTGGTGTTATTTATAGTTTTTGTATTAATAACAACCCCGTGGCTTTGGCACTTTTCAATAATAATGAGTGCGTGGGACAAACACACACGATACACAACAGCAACAGCAGCTGCTGCTCAGCAACAACAACAACAACAAAACAAAAACAGCCGTCAGAACGACTGACAAAACCCTGACTTAATCAGGGAAAGTTTGCACGTTGCTCAAGTGGGTAACTTCTACAGTTTTACCTCCACCATCCCCACATAAACCACCCTCCCCACCACCAACTTCCCCTTACCACCTTCCCCTCACCACCCAGTGTCCCAGTCCCTCTCCCCCCTTCCTCCCAATGCTCTCCTTTCTCCCCCTCCTTGCTAGTGTTTCCCTTCCCCTACTCCCACATCTTCCCTCCCACTCCCCCACTCCAACATCCCCCTTTCCTAATGTACGTCACTACTGAACACAAATTTGAATAACCGGGATTGGTCATCAATAGGAAATATTGATGTTCGAATAACGAGGGAGAGAGATCGGCAAATGTCGATGTAAGAGTAACTAGAGAGTGTTAAATGTTGATGTACAAGTAACGAGAGAGATCACCAAATAGTGGTGTACTACGCGAGCAAACTAGATACTAGCGCCAGTGTCACTTGCGCTCTTGGTAAATAACGGTCAAGCAAACAGAACAAAGAATAAAACAATAATCGCTCATTCTCTCCCTTTAATTGCGTTTATTGTATTTGTCCGTCAAGGGAGGAGTGCCTTGATGCTGATCTGTGCCTTGATGCTGATCTGTGCCTTGATGCTGAATTGTGCCTTGATGCTGAATTGTGCCTTGATGCTGAAGTGTTCCTTGATGCTGATCTGTGCCTTGATGCTGATCTGTGCCTTGATGCTGAACTGTGCCTTGATGCTGAACTGTGCCTTGATGCTGAACTGTGCCTTGATGCTGAACTGTGCCTTGATGCTGATCTGTGCCTTGATGCTGATCTGTGCCTTGATGCTGATCTGTGCCTTGATGCTGATCTGTGCCTTGATGCTGATCAAAGGAATGGTAGCTACCACTCACTATCTTCCATCATTCAGGGTAAATATCACTCACATCAACTTGCTTTTGACTCGACTTTGATGGGTTTCGAGAGTTTTTTTTACTCCCGCAGCCCAGCCCTGGGCTATGCTTGCCTGGCACTGGTCTTGTCAACCATGCTGTTGCTGCTGGTGGCCCGCATGATGTATCAGTCCAGAGGGTCATTGGAACTGTCATGTTTCGCACTTTTGGCGAGATATCTATTGAATGAATGATGGTGGATTTGTTTTCTTCTTTGCGCCACAGTCTGGTTGATCAGGCCCTGATCCACCGGTAGTCCTGGTCGTGGACTGGGCCGCGGGGACGTTGATCTCCGGAATACCCTCCAGGTAGACTCCAGGTAGGTAGACCTGGGTAGGAGAGTGACGCACGTAGGAGAGTGACGCACGTAGGAGAGTGACGACACGTTCGTAGTGACGCACGTAGGAGAGTGACGCACGTAGGAGAGTGAAACTTATGACGACGTTTCGCTCCTATTTGAGCCATTAAATAGCCACACAAGTATTGGTGTATAGTTCCAGTAGTGGTATTGTGCCTTTTTATTCTTTACAAAAACATTATTAGTTTGGAAAAAAAGTATTTTAAAGTCAGTTTGTCTTGATAAACTTGGGCGCATTATTGACATTATCAGTGGTGACCACGGGTACTACACGAGTGGTGACCGCGGGTACTACACGAGTGGTGACCGCGGGTACTACACGAGTGGTGACCGCGGGTACTACACAGTGGTGACCGCGGGTACTACACGAGTGGTGACCGCGGGTACTACACGAGTGGTGACCGCGGGTACTACACGAGTGGTGACCCGGGTACTACACGAGTGGTGACCGCGGGTACTACACGAGTGGTGACCGCGGGTACTACACGAGTGGTGACCGCGGGTACTACACGAGTGGTGACCGCGGGTACTACACGAGTGGTGACCGCGGGTACTACACGAGTGGTGACCACGGGTACTACACGAGTGGTGACCACGGGTACTACACGAGTGGTGACCACGGGTACTACACGAGTGGTGACCACGGGTACTACACAGTGGTGACCACGGGTACTACACGAGTGGTGACCGCGGGTACTACACGAGTGGTGACCACGGGTACTACACGAGTGGTGACCACGGGTACTACACAGTGGTGACCGCGGGTACTACACGAGTGGTGACCACGGGTACTACACGAGTGGTGACCACGGGTACTACACGAGTGGTGACCGCGGGTACTACACGAGTGGTGACCACGGGTACTACACGAGTGGTGACCACGGGTACTACACGAGTGGTGACCACGGGTACTACACGAGTGGTGACCACGGGTACTACACAGTGGTGACCGCGGGTACTACACGTGGTGACCGCGGGTACTACACGAGTGGTGACCACGGGTACTACACGAGTGGTGACCACGGGTACTACACGAGTGGTGACCACGGGTACTACACGAGTGGTGACCACGGGTACTACACAGTGGTGACCACGGGTACTACACAGTGGTGACCGCGGGTACTACACAGTGGTGACCGCGGGTACTACACGAGTGGTGACCGCGGGTACTACACGAGTGGTGACCACGGGTACTACACGAGTGGTGACCACGGGTACTACACGAGTGGTGACCGCGGGTACTACACGAGTGGTGACCACGGGTACTACACGAGTGGTGACCGCGGGTACTACACGGGTAATGACTGGGATGATGATAATGGTTGGTATCCCAGGAAAAGGCGGGTCACAGTTCATTCTTCAGAAGATGTGTGAACATGACAGGTTCCTTCTGAGGTGGTGCGGGGGGAAAGAGGGGAGCGGGGTGAAGAGTGGGGAGGGAATAGAGGGGAGCGGGGTGAAGAGGAGTGGGGTAAGTCGAGTGTTGAGTCGAGGACGGAGTGGAGATACGCGCGCGCGCACGGGTGTGTCAATCCCAGGGTGGAACTATCAGTTAAGCCAAGTTTAAATTAGATTCACTGGTTACTCTTTATAAACATAAGTGATAGAATGTAAGTATAAAAGTAGAAATAACGAAAGAACGTAAGATTGAAAGAAACCACCACCACTGTGGGAGTTGAATGATAGCCCTAGGTCTTTCGTGGTGCAATCAACACATCAGGAGCTTGCAATGCTCCAGAAAAAAAGGGAGGAATTCCACGCAGATACGTTCAGAGGAAGCATCTTTGCTCGAATGAGCAAAGGCACTCTGAAAGGCCTAGAGCTATCATTCAATTTCCCCGCGCTTGTTTTGCATTTTGTAAAGCTTGTTCGCGAGTTTTGCAACATATGTATATAATGTCAGGTGTGGCCTTGGGATGGGGGGTTACCTCATAGAAAACGGGATTAAGGGGCAGACTTGAAGGAAGGAAGAATGTGTTGTTGCCAGAGTTGCAATGCGTGTTCTCTACTGTGCTATGGGTGTGCCACACGCCACTGGTCCAAAATCTGCTGTCTCTTTGATAGCTTCACTAAGGGAGGGGGAGGGGGTATTCTTAATGCAGACCACAAGAAGAGACCGCCATCGTTCAACGCGCGGCGTTGTAGAGAGTCAACGCTTAATAGAAATTGGCGTGTGTTGGGTCGGTGCGACGTCAGCGGATCGTTTAAAACGCGGCTGCCCTCATAAAAAGTTTGCGGCATGCGAGTATTTTTGTACTAGATTATTGTTACTCCCTCAGTGCTTGCGTTCATCTGCTGTAATTAGTCAGCCATAATCTTCAAACAGCCGGTAATCATAAGAGTAAAAATACTTGTTAAAATATTGTAACAACGTGCGTGTGATATATATATATATATATATATATATATATATATATATATATATATATATATATATATATATATATATATATATATATATATATATATTGTGTGTGTTGTGTGTGTGTGAGCTCATCGGCTGGCTCCCACGAAGGTAAGGTGACCCGAAAAAGAAACACTTTCACCACCATTCTTTCAGTCACTGTCTTACCAGAAGCGTGCCGATAACTTTCCTAACTGCAACATCCCCACCCCTCCTACAGAGTGCAGGCACTGTACTTTCTACTTCCAGAACTCATATCCGGCTAACCAGTTTCCCTGAATCCCTACATAAATATTACCTTGCTCACACTCCAACAGCACATCAAATCATAAGTACCATCAAACATGACATCTCCATTGCTTTCACCCTCCTCTGCTACAACATTTATACCCATGCCTCACACTCGTATGAAAGTGTTGATACCACTTATATATATATATATATATATATATATCAAAAACACTGATCTCTGGCCGACGGAGACTCGACCCTACGAACCTTGTGACAGGAACGCAGTGCTTTACCGACCGTACCTCACTGGACCAATACCTTGGCATCCAGCTCACGCTAGACGTTGATCCAAGGCACCCAGCTTTCGACACAACAAGAGATTTATACAATGCTAGGCATCGCTAACTTTGCAAGAGCGTAATTCCGTAAGTTTACCATCAAATTTGGTACTTTTGGTGTCATTACCATCGGGAAAAGATTCTCTATCATTTCATAAGAAAAAATATTTCTGACAGTCAAAGGGTTAAATGACGGTTTACTGTACCTGGATAGTGCTTGAGGGCCTGGTCCCAAGTCTGCACACTGCTATAACAACATACTGGAGTGAGAGATATGGAAGGAAGTGCAAAAGAAACCCAGCGAGGAACAGGGATGAGGCGAGGACTATAAGGGAACACTATATCAACATTCATCGCCCCTGACTATTCAACATCTTACCAGAAGAGACATCAGAAACACGGCTGGACAAATATCTTCACCGACAAAGCTGTTGCAGGCCGTGTATGTGACATGTTCAATGACACTGTCTTGTCACATTTTAGGGACATTTTAAAGAACCGCCAGAAACAGACCTTTCTGGACAGTTATTTTGCAAGAAAGGAATCCAATGACTCTCAACCGCAAGAGCAGGCCAGAGATCAGTGTTTGTGAATATTTCGCCTGCTCTTGCGAATTCCTAGCAATATATATATATATATATATATATATATATATATATATTATTTTTTTTATTAACACATCGGCCGATTCCCACCAAGGCAGGGTGGCCGAAAAAGAAAAACTTTCATCATCATTCACCCCATCACTGTCTTGCCAGAAGGGTGCTTTACACTACAGTTATAAAACTGCAACATTTACACCCCTCCTTCATATATATATATATATATATATATATATATATATATATATATATATATATATAATGTCATGCCGAATAAGTAAAACTTGGGATTTTGGCTTAAATAGCAACGCTCTGTTTGCCGAGTAAGGCAAGCGAAAATTTGTGTATGCAATAATTTTGCAAAAATCATTGTGAACCTAACTAAAAAAAATATATTTCATTGTGTTTATTATTAAATTACTGTAAACTTATCTAAAATATATTTAGTTGGATTAGGCTAAATTAAGTTGCGCTTATTATAATAAGGTTAGGTAAGTTTTTGGTACAAAATTATTAAATAAGTTCTTGCTAATCGACCAGTCTTACCTATTCGGCATGCATATATATATATATATATATATATATATATATATATATATATATATATATATATATATATATATATATATATATATATATATATATATATATATATAGTAATAATAATAATAAAATGTTTGAGTGTAATAAATCTCGTTTGCCAAGAAGTGTAACGAATGCACCTTTCAACTTTGTTTTTGGTGGCGGGACCTTGAGGTTGAATCAGTAATTCTAATATTGCTCCGGCGGATTTAACAAGGTGTCGTAGATCAAACCCAACAGCTGGCGCAAAAAAAAGAGAGCAAGAAAAACTGTGTGGCAGCACTATCCCTCCTGGCAGTGCCGTCGACCAGCTGACATTTGCGACCAACAACAACTGCACGCCCCCTGTCAGCCGCATGTAAATAAACAGACTGCCGATGGCTTCACACGACATGCCAGCCATCATACACACCGCCGCTAATATTTTACATACACCGCTTGCCAAGGAAAACAGATTCATGAGGGAAAGGTGGGAAGGAAGGAAGGAATAGAATGTAGAAAAGTACTGTTGGTTATCAAGAAATGAGTAATAGACTTGAGAAAGTGAGAGAGGAAGAGGAGAGTCAACTTTAACTGGGGGAAGATGGTAGAGTAACAAGTGACACTACGGCATCATAAACGAATGAACAATGATCCTCAATTAATGAAAGGTAAACACGAGTGACAAACGACGTAGTGAGGACATCCACCTGACACAGCAGGCAACAGGAGGAGTGGAGGTGACGATTTAGAGTGGAGGTGGATACGTGGTGGTGGTGGTGAGGGAAAAGCGGGAGGTTGTACAGTCTTTTCTTTTATATAGTTTGTCCTAAGTTCAGCGGACTTTTTATGTAGTTTAAATAATTCAGTAAAGTTGCAATTCAAAACTAATGAATAATGCATTTATGTACTTCACTCTAACTATTCCTAAAGTTAATCCCCACCTGCTTTCACCATTTCAGTTTTAATCCCATTAATCCCCAGCATCTTTTTAAGACTTTTAACCTACTTAGTGCGTCACCCACTTCCTTCATGCACTCTTGGCTCTTCCCTCACAAGTAACATTCTTCTTTGTCTCTGTATATAAAATTTGTCTCCATCTCATCACCTACTTTCAACAGTTCTCCTTATCTCATTTTCTCTGATATTTCTCTCGACAGGTCCTCCTTTCTCCCTCTCTCTAATATCTCCTTCCTGATCCATTATCCCAACACTTTCATCTAAACAGACTGGTCTCTCTACTTCCTAGCTTTTATCACCTTATTACTCTTTTAAAGAACTGTTTCTTATTCTCACCAGAATTTACTGGTAATGACTCACCCTTTCTCTTCTTTTGTCTTTTCCACTCTTTTAATTTCTCTCTTCTCCATATTCTTCACTTCCTTATATCATTTTTTATATAAAACCCTTCATGTGCCAACTTTTTCTCTTTTAGCACCATTTTCGCCTCATCATTGTACCAGCCATGATTATGCTTGCATACAGAACTTTTTTATAGGAAATTCAATTATACAGACCAAATTTAGTGGTATTCACGGTTTCTAAATGCGCGGGGTCCTCAGGAGCGTTACTCCAGGAGCATTACTTTCAGGTTATACTTAAAATAATCCATCTATACAAGGCAGGTCAGGGCGTGAGGTGCAGTTGCTTAAATATGTTCAAGACCTGTAGACTACACGAGGGTCATTAAGTCAACATGCCACCTCTATACCATCAGTCAAGGTTACTGTGATACCTAATATAGGGATTAAGTAAATTCTTAAATGTATACATAGCGAGAGGTGTATCCCCCTCTCTGTGTATATACTGCTGCTCTCAGTGCATACACGTCAAGAGACATCTGGTTGGGTTTTGAGCTTATTCAATTCTCAAAGTGTCACTGAGGCTGCATGTCACCTGTTCTCCACCAGTCAAGAATTCTTCAGTTCCTAAAATACGAACATACATACATGTCCCGTAGCTTGATTGCTAGCGCACTCGGCTCACATACTGAGGTCCGGGGATCGATCCCCCGGTACGGCTGGAAAACATTAGGACGTGTTTCCATAAGACACCTGCTGTCTCTGTTTACCCATCAGTAAAACGGGTGTGGGTCGCATCCTGGGACAAAATTGACCTGATTTGCCCGAAATGCTCTGCATAACAAGGGGCTTTCTATATAGTAGTATGTTATTGAGGCCAACTAGGCCTGTATACTTTGTACATGTAGAAATACAGATTATATATATATATATATATATATATATATATATATATATATATATATATATATATATATATATATATATATATATATATATATATATACTATATATAATGTGCGCAATAGGTAAAACTGGTCAATTAGCAAGAACGCATTTAAAATTAAGTCCTTTCTAAAATTTTCTCATACTTTTAAAGATATATTTTTTTTTCATTTATGTTAATGTTACAATTAATAATTTTGTACCAAAAGAACCTTAGAAAACTTACCTAACCTTATTATAACAAGCGCAATTTAATTTAGCCTAATCCAACTAAATCTATTTTAGATACGTTTACAGTAATTTAATAATAAACAATGAAATATATCTTTTTCGTTAGGTTCAGAATGATTTAGCGAAATTATTGCATACACAAATTTTCACTTGCCTTATTCAGCAAGAGCGTTGCTATTTAAGCCCAAATCGCAAGTTTTACCTATTCGGCACGACATTATATATGACGGTATATAAGGGTGTATTTACCCGGCATATATATGCTTTTAGGTATATATATCGTGTGATGACGATATATATATATATATATATATATATATATATATATATAGTCATCAGAATACTGTATACAAAGTAAGAGGCGGAGAGTCACTGGTGCTTTACATCCTTGACTATGAGGGAGAAAAGACAGCAGAGTTGGGAGCCGCTCTCAGGTTTTTCCCCTCCGCCGTAATTGACAATTACGATATATTTGAATATGATTTGTGTGACATTTTTGCGACCTGCTCCCACGTCGACCCGGCTGCCGGGGAGGAGGAGAAAAAACGCGACGTCACTCGGCCTTGTTGTATGTGAGTTTGCGGTCGTTATGAGACAGAAAACTTGTGGATATGTGACTGTAACCTGACCAATGCTGGTACAGTGGCAGCAAAGAACCTTTTGTAACCTTGTGTAAACAAGCTTTCATATACTAGGAGCTTTATCAGCTTATTTATTAAAAGGTTTCACCGGGGCTTTATCTCCTTATACAAGGTTTCACCCACCGAGGGTTTTACCAACTTATTAAAAGATCTCACCAGGGCTTCAACTTAATAAAGGTTACCCCCACTGAGGGCTTTATCAGCTTATACAAGGTGAACCTTGCATAAGCTGAGGGCTTTATCATGTACTTTATTAAAGCTTGCAGTGGGTAAATCCTTGTGTTGTTTACCTCCGCACTTGATTATTTTTGATATATTTAATGGCTCCTGGGATCATTGCTCCCGCGACGCGGCCTCTGACCCGGCCTCAGGCCAGACCTCAGATTAGGCTTCCTAAATTGCAAAAGAAAATATATAAAATAGTAACCATTAAAAAGACAAAGAAACACAAAGCATGTACTAAATGTGAGTAGACGTATGCAAGACGTGCCTGCAGTCTTACAAATTCACGAGACAGGCTAAGAAAGGTACCAGTAATCCTGCCCGAGTGCAAAAGGTTTAACAAGCTTCCGTTTGAGACGTATGGTAGGGCGATATAACCTCCCTAAGTGAGGGTGGATCACGAACTTACCGCTTTCTCGTGCTTCAAGACTTTACGCTGCAGAATTTGGGTCAACATTTCGCTCTGTGTAGCCTTTATCAAGTCATGAAACTTGATAAACCTGTAACTGTTTGTTACGCAGAATTTGGGATTTCCTGGTGTATATCCCTCAGTAAATATACTTCTCATTGAACAGATTTCTCATTGCATATATTTATAAAAAATCACGATGAAAAAATGATTTAAGGACTGTAAACCACAGCCCTGCTCCTGTAGCTACAAATAGGTAATAAGAAATAGGTAATAGGTACGCATCCTTGTTTATATACGCCCAAATGTGTGTATATCTAAGCGTATATAAACCGAGTATTGTGTATATGTTAGTGCGCATACACCGAGGTGTGTGTGTGTATACACTCACCTAATTGTGGTTTTGCGTGTGTATCTATGCACATAGCTGTTTGCTTTAATTTTATTTGTCAGCAGTAAATGTGTGAATTTCGCCTTGAATGGACCCCTCTTCTAGTCGATGGACCTTCGTTAAACCTAACAAACGCACATGGCAACACATACATACCAACCAACCAACGCACGTATATACACACCCGCACGTGCCAACGCTCATATATAAGAACTCACGTGCATACACACGTAAGTTAAGTACGTACCGGTGCGCATGTACAAACGAGAGGCAAAACGCACTAACTGCTTCGTTATCACCGAAATAAGTATTAAATGCACAAAGCGACCTTCAGAGAAGCATTCGTTATTTTCGTGCATCTAAGTCTCGCTCGCTTGCTTGCTCTCTCGCTCCCTCTCTTTGTCTTTCTCTGTCTGTCTCTCTCTCTCCAGCGTTATCACACTTCCGATATGTATGGCGGACTGAACCACTAGAGTTCCTGGTAATTGTTGCCATGATTGTACCATGCCTAAGACAATTATCCCTGGGGACACTCAGACCAAGTGGTACAGATGACATGGGGCAATCACTCCTCGTCACACACGACCTGAGAATCAGACGACCTGGGATAATCAGACTGTGTGGGACAATCAGATGACTTTGAACATTCAGACTACGTAATGCAGATTACCTGAGGCAATCGGGCAACTTGGGACAATCAGAGTATGTTGGGCGCTCTTAGATAACCTGAAAAACTTAAATGACTTGGAGAGTACCTGTGATATACATGTGACAGATTTCGAGGGCTTTCATACTCTCGCAGCCCGGTTTTTGACCAGGCTTCCTTGTTCACCACCTGTGCCACAAGACTGTTGCTGTTGCTTGCTCTCTGGCACACATGGCCATCAGAGCCTGGTTGATCTGTCATTTGGCGGAGATGGTGATCCAGATTTCTCTTGGTAAAAACCTCTACACTTGTTCAGGCAGTTCTTCCGATATTTGCTGGTAGTAGGCTGAAGAGTCTTGGACCACGCATATTAACACAGTGTTCTCATATTGTGCCCATGGTACAGCCAGGCTGTGGCTGCCTGCAGATGATAGCAGGTTGAATAGTCTTGTGAAATCTTATCTGGTCCCGCTGCATTAATATGCCCTGCTCTTTCGGGTAATTAATCTGGTCTTCTTCAGTTACGTTTCATTTATGCTAGTGAAGGGTTCTTTGTCAGTATAATCTGAGCTAACCTTCAAATTCTTCAGATCAATCATCATTACCTATTATTTTCAAGGGTCTGTATGGCCCTCACGGGTTTAATGTTTTCCCACGAGCATGATAACTTTCACCTTTACTTCTGTTACAGTTATGTGATTTACCATTGTGTGTGTGTGTGTGTGTGTGTGTGTGTGTACTCACCTATTTGTACTCGCCTATTTGTGGTTGCAGGGATCGAGTCATAGCTGGAGGTGTGCGTGGCGGGCCACCACTCTCCCCACATCACTGGATAGTTACTGAACTTTATGGTTGTCATTACTGATAACACTATCACTCTGCAGAAAAAGTTAACTTATGGAGGCCCGCATGGGCGGGCGTGCGGTGTGGGCGTGTCAGAGAAGCGTGAGTCGCCCTTATTCTTCCTTTCATCCACTGTATAATTGAAATACTCAAAATTTTGTATGTCGTATAAAATGTGGATTATATATATATATATATATATATATATATATATATATATATATATATATATATATATATATATATATATATATATATATATATAGTTAGTGTGTGTGTGTAAAACAAAACGTTGTTGAATGTGTTTCTCTGTGCTTAAGACAATTGCAATTTTCCTTACCCTGGTCTCCAAGGCTCTCTCATGATGCTGCCCCCTCCTTCACTCCCATTCTACCCCCCATTGTGATGGACACTATCTCCCTCACTATCTGATTTGAAGACCTTTTCTGTTGCTGGTGGGGCCATTAGCATCTTGCACAGCACCGGCTATGATCAATCACTCATTCACAGCCAAAAACCAATTATAATTCCTAATGATCCTTTCCAGCTAAGCTCCTTGGTTGGCGGGATGAAGGGAGGGCAAGAGATGAAAGGAGGGGGATGGAAGGAGGCGGAGAATATGGGAAAGGATAGATAGGAAGATGTGGTGGGGTTTGTGACCCCCGACGCTGGGTCACCTTAGCCTGGTGGTGGGGTTTGTGAACCCCGACGACCCTGGGTCACCTGGTGGGGTTTGAAGAGAACTTAGTGTATTAGTAAGAATCCAGAGATTCATTTTTCCATCTCGATACAACAAAGATTTCCTCTTTCGTCAACATTTGCTATGACTTATGACCTTTGACTTATGACCTTTGGCTTATGACTTGTGACTTATGACCTACGACTTACGACCTATGACTTATTACCAATGTCTTGCAGTGAATTATGGATATGGTACCAACTAAGATTAACTGAATTCTTTTAGTTATATTGTTATGATGCTTGTAATATTAGTGACGATAAAAAACTGATATTGATAGTATTATCTTGTTAAGGTAACTGAAAATTGTTAATGATGGCAGCGAAATCATGTTTTAAACATCAGTTTAAAATGTTCAATAATCACACTGTTCCAGTTTTTTGTAAATCATATATATATATATATATATATATATATATATATATATATATATATATATATATATATATATATATATATATATATATATATATATATAAGTGCAAACTGTGCTGATGTCTGTTGGGTGACCTCATTACGTTGTTCTACATTCCAAGTGTCAAGTCAGAGGTTAATACAGTCTGAAGAAAAACATCTTGGATTGGTTATTGTGAACATTCGTTGTGGTGTTTTTCCCCGGTCTCCCTAATTCAACGTCTGGGGATAAATAGGCAGTAGTTTGCGACAGGAACTTGTTACCTTAAGCAAAAACTTACTAATGTTGACTTGGGCCAACCAGCACAGCTTAACTGCACCTTCTAAACCTTTGAAGTTCACAGTCGTTAACTTCCATTAAATTTGTTTTGTATAAATGGATTATAGAATACTGGAGTCTATCGTTTTTACCTCCTCCTAAACCAGTCATTTTACCCAGTAAGTTACAGCATAGTCAGGAGCTCACTCAGCATGTCAATTTCTACCAGGAAGGTATTTAATTAGGAATGTGTATTATTCATTAAACAATCCTGAGGCGGATGTACGTGTACTTAGAGGAGTCAAGAACAAATGAGATAGAGTTGAGAAGACCAAGTTGGGTACGTTACCACAACCTGTCATTGCCCTCAGGCCGTTTATAAGCCTTAATACATGTAATCTGTGGCCAGCAGCAAACAATCATCAAGTCATAACATCAACCGTATTAATGACTCGGGCGACAAGAAGAGGCACTTGCGACAATCACCGGCAGGGAATTGAGAACCTCCGGGTTTTCGACGCCATTCCCGTCCTGCTTCTTGCTTCCTCTGGTTTCGTGTCATTGCGTTGAGGAACGAAAAAGCAGAGTAATTGACGACTTCCTTGGTGGAGAGAAACCAAGTGTCGCTATGGCTGTTTTATCAATACCTAGCCCCTAGCCTCACCCCCTTCACTTCCATCTATCCTATCATTCCCTGCCACCCTCCATCTCTTCCATCTACCCGCTCGCTCTTCATGTTACCATCCTTTATTTTTCATCTATCCCATCCCGTCCCTTCTCTTCTTTCCTATCTCCCTCCTGTTTATTTACTTCGTGTTTCCGGCTACCCTCCTGCCTTTTCCATCCCTCCCTTCCCTTACCTTCTTTTCTGCCGTCCTCCTTCTATCTATCCTCCTCTGTCCATTCCTCCCCGCCTCCTTCCTTTCATACTCTCTTTCCTTTCATCTATTCTCTGCCTTTTCTGTCTCCTTCCACCTATCCTCCCCTCCTTCCCTACCTTCCTCCTACCCTGTCTCGCCCCCACCCACCTATCCTTCATCCTCCACACCTCCATTACTCCAGCAAATGTGAAAGCTGGAGGAAGTCACGCAAAAAACGGGAGTAAAAAGAAGGCGATGGAGTAACTAGCTTCATAAAGTTCTGACGATTGTCTCAAGCAGCCAACCTCAACAGTCTGGTGAATCAAAGCGAGAACGGCAGTGTCCGGGAGAGGGGGGGGGGAAAGGGGTATAAACCAACGGGAGGCGAATGAACCAACGGTGTTTTAACAGTAGGAATGACCTACGATATACAATAGTAGAGGGAAACAGCGTGATGAACTAACGGGATTCCAGTGATACAATATCGGTATTTAAAAGATGATTCTGTGTAGTAAAATAATGAAGAATGATGAGTAGGGGAATACTACAATGAATGATGAGTAGGGGAATACTACAATGAATGATGAGTAGGGGGATACTACAATGAATGAAGAGTAGGGGGAATACTACAATGAATGAAGAGTAGGGGGAATACTACAATGAATGAAGAGTAGGGGGAATACTACAATGAATGAAGAGTAGGGGGAATACTACAATGAATGAAAAGTAGGGGGAATACTACAATGAATGATGAGTAGGGGGAATACTACAATGAATGAAGAGTAGGGGAATACTACAATGAATGAAGAGTAGGGGAATACTACAATGAATGAAGAGTAGGGGAATACTACAATGAATGATGAGTAGGGGGAATACTACAATGAGTAATGAGTAGGGAATACTACAATGAGTAATGAGTAGGGAATACTACAATGAATGATGAGTAGGGGGAATACTACAATGAATGATGAGTAGGGGGAATACTACAATGAATGATGAGTAGGGGGAATACTACAATGAATGATGAGTAGGGGGAATATTACAATGAATAATGAGTAGGGGGAATACTACAATGAATGATGAGTAGGGGGGATATTACAATGAATGATGAGTAGGGGAAATACTACAATGAATGATGAGTAGGGGGAATACTACAATGAATGAAGAGTAGGGGAATACTACAATGAATGATGAGTAGGGGGAATACTACAATGAATGATGAGTAGGGGGAATACTACAATGAATGATGAGTAGGGGGAATACTACAATGAATGATGAGTAGGGGGAATACTACAATGAATGATGAGTAGGGGAATACTACAATGAATGATGAGTAGGGGGAATACTACAATGAATGATGAGTAGGGGAATACTACAATGAATGATGAGTAAGGGGAATACTACAATAAATGATGAGTAGGGGAATACTACAATGAATGATGAGTAAGGGGAATACTACAATAAATGATGAGTAAGGGGAATACTACAATAAATGATGAGTAGGGGAATACTACAATGATGAGTAGGGGGAATACTACAATGAATGATGAGTAAGGGGAATACTACAATAAATGATGAGTAAGTGGAATACTACAATGAATGATGAGTAGGGGAATACTACAATGAATGATGAGTAAGGGGAATACTACAATAAATGATGAGTAAGGGGAATACTACAATAAATGATGAGTAGGGGAATACTACAATGATGAGTAGGGGGAATACTACAATGAATGATGAGTAGGGGGAATACTACAATGAATGATGAGTAGGGGGGATACTACAATGAATGATGAGTAGGGGGAATATTACAATGAATGATGAGTAGGGGGAATACTACAATGAATGATGAGTAGAGGAATACAGCAATGACGAATGAGGAATTGGGAATATAGCAGTGAAGAATGATTAATAGGAGAATACAGTAAAGCAGAATGATGAGATGATTGAATATAATGGAGATTGATGAATCTGAGTACTTCAGGAGAGTGATGACTTGGAGGAATACAACAAGAATGATAAACATGTAATATCAATAAAGAATGACGAATCTGGGACGTACAACCAAGAATGATAAATCTTAAAAATTAAACAATTAAGCATGATAAATCTGGGAAATTAAGCATTTAAGAATAATGAGTCTGGGAATAAAACAATCCAGAATGATAAATTTGGGAATAAAACAATTAAAATTGCAAATTTTATAATAAAACAAATATGATGAATCTGGAAATGAAAAACCAAGAATGATAAATCTGGAGAATAAAATAACTAAGAATGATTCATCTGGGATGGAAAACTATGTATGATAAATGTGGTTAATAAAACAACTAATAATGATTAATCTTAACGCCATTCCTCCAACGTCCTTCCCAATACCCCCGTTTCCCCAACTTCCTCCCTCGGTACCCCTATCCCCCCACTTCAGTCCCTCCTACCCTCATTCCCCCCGTTTTTCTTTTATCAAGCTGGCCTTCAATGGCTCTCAGCATGTACAAAAGACTAAGCTTCATTGCCGATCTTACAAAAAAAAAAAGCTGTTTTGGCTTCGTTGAGATGTACATCGTGTCGCTAAAGTTTGAATAAGCTTCATAAACTGCCGCTAAAGCTTGAACAAGGTAAATAAAGTACCATTAAAGCTTGAACAAGCTTTATCAATTATCGCTTAAGCTTAGACAAGACTCCCCCGAGCTCCACTAAAACTGCTTTATGCTTCTCCGATCACCGCTAGACCTTGAATAAGCTTCATAAAGTGCCGCTAAAGCTCGAATAAGCTTAAAGGAGTCCGGAGGTCAGCAAACAGCTTGTTATACTTCGAAGGGGAAAAAGGGGAAAGAAAGTTTGGGGAAAGAAAGAAGAGTTCGACTTAGCCGCATGTAGTAGTGGCGGGGAAAAAAGTTCGACTTGGGAGGAAATCATGGCTGGTGTATGACAAGTGAAGAAGATGAATGATGCTTAGGGAGGCGGGTGATGCTAGCGTGTCTGCAAACCTCTATACTCGCTACATCTCTCTTCTGGCTACATCTATATTGGCTACACATCACTCTTCTGGCTACATCACTCTTCTGGCTACATCTATATTGGCTACACATCACTCTTCTGGCTACATCACTCTTCTGGCTACATCACTCTTCTGGCTACATCACTCTTCTGGCTACATCACTCTTCTGGCTACATCACTCTTCTGGCTACATCTATATTGGCTACACATCACTCTTCTGGCTACATCACTCTTCTGGCTACATCACTCTTCTGGCTACATCACTCTTCTGGCTACATCTATATTGGCTACACATCACTCTTCTGGCTACATCACTCTTCTGGCTACATCACTCTTCTGGCTACATCACTCTTCTGGCTACATCACTCTTCTGGCTACATCACTCTTCTGGCTACATCACTCTTCTGGCTACATCTCTCTTCTGGCTACATCTATATTGGCTACACATCACTCTTCTGGCTACATCACTCTTCTGGCTACATCTCTCTTCTGGCTACATCTATATTGGCTACACATCACTCTTCTGGCTACATCACTCTTCTGGCTACATCTATATTGGCTACACATCACTCTTCTGGCTACATCACTCTTCTGGCTACATCACTCTTCTGGCTACATCACTCTTCTGGCTACATCACTCTTCTGGCTACATCACTCTTCTGGCTCTACATCACTCTTCTGGCTCTACATCACTCTTCTGGCTACACATCACTCTTCTGGCTACACATCACTCTTCTGGCTACACATCACTCTTCTGGCTACACATCACTCTTCTGGCTACATCACTCTTCTGGCTACATCACTCTTCTGGCTACATCACTCTTCTGGCTACATCACTCTTCTGGCTACATCTCTCTTCTGGCTACATCTCTCTTCTGGCTACATCACTCTTCTGGCTACATCACTCTTCTGGCTACATCACTCTTCTGGCTACATCACTCTTCTGGCTACATCACTCTTCTGGCTACATCACTCTTCTGGCTACATCACTCTTCTGGCTACATCACTCTTCTGGCTACATCACTCTTCTGGCTACATCACTCTTCTGGCTACATCACTCTTCTGGCTACATCACTTCTGGCTACACATCTCTCAGTATTGGCTACATCACTCTTCTGGCTACACATCTCTCAGTATTGGCTACACATCTCTCTTCTGGCTACACATCTCTCTTCTGGCTACACATCTCTCTATTGGCTACACATCTCTCTATTGGCTACACATCTCTCTATTGGCTACACATCTCTCTATTGGCTACACATCTCTCTATTGGCTACACATCTCTCTATTGGCTACACATCTCTCTTCTGGCTACACATCTCTCTTCTGGCTACACATCTCTCTTCTGGCTACACATCTCTCTTCTGGCTACACATCTCTCTTCTGGCTACACATCTCTCTTCTGGCTACACATCTCTCTTCTGGCTACACATCTCTTAATCACGTCATTTTGATGACACGATCAAGCTCTTCAGAGCGAAACGTTGTCCCAGCATAAGCGTGTTTTGCAACTTGTCTCTTCAGTACTGTCGACGACAGTGCGTCACTTGAATCCAGAGTCGGGATGTTTACGAGTGCTTTGGCGTTTATAATAATACTAACTTTGTCCATTTCTCCTGATTTCATGTTTTTTTTTTTTTTTTTAGGTTACCCGATATTTATATCAGGGGTGTTTATCCCATGTCACACGCCTTCTTACCTTCCTTGCCCCATCGCTCTTCCTGTCCTTTGTCCGTACATTCTCTCCCCCCTCACTTCTCTCTTCCTCCATTTATGCTTCTTTTGCGACTCAGCATCATTTACATACAGTAAACGTGCTTAAGGAACCGTTCCTCACATTCCACAAAATTCATGGCACCACATTACGTAAGACATCGCCCAGTGCTATATGTTACAACTAGTTAAGATACGGTTACAAGAAGACAATATCAGTGTTATCCAGTGGCCAGGGGGAACAGCTCTAACCTTTGATATACCTTTGATATACCTTTGAAGAGTTTCGAGAGTATCTACTCTCTGAGCCCGGCCATGGGCCAGGCTCGTCTGGTGCTTGCCTGGTCAACCAGGCTGTTGCTGCTGGAGGCCCGCTGCCCCACATATCCATCACAGCCTGGTTGATCTGGCACCTGGTGAAGATATTTGTCCAGTTTCCTCTTGAAGGCTTCTACACTGGTTCCAGCCGTGTTTCGGATATCTTCTGGTAAGATGTTGAATAGTCTGGGACCCCGGATGTTAATACAGTGCTCCCGTATTGTCCCCACCGCACCCCTGCTCCTCACTGGGTTTATTTTACACTTTCTCCCATATCTCTCACTCCAGTATGTTGTTATGGCAGTGTGCAGATTTGGGACCAGGCCCTCAAGTACTTTCCATGTATATATTATCATGTATCTCTCTCTCCTCCGCTCCAATGAGTACATGTTCAAGACTTGAAGGCGTTCCCAATAATTTAGATGTTTCAATGGCTCAATGTGAGCCGTAAACGATCTCCATTTTTTTTTGTAATGAGAGCAACCTCCATTCTAAAAAAAAACCACATCGTCAGTGCCACGCTCGACCGAGGAGATAAAAAATATCTAGATTCAAGAATACCAACTGATATTGGTATTCTTGAATACCAACTGATATTGGTATTCAGATCACATGGAAACATGCCCTGTGTTATTAGAAATTACTTTGCAATTTGACACACACACACATTATGTGTGTCAAATATAAATATGTATGTATATATATATGCAAAACAATCGCAGACAGGCGATCGTAACAACACAAAACAAGCCACTGAAGTTCAAGTACTTTCACACTTCTCAGTGCGTCATCAGGAGCTGTGCAATGTTGCAAGATTCAACAACTGCTATTGTTTTGCATATAATATAATATATTTAAACTTGGCAGTGGCTGCAGTGTAGAGCGCTTAACATTGGAGGTGGGGTTCGAATCCCCACTAATGACCTATAAAGCTAAAAACCTTACCCCTGTTTACCCCCTCCTCCCCACCCCTTCATACAGGACCCCACCTCACCTCCATCAGTATAACTAACATTACTCTCGGTATTACCACTACTTCAGTCTTTTCCCCTCCTTTTCTCCCCTCCTATTTTTTCTTCCTCCATTTATTCCTCTTTTTCTCTTCTTCCTCAAACACTTATCTTTTTTTTCTTGTTTTAATATCTTTTTATCCTTTCGTTCAGTTTTTTAGGACAGTCTCACAACGCTATTTTTTTTATTTCTATCCTACTGTTTTTTTCCATTTGCTTTCCTCTATTCCTCCACCATACTTTTCACCTTTATTCCCTTACCCCCTCTTTCTCTTTCCTCCCCTCCCCTTTATTCCCTTACTCCCTATCTCCTCCCTGCCCACCCTCCCCTCCCCGGCAGTAACTTTGATGTAGGATTGATCAAAATACTGGAAAGGATACTTATCAGCGAGGTAAAAATTCACCTTAATTAGTGTGGTCAATCCAGTGGAGGATTAGCATTATTTGCGTGTCCAGTGGTCCAGTTCACCTCGAAAAATCACCTCCAACCTTACAGGAGACTGCCTCCACAACTTGATAAACCGTGGCTAGAGTGTGGGCGGTGGGCGGGAGGAGCAGGCCCGGGACCCACCGCCCTTTGCTCGCCCGTATCCAGAAATGTCTTTTGAAAAACATCAAAGGGAACACACTTCTGTGGGTGGGAAGCCCGCTGCTACCCATCCTACATGCACCCTCCTTTACCTTCCTTCCCCTCCCCTATCCTCTCCCTCCCTCCCCTCCTTACATTCCTATGTCCCTCCCCTACACACACACAGGCACACCAGTACACACAAACGTTGGTAAGTAATGAAAGACGAAAACCGAGTCCATACACAGTTTCAAGAGCAGGTATGATAGGGTCCGTGGGAAGAGGGATGTGCGTGTGACCGTTTATGAGTAGTTGAGAGACAGGAGACACCACACACACGCACACGCACGCGCGCGCGGTCACCAAGGTAATCTTTCACACCATTCTCCAACTTCAGTGACTATTCTTCTTCCTGTGTCTGTCCCTCCCTTTCTACCTCTTTCCTCTTTATCGTCTCCCCTCACCACCCATTTGCCTATCAGCTTTCTCTCTCTCTCTCCCTCCCTCCTGTTTTCCATCCCCGTTTCACTTCCTTTTTCACTTACTGTTATCATTCCCCTCCCTTTCTGTTCCCCTCTCCCTCATTACCCATCCCCAGTCCTCTCTCTTTTCTCTTTCAATTCGTACCGTTCTTGTCCCCTCCACTCACCTCCCTCATCCATTTTTTCTCGTTCTTCAACCGTACATATCCCTTACATTTTTCCAATCATTCTTATTCCCAATCATATTTTTTTCATAATCATCCTTTTTCTAAGTATTTTTTTTTATCTTAACTCCTTATACTTCACCCAGCGTTTACCTCTCTCTCTCTTACCCTTGTCCCATCTTTTCCCTCTATCTACCACCCTTTTCCTTCCTGCATTGCTCCCTCCTTCCTTTTGTTCCTTCCTCTTACCTCTCCCATCTCTCCTTCCCTCACTCCACTTCCACCCTTTCCCCTCTTTTCTCCTTCCTCTCTCCCCCTCATCTCTTATCTTTCCCTTCCCTCCCTCCTTCGCCTGAGTCACCCCTCCCCCACCAAGCACACAGGAAGCACACCACAATGCCGCTTCGTTAATGACATAAAAACTATTGGCGTATCACCAAAGATGACAAGAAAATCCTGTGGTGTGTGTCCTGATGCAAGCTGTGGACTCTGTGATGCTGGTAGTGCCCTGCCCACCACACCAACCTGGGCACCAGTAAAGCCAGGCTAGAGTACAATACCTTTTTTTTTATTTAGCAAACTTAGGTACATCAGCAGTGTGCTGCTACCTTATTCTATATCATAGTTACAGTGTTACACAGTGGGGAAAAAAATGTTTCCTCTCATATTGTATGACACAGGAGGGTGGTGTGGTGAAGCATTGGTGAGTGTGTGGGGTTTGTTACATACATTCTGGTGAGGTGAAGCATTGGTGAGTGTGTGGGTGGGTAAAATTCTGGTGTGGGGGCATTGATTGTCTTGTGGGTTGGTTACATGCTGGTGTGGGGTCATTGGTCGTGTGGTTGGACTAGATGCTGGTGTTGAGGGCACTCATGATTGTGTGGGTGGGTTAAATGCTGGTTTGCTGTCTGTACAGGATGATATGGTGCCATGAATTATATGTAAGTGTTAGACATGAAAGCAAGAAAAAAGAATTAGTTGTGAGGAACTGAGCTTTGTACCGTGGCAGCCTCTGATTTTTCTGTTTCCTATTATTCCTTAGGTTCTGTTTGATAGGAAGTTAAATATCCAGCTGACCATTTCTACAGTTATTTCTTTTGCACGCATTCTCTCCGATGTTACACTATAATCACGCTTGTCGAAAGCTTTTACGAAGTCTGTGTGTGCATCTGTATTTTGTTTGTCTTCCAGAGCATCCAAGACCAAGTCGTATGGTCTAGGAATTGCGAAAGGAATGAACGACCTGCTGTAAATCCAGGCTACCCTGGCTTGTGCATTTGTGTATCTGTGTTTCTTGCAGTCGTGATTCTTAAAATGATTTCAAAGATTTTGATAATGTTGGGCTTCAGTGTTATCGGTCTGTTATTTTTTTGTGATTGCTTTATGTAGAGTGGGCATCAGTAGTTTTTAATGACTGTGGGATAACTTGTGTCCAAACCCATAGAATATTTAAGGAACTTGGTAAGTTGTTTTTTTTAATTCTTGAAGAATGTGGAGTTGCACGAGTGTGGTCCTGGCAGAGTAAGGTAAAGGTTATGTTAGAAATGATGGAATGTCAACAGTTTTTTGTGTCTCATACATGAAAAATTAATTTAGCTTGTCAATATTTAGCCTGATTAATGGCTCACCAAACACAAAAACAGTGTGTGATTTCAGTACTTCTCTCCTTTGCTATCATGAATGCAAGCTCCATTTTCTCAAACTAAGAGTCCAATATTAGATGTGATTTTTACACTGAATTTTGTATACGAGAAAGTTTTTTTCTTTAGTTTCAATAATGGCATTTTGATCCCTTTATCTCTCCTGGACTCTGATAGTGTCAGTTTGCGCTCAGTGTTCACCATTTCTGTAACCAGTTTTATTTTTGTTCTTGAGAAAGTCTGCAGACTGATAAACTCTGTGGTTCTTCATCTTTGCCCGTAGAGGAAGCTTCTCTTATCTTTCAAACTTGCATCATTTCTTATTTTTTCCTTAATAGCATATGTGTGGAGCATACTTCTAGGGATTTTGTGCTCATACTCTCCAGACACGGGCTCCCTCTTTGTCTCAAGAAATTTCTACAGTTTGTACAGTTGTAATTACCATGTTTAATTTGATGTTCACATAGCTATACTCGCCTCGCTTCCCTCATGTGCGATGCACAACACTTTCTCATACCATTCTTTCTTCTTTACTGTACTATAATATTTTTGAGTGAAAATTTTTGCAGGTCTTTGAACGACATATGGAGCATTGACATGCTCCATTCATTTTACCAGGTGTATATTTTACCAGGTGTATATTTTACCAGGTGTATATTTTACCAGGTGTATATTTGACCAGGTGTATATTTGCAAACGCCCTGGGGATAGTACTGATCTTCATTCTAAAACACAGTTCATAGTCAGAAGAACATTCTGTATGGAGAAACACACACACACACACGCACGCACGCGCGCACACGCGCGCACACACCCCTGCAACCACAACTAGGAGAGTACAACTAGGTGAGTACACACACGCACACAGTTTTCAGGAAGTGGAATAGCCTAGAAAGTGACGTAGTGGAGGCAGGAACCATATTTTAAGACGAGGTTTGATAAAGCTCATGGAGCAGGGAGAGAGAGAACCTAGTAGCAATCAGTGAAGAGGCGGGGCCAGGAGCTATGAATCGACCCCTGCAACCACAAATAGGTGAGTACACACACAGGCGTCCTCTCTTAACTCCAGGAGCAAGTGGGAGAAGCCTTCACCTGTACCTGGACTGGTCAGGTAGTCCACTAATTGTCATGTTGGCTCTTAATTACTCTGCCCGCAGGTCAAAATTACCTCCTTCCTGTGACGTATCCTCCGAGGAGCTTAGGAGTCGACCGGGCCACTGAGCAGTTCATTTTGAAATTTCTCTTATGTTATCCTAAGTGTATTCACCAAGTTGTGGTTGTGGAGGTAAAGTCGCAGCTCCTGGCCTTGCCTGTTGATTTACAGTTGTATTGTAGTACTGGAACACACATCAAATACCGACATGTAAATAACAGACGTTTCGTTAATTGGAAGCTTTGTTAATCCAATCAGTTGGACACGGCTCTCATCGAGCGAAACGTTTCCATAATACATCTTATTTACATACTATCATACCTGTCGGCATTATTTTGAGTATCAAACTAACCTACAATCAAGAGGAATTGTTTCCTGTCCTCAGTGGGTCTATCATATCTACTCATACCATTGTATGGTATTTGCTTTTACCACTTTCTCACTAGGTTTCTTCCACTTCCCACACTGAGAGTGAAGAAGCATTTTCTGACATCATGCAGTTCATCTGCGTTTTCAACTTCCATGTCTCGCCCCTCAACCCCGGTACATCGTCTCTCTGACCGCTTTCTTTCGTTCCTAGATAATTTTATTAGTTGTAATCATATCTACTCTGGTACTTCTAAATTTGTTAGATTCTGTTCTTGTAGTCTCGTAAGTCATTTCTCGAAGCAAAGGGACTGATGTGGAAAATTTATGCACCTTCACAAGTTTATTTGCCTGGGTGTAGCTTCAATGTGACACTTCTCTATACTCGACTTATACCATATAGTTTCAGATTTCCCACTTTGAGTTCATCCATATCATGTGGTTGTGTAATTATATATATATGTATATGTATGTTGTATATTTATTGAATTTACTGTGTATCAACAGTACTTCCTACTTGCCTCAGAGATAGTAGATCTTTTATGACAATTGCAGCAAATTGCTATTGTCTGTTTTCAGTGGCTTCATATCCTTTGGTTTATATGACGTTTTATTTCCCTGGCTGCTAGAGGGTTGTGGTGGGCAGCATCTGAGGATTTTGCAGCGCCGTCATCTTGCGCCAGAGTCCGACGTAAAAGGAGCTATGAGTGTGTGTGCGAGTCGTGGGAAACAAGGCGGGGAATAATTATCAGGTGTGCTTTACAATATGACTTCCCTCCTTCCCTTCCACCAACCCTCCTCCAACATATCCCCCCCCCCTCTCCAGAACCAAAGCAGTTCAGTTCGTGGACATTAAGGCGAGGAGGGGGGTGTTTTGGACTCTGTCTCTCGACAAGGTCATGTGAAATAATCCGATGTATTTGTTTTATAATGGAATTTGGGCCATAATAAGAGCACCGTCATTAAACGCGCAAAGTAAAGTTGGGAGCCGGCGGTGAAAATTTGATTAAGCCGTGTAGTACCTTTCCCAATTGAATAAATTAACCAATAATGCAACGAGGGCAGTCTCCTCTCTGTCATTTAGGTACATCAACAGGATTTTATGCAAGCACATTATTCGAATGAAACGTCACTAATGCTTAATTATATCCATCAATTTCAATTCATTTCCAGCTGCACTCGCATAATCTAATTCCTAAATCCCACCGCTGCCACCAGCGGTCACTCAGAGATGAACTTGCTGGCGGCCAGGTGTGTAGGATGCCACCTGGCACTGCCTCATGCTGAGACCCAAGTTAAGCTTATTCTGGGGGCTTCAGTGCCACTTTATGCTGGGAGCTTCGTACCACTATGATGGGAGCTTTAATGTTAGTTTATGCTCTTAGGGCTTCCATAATTTAAAGGCACACTATGATGGTTTTAAGCGTTACTATGTTAGAATATTAACTGCGCTTTATGCTATGTTGGTGTTAGTTACTGATATTTAGTGTGGTTTCCCTCCCATTAATTATTTGTATCTCTCTGGTTTCTTTATAAGTTCTTAAATCTTCCCCTAACACAACTTTTATTTTTTATCTGTGTTTGTCTTCACTATCTGCGTTGCTCATCACTATAAATTTCGTATTCATAATATTTTCCATTAATTAATATCCCCCGTTAATATTTTTTCGCTATGCGTCTTTAAGAGACATAAACCACTGAGTGTCCGTGACGAATTAACCTGCCGGAGACATAAACCACGGAGTGTCCGTGACGAATTAACCTGCCGGAGACATAAACCACGGAGTGTCCGTGACGAATTAACCTGCCGGAGACATAAACCACTGAGTGTCCGTGACGAATTAACCTGCCGGAGACATAAACCACGGAGTATCCGTGACGAATTAACCTGCCGGAGACACAAACCACGGAGTGTCCGTGACGAAATAACCTGCCGGAACATAAACCACTGAGTGTCCGTGACAATTAACCTGCCGGAGACATAAACCACGGAGTATCGTGCAGATTAACCTGCCGGAGACACAAACCACGGAGTGTCCGTGACGAAATAACCTGCCGGAGACATAAACCACTGAGTGTCCGTGACGAATTAATCTGCCGGAGACATAAACCAGAGGTGATCAAAGACTGACGTATATTAAGCTCCCACGCGCGAATACCGGACCACTGATACACCTGGACATAAACATGACCAACTACCAATTGACATGCAAAGGTGCCACGGCATGATACATATTTGCATGACTCCCTATTAAGCTAGACACTACCGACCAGGAGCTATCGACCAGGCATTACCTACCAGGCGCTATCGACTAAGCATTATCAACCAGACACTACCGACCAGGCATTATCAACCAGACACTACCGACCAGGCATTATCAACCAGACACTACCGACCAGCATTATCAACCAGACACTACCGACCAGGCATTATCAACCAGACACTACCGACAAGGCATTATCAACCAGACACTACCGACCAGGCATTATCAACCAGACACCACCGACAGGCATTCAACAGACACTACCGACAGGCATTATCAACCAGACACTATCGACCAGGCATTTCAACCAGACACTACCGACAGCATTATCACAGACACTACCGACCAGGCATTATCAACCAGACACTACCGACTAGGCATTATCAACCAGACACTACCGACCAGGCATTAACAAGCAGACACTACCGACCAGGCATTATCAACCAGACACTACCGACCAGGCATTATCAACCAGACACTACCGACCAGGCATTATCAACCAGACACTATCGATCAAGCATTATCAACCAGACACTACCGACCAGGCATTATCAACCAGACACTACCGACCAGGCATTATCAACCAGACACTACCGACCAGGCATTATAAACCAGTCACTACAGGCCAGGCATTATCAACCAGACACTACCGACCAGGCATTATCAACCAGTCACTACCGGCCAGGCATTATCAACCAGACACTACCGACCTGGCATTATCAACCAGTCACTACCGACCAGGCATTATCAACCAAACACTACCGACCTGGCATTATCAACCAGACACTACCGACCAGACATTATCAACCAGACACTACCGACCTGGCATTATCAACCAGTCACTACCGGCCAGGCATTAACAACCAGACACTACCGACCAGGCATTAACAACCAGACACTACCGATCAAGCAGTACCGACATTAAGGACACACAAGGGTCAGGCATTTCTTATCCCACAGACAGTACATTTCGCTTTAAAGGTCATTTTAATAGCAACTTGAAATGTAGATCCTGGACTATAGATCATGGTGCACACTAAGAATCCCTTTAAAGCAGGAGAAGTTATAAACTTAGAGAATGTACAAGAAACCTCTTCACTTCCTGTATAAAGTGAAGCCCCTAAATTTTCGGAAACACTTGAAGTCCCTTGAACTGTACTCCTTGGAACGCAGACGAGAAAGATGCGTCATAATTTACGCCTGGAAAATTCTACAAGGATTGGTCCCAAATCTTAACACAGAACTTCACTCCCGACAAAAGTGAAAGCTTCGCTGACGATGCAAAATACCTCTAATGAAAAGCAAAAGTGCCGTGGGTTTAATAAAAGATAAGTGTGAAGGGACCAAGACTTTTAAACACCCTTCATACACAAGGATTACCAGTTTACCTGGAGAAGGAGCTTGATAAGTTCCTCCATTATTTTTGTGATCAGTCAGGCTGTGGTGCTTACAATGGACTGTGCGGCTAGCACTAATAGCCTACTTAATCAGGCCATCAAGCAGGCCTAGTCTGGGACCAGGCTACAGGAGCGGCGACCCCAGGTAGGCTTCAGGTAACAGGTAGGCTGGAGTATATTGCCAGTGGAGGTCCTTACAGGTAAGACCAACCCTCTGACGTAATGTCCAATGCTCTCTACCTGTTATGACTAATTAGTTTATAACTGGAGTTCCTTCATTAAGAGAGGGGAGGGGTGGGGTTGCGGGGCAGGAGAGGAACGTGCGTCGCGGGGCGCGAAGGAAACCTACGTCGCGGGGCAGGAGAGGGGAACGAGTGTGGCTGGGAGGGAGAGGGGGAACGTGAGTGGCGGGAGAGGGGGAATGTGCGTGGCGGGGAGATGGAGAACGTGCGTGGCGGGGCGGGAGAGGGGAACGTGCGTGGCGGGAGAGGGGGAACGTGCGTGGCGGGGCGGGAGAGGGGAACGTGCGTGGCGGGCGGGAGAGGGAACGTGCGGGGCGGGGCGGGAGAGGGGAACGTGCGGGGCGGGAGAGGGGAACGTGCGTGGCGGGGCGGGAGAGGGGAACGTGCGTGGCGGGGCGGGAGAGGGAACGTGCGTGGCGGGGCGGGAGAGGGGAACGTGCGGGGCGGGAGAGGGGAACGTGCGGGGCGGGAGAGGGGAACGTGCGGGGCGGGAGAGGGGAACGTGCGGGGCGGGAGAGGGGAACGTGCGTGGCGGGGCGGGAGAGGGGAACGTGCGTGGCGGGGCGGGAGAGGGAGAACTTGAGTGGCGGGGCGGGAGGGAAGCAGAGAAGCTGAGACCTAACACCTTGCTGCTACAAGTGCTGGATCATCTAGGTTGTGATGGTTGTGTGGGCCTGCGAACAACCAGCACCAACAGCCTGGTTGTCCAGTCATTCAGCAGGAGAACCTAGCCTCAGGCCGGGCGGCCGAGGTTGAAGAACCATCAAAGCCAGTCATAAATTTCAGCTTTTGCCGTGTTCATCAATCTCTAATCAGTCGCTGAATCACCTGTCAACTAATTACACACTAATCACACACATCAGCTAATTACCGAAAAGTTGTCCCGGTGATGTGCCTTTAATTGCATATTCAAAAAAAAAAAAATATATATATTGAAACAGTCACCTCCCCCCTACCCATGGTAGTTCTGTAGTCGCAAGCAGACGGACAGCCAAATTATATGTAAATTTGCACCAGCTATCATTAAGGGGTTAAAATGGAGCGGGCAGTTGCATGCAAGCACCGATAGCGAGGGTGGCTGAGGCAAGGCTCAGGTAAATTGCTTGCTGGGGTCAACACAGCGCACGTAAGCCGTACCTGATTGATAGTCGATAACGCTGCTTATTGTTGGCAATCTTGCATCTTGCTGGGGGAGTTGTTGCCTACACGACTCTTGTGCACTTGTTGGGGGATGTATATGTTGGTGTCCTGTGTGTGTGTTAGTGTGTGTGTGTGTGTGTGTGTGTGTGTGTGTGTGTGTGACGCGCGTGCATATACCAACGTTTCCTTCATTTTCTTTTATCTTTTTTATTTCGTTCAATTACCTCTCTCCTTCATTTCCCTCTATCCTTCATTCATTTTCCTCTATTCTTTCATTTCCCTCTATCCTTCATTCATTTCCCTCTACCCTTCCTTCATTTCCCTCTACCCTTCCTTCATTTCCCTCTACCCTTCCTTCATTTCCCTCTACCCTTCCTTCATTTCCCTCTATCCTTCCTTCATTTCCCTCTATCCTTCCTTCATTTCCCTCTATCCTTCCTTCATTTCCCTCTATCCTTCCTTCATTTCCCTCTATCCTTCCTTCATTTCCCTCTATCCTTCCTTTATTTCCTTCTATGTATTAGAATAAATAAAAACAAAAATATTTCTGGTTAAAGAGAGCAAAAGTATAATTACGTCCCCTCACAACCCTGAATAATCTTGCCTTTAATTCTTTCTCATGTCATATTCCCCTCCTCCTTATTCTCCTCCTCCTCCCTCTCTTCCCCTCCCTCTCTGTCTTCCTCTCTTCCCCTTGTTTACCTCCTCTGATATGTTCCTCCTTTCGTTTATAATCTCTTTGAAACCATTACGTTTTCTTGTTCTGTAATTGCAGGTTTTTTGGCATGCCTATTTTATTTATGTTCTTTATTCCCTGCCTTCCCCCCTATTCTCCCTTTTCCTTTGCAACTCTTTCCCAATAACTCTTTCTCCCTAACTCCTCATTTTCCCCCTCCTTGACGTCTCCCTATTACTATTTTCAAAAAGTCCCTCCCAATTCACCTTTCATATCAAAATTCCTCCCAGTTCTTCGGTTTCCTTTCTAACATCCTTTTTCCATCTTTCGTCTCTCTTACTCTCTTCTCTAACTCTTTCCCAATTCACTCTTTTCTCCCCCTTTCCTTCTTCCTTCTCTCCCTTTTACCCTCTTTTCTAACTCCCTCGTTTTTCCTTCTCTTTTTCTTCTTTACCTCAGCCAACTTCTATATACCTCTCATTCATCTTCTCCATTTTTCCTCCTCGTCTCTTGCTCTTTTTCCCTCTTCCTCGTTTATTACCCCTCTCGCCTTCTTCTCTTGCCTCTCTTCCTCGTTTCTTGCTCACTTTTCCCTTCGTCTTTTGCCTCTCTTCCCCTGGTCTTCACCATCTTGCCCTAGTCTCCACCATCTTACCCTGGTCTCCACCATCTTACCCTGGTCTCGTGCCGTCTCGTCTTCTCTTCCTCTGATCTCCACCATCTTGCCCTGGTCTCGTGCCGTCTCGTCTTCTTCTCTTCCCCTGGTCTCCACCATCTTACCCTGGTCTCCACCATCTTGCCCTGGTATCCACCATCTTCCTCTGGTCTCCACCATCTTTCCCCTGGTCTCCACCATCTTTCTCCTGGTCTCCACCATCTTTCCCCTGGTCTCCATCATCTCCCTCCTGATCTCCATCATCTTCCCACTGGTCTCCACCATCTTTCCCCTGGTCTTCACCATCTTTCCCCTGGTCTCCACCATCTTTCCCCTGGTCTCCACCATCTTTCCCCTGGTCTCCACCATCTTTCCCCTGGTCTCCACCATCTTTCCCCTGGTCTCCACCATCTTTCCCCTGGTCTCCACCATCTTTCCCCTGGTTTCCATCATCGTCCCCCTGGTCTCCACCATCTTTCCCCTGGTCTCCACCATCTTCCCTGGTCTTGCCTTGCTGCTTGTGCTACAAGGAGCAGGGTGGTGGTTGGGGTCAGTGTTTACTGAGCCTCCCTCTGTGCTTACCCTCATGCAATGTACTGGCAGTCGATCAATGTTGCAATTGCTTCTGATTTACGGCCACCCTGAACCCGGCCTCGTATTTCTGGCCTCGCTGGGTGCGTGTGGCGAGGCTCGGAGGGGTAAGGGAAGAGGTGGATGGGTGAGGGAAGAGGTGGATGGGTGAGGGAAGAGGTGGAGGGGTGAAGAAAGAGGTGGAGGGGTGAAGGAAGAGGTGGAGGGGGTGAGGGACGAGGTGGAAGGGGTGAGGGAAGAAGTGAAGGTGTGAGGAAAGATGAAAGGGGTTAGGAAGAGATGGAGGAGTGACGAAAGGGGTAGAGAGGTGGGCAGTGGAAAATAACATGATTTTTAAAGGTGACAAATTCCAACTGCTTACGTATGGGAAGAATGAAGAACTGAGAACGAGCACGGTATACAAAACACAGGAGGACCATCTCCTAGAACGAGCACAGTATACAAAACACAGGAGGACCATCTCCTAGAACGAGCACAGTATACAAAAACAGGAGGACCATCTCCTAGAACGAGCACGGTATACAAAACACAGGAGGACCATCTCCTAGAACGAGCACGGTATACAAAACACAGGAGGACCATCTCCTAGAATGAGAGAATCAAGTAAAAGTCTTGGGATTAATAATAATATGAGATGACCTATCATTTAGAGAACACAATAAGGTAATTGCAACATAGGCCAGAAAAATGTTTGAGTGGATAATGAAAACTTTCAAATACTCCAATATTGGTGATTTTAATATCACTTGTTTCAAGTCAAGAGATACATCAGAGCTGGAACATATGGAGATCGTTTACTGCCTGCATAGAACGCCTCTGAGTACTGAATTAGTACTCTCTGGAGTAGAGGAGAGAAAGATATGTGATAATAAATCCGTGGTAGATACTTGTGGGCTTCGTCCCAGATCTTCGTACTACCGCAAAAATATATTGAGGCGAAAGATATGGGAGAAAATGTAAAATAAACCCAATGAAAAGTAGGGACGCTTTAAGCACAATAAGAGAACCTTGTGTCAACAGTCACAATCCTAGACTATTCAACCTGCTACCTGCAGATATCAGAACGTTGCCGGAATAAAATTGTAATTTTTCAAGAGGACACTGGATCACTACCTCCGCCAAGTGCCAGATCAAGCAGGCCGTGATGGATATGCGAGCCAGCAGATCACCAATAGCAACAAGCTGCTTGAACAGTTAATCAAGAGGAAAGCTTGGTCTCAGCCTACGTTGCTAGGTATAGGGAAGGGATGGAGGAAAGGGTTTGTAGGGAGATTATGTGAGGGGGAAAACTGTGTGGAAGTGTGGGGGCAGAGTGGGGGTGTGGGGAAAGATTGGGAGTGTGGGGAGAGGGGTGTGTGGGGGTAGATTGGGGTGTGGGGGAGAGGGGTGTGTGGGGGTAGATTGGGGGTGTGGGGGTTGATTGGGGGTGTGGGGGTAGATTGGGGGTGTGGGGGAAGAGGTGAAAGTAGAGAGACAGGAGAAGAATTATTGACATCAGACAACCTACACCGCATCATCTGTATGTTAATAATAGAATCAAGTCCCCTTCCCCACTTTCCTCCCCACCTCCTCCTTTATTCCCCACCTCCTCCTTTCCTTCCCACCTCCTCCTTTCCTTCCCACCTCCTCCTTTCCTCCCCACCTCCTTTCCCCCTCACCACACACGCGATTTTTTAATAAGCCCTGATGACCGCATTTGCATACTAGCATAATTATATCACGAGAAGTGTGTTGCTCCCTTTCCTTGGATCAAACATGATTACGTTTCATTCTCCACACGCTGTGTATGTTAAGCAATATTCATGGGAATACTTGTGTGCGTGGGCGCCCTGTGTACATTGCTACATAGGTCATTACCAGATTTTTGTTACTGTGTGATAGGTGGAGACGGCTCCTCTGATCACCGTCACAACATCAGCACTGGTGTGGTCTACTTACAAGAAGGTTACTATATTTAATGGAGTCTGTTGATGATGACATTTTGCTGCTTTTAATCTCGTAATGGTATAATATTATTTTACTTTATTGCCTTATTTTTCCTTGATGCTGGTGATGGGTTACTGATCCAAGGAACTGGACTTTTTACCCCTTGCTTGGATCGAATTTGAATGCCTCCCATTCCACAGACGATATAGGACCCCTACGATTTTAGCGTTTTCATCTGATTAAAATCTAACAATTGTTGAGGGAATCAATCTTGAGTGGCTGATGCATCGTATGAAATGGATGGAACGTTTTATGGTTTTTGGTTGTGTAGGCACAAGTTTTATGGAGGTTCTGTGTAATAACTGGAAAATTCATCTGGTCAGCTATAAGTAAGTTGGTTTCTATGAAATAATTGGAGAATATTCTGATCAGAAATAAGTCACAGTGTTTGACTATTTTGTTATTCTTTTGTTGTTCTTGAGGACACATCTGTGTCCTCAAGAACATTGTTAAAAAAAAATGGAATGTTATGTATACTAAGCTTACATAAATCTCACTTAAAAGTTTGTGAATCTTACTTAGAGAAAAGTTTGGAAATATTTTGGCCTTTGTAGGTTCTAATTTTTTTTTGTTGGGGAAGGGGGGAGAAATTGGAAAAAAATAAATACTGTTTTTCATCGGATAATTTCTGCATCGCATCTGATTAACATCGACCCTTCTATTCTGATTACTTGATAGCCAACATCTGAGCGGCTTCAAGCCTAATGCGTTTGTGTATTTTAGGATATTGGTCTCTTTGGTCTCTCTGAAAGATTTGAATTGGATTTGGTCTGTGTATGTCCAAATTTATCATTTTTATTGAAGAAATTTGGATATTAGTTTCCAAATGATGATTTGTGAATGCCTCTTTTTATTTCCTCCAAATCTTTAAAACTAATATTTAACTGCATTATCAACTTATTCCTCACTCTACATTATTCCAGTCGAGTGCATTGAGGCACCGGGTACTGGGGATATGGAATACGAGGATACTTTCCTGGGATCATTGAGGCACAGGGTACTGGGGTTATGAAATACGGGGATACCTTCCTGGGGTCGCGCAGCGATTGAAATACCTCTAATTATTGTGCCACGTTAATAGATGATGCTTAAAGGTTTCCTCCAGGCCTTTGTTGTTTAGATCCTTCGATCATCAAGATATATACTGCCTAGATCCTATCCAAGTCTTCACAGACCGGATCCTTCTGTTCTTCAAGTCTCCGATGTCCATAGGACCTCTGATCTTACAGTTCTCTGCCCAGATCATTCTACCCTCCAGTGTCTCTGAGGAAATATGGATCACTCGAAGGAATACCCACTAGGAAAGTCATGGAACTTTATCCAATGTCGCAACACGGCAGCTTCTGTGTTTTAATACCACGCCACTGCTTGTGTTCCAGAACTACCTTAGTTCCTGTTTTCCAGCAATACGGCACTGATGTTCCAGAACCATGGTCCACGTGTTCCAGCACCGTCACACACACGTTCCAGCATTGTCACACGGGTTCCAACACCATGGTCCGCGTGTTCCAGCTCCGTCATATGTATTCCAGCACCATGGTCTGCGTGTACCAGCACAGTCACACGTGTTCCAGCACCATGGTCCGCGTGTACCAGCACAGTCACACGTGTTCCAGCACTATGGTCCGCGTGTTCCAGCACAGTCATTCGTGTTCCATCACCATGGTCCGCGTGTTCCAGCACCGTCACTTGTGCACAACCACCGTCCGACACTGGTGACTCAAACAACAATCTTACACAACAAAAAGCACCGTCAACGAGGCGAACTTGACTGAGGAAAAACAGCGGTAAACTCCCAGCCTGGATTTCCTACATCCCAATCATCGGTCTTCCAATTTTCCGATATTACCGCCAGCAGGATTTACAGCGTCGCTACAACCGCTGATTATTGTAGTCAAAACTCGTGGATTAGCCGCGGTCACCTCTTATATACTTGATTTTTTTTTTAACCCTCCCGAGTTGCTCTTTAGTCAATCTGGCCAATCTAGAGAGAGAGAGAGAGAGAGAGAGAGAGAGAGAGAGAGAGAGACCAACCCACACAGACACAGAAAAACACAGACACACACACACGCGCGAACACATTTTCCAAAGGTAAACTCTAACCACAGGTTTCCTAAACAACAACAATAAGACCATCTTGACAAAGACTGGAAATTAATCGCCGGACTATTTATCGTTGCAATCCAAACGTTCACTTAGAGGGGAATATTACCCTTTAATACAGAGGGAATATTACCCTTTAATACAGTGATGGGTGTCTCGGAGGAGAGAGTGAGCACGAAGACACGAACATCAGCGCGGATGTCGTGGCTTCGTAAGTCCCGATGCAATCCCTCAAACGTTGGTAATTGGCATGGAGGCCACCGTAGTTGGTCACCAGCTGCCTTAATTACCGTCATACCAGGGAGACAACCCACTAATCAGTCCCCATCCATCTATTGGACGTTCATGGACGGTCCGCGGCCTGAGTGCGCCCGATAAAACTTGACCCGTTCTTGGCTGGGTTTGTTAGACTGGCTCGCTTGGGTTCGCTTGCGTAGACCATTTCGCTCGGGTTCGCTTGGATACACTGGCTCGCTTAGGTTCGCTTGGATACACTGGCTCGCTCGGGTTCGCTTGGATACACTGGCTCGCTCGGGTTCGCTTGGATACACTGGCTCGCTCAGGTTCGCTTGGATACACTGGCTCGCTCAAGTTCGCTTGGATACACTGGTTCGCTCGGGCTCGCTTCGATACACTGGTTCGCTCGGGCTCGCTTCGATACACTGGTTTGCTCGGGCTCGCTTCGATACACTGGTTAATTCGACTTTCCTTATCCCAAGTTATTTGGCTTCAATGGGTAGACCAGCTCGTTCGGCCTTGCTTCAGCAGATCAGTTAATTCGGCTTCACTTGGATAGACCGGTAACTCAGCACCGCTCATGAGTTCGCCAGTTGCTCTTGTAATGGACGATCATTTCTGGTCCACTTAAGCGACAGGTGATTTGTGTACAAGCAGTATATATATACATGGGGTCTGTATACACGTAATATACACACAAGTCGTGCTGACCCATGCTGTCAACGACAGTGATCAGCCTTGCCCGGTACTGACCATGTCCGTCGCTGCTCTCATCCCATCCTCTCCACGGAACCCTGACAACCAGACAAACACAAACACACCTTTGAGTCATCGTTTGCGGATATTGCTAAAATCAGCATTAATGTTGCCTTAGTAGAATGGTAAAAAAAAATAAAAAAAGTCAAATCTCAACGGTGACAAATTGCTAAGCTTCCATGCGAAAAAAAACGGAGATCTTAAAACGGTTGCAGCCTAGAGGGAGGTGCCTTGATGCTGGTGCGAGGCTATTAATAAGGAATTGGACCTGCTCTCGCCTTTCGTGGGTCTAACCTGGTTGCTTTCCATACCCCAGGCTCTTTATGAGCCTCACAGGTTTAGCGCTTCTCCACAATACGTGCACAGGATGAAAACATATTCCATAATACGCAGGAATAATTATACCACACAACGTAATTTTAATAATTCACAAACGTATGTCCAAAACCTGCACACTGAAATCAATCCTTATGAAAACAAGTAGTTTGACAGCCGGTACAAATTAAGTGTAAGGGGACCAAAACTTTTCAATACGCTCTCGTCGCGCATAACGTAACTCACCAACAAACCTCTGGCTGTCTTCAAGAGAGAACTTGATAAGTTTCTCAATTTAGTTCCTGATCAGCCGGGCTGTGGTGCCTAAGTTGGACTGCGTGCTTTCGGCACCAATAGCCTGATCGAACAGCCGAGGGGGCGATGATCCACGAAATCGACTGCATGAAGATTCCATGCATCATTGACAAATAAAAAGACAAAGGTTCATTATGAACTGCAACACCAGGGCTGCCACTTGTTCTGTACTCTAGTATTGTCAACTCAAGGCACACATCATCAGTGCAGATAGATAACGTGTCTGTTTTGTGAATAACAGACGGAGCATCGAGCCTCCACCACTCCTTGCTGTGAATGTCCCACTCAGGTTTAGCTCACATCATCCTTCAAAGCGGGAGAAAGATATGAACGAGATAATATATAGATCGTTAACTTTTTATACAGAATCTGTAAAAGACATGACTTACTGGAAACGTCTCAGAGCACTTAGAATGTACTCTCAGAGAGAGAGAGAGAGAGAGAGAGAGAGAGAGAGAGAGAGAGAGAGAGAGAGAGAGAGACAGAGAACAGAGACAGAGACTTGATCATATATTCATTAAAGATACTTGAGGGTTAGGTCCTCTGTTCACACTGTACCATAACGTACTGGAGTGAGAAATGTGGGAGGACGTTTATAATAAAACCAGTGAACAATAAACCGGGCACAATAAGAGAACACTGTGTCAACATCAGGGGTCCAAGACTCTCTAGCCTGATGGCAGCAGATATCAAAAGTACTTGTCTGAATTAAAGCTAGCCATATTTCACGTTAGGTGAACATTAGTAAGAATGAAAAATGAGGAGTAAAGGTCGAGAGGAGGTAGGAGGAAGAGTAAAGAGGAGGTGGGAACAAGGGTAGAGAAGAGGCGAAAGAAAGTGGGTAGGAGAGGCAGTGGAAGGAAGGGTGGAGATAAGGAAGAGATGAAGTGGTTTGAGGAAGGGTAGAGATGAGGCGAGAGAAAGTGTAAAGATAAGAGAAAGGGTGAAGATGAGAAGGCGGAATGAAGGAAAAGCAATGGCCGATTACGGCATGAAAAAAAAAATTCAACACGATAAAACGGGAGGAAATAAAGAGAAAGAATCAGAGGTAAATATCTTAATTGCTTGCAGCTTCATCCCAAATTGTGTGAAATTAATGAAAATAATCAGACTAAAAAAAGAAGAGATAATGCCAAGGAGAGAGACTCGAGGAAGGAGGGAAGACGATTAAAAAGATGGAGCAAGGGGATGCTAAACCCTACCTCCCTCACATTTCCTCCCTCTCCCCTCTCCTTTTCCCCTCTTACCCTTTGGAAGTCAGGAAGAATAGAGGAAATGGAGTGATGAGTGGAGGGCACGCAGCAAGGAGGGAAGTAGACAGAGAAGGACGAACGGGAGAAAGGGGAAAGTAAAGAAAGGGAGGGAAGGATTGCAAGAACAGTCGGCGATAACTAGGTGCAGAAGAATAAGGATAATTAAAATAAAGGATAAATATAAGAAGATATATGAAAAATAAACTAAGAAAGAAAGGAGGAACTAAAGAAAGAATGAGAAACTAAAACATACGAAACTGAGAAGAAAAAACTCGTAAATGGAGAAACTAAGAAAAGAAGGATAAACTAAGAAAGAAACGAAGAGAAGTCAAAGGAGTAACTAAGGAAAGAAGGAGAATATATAGAAAGAGAAACTAAGGAAAGAACAACTAAAGCATAAGAGAGAAGAGAGAGGAAGTATTTGATTTAGACCGAGTAGTTTTAAGCTGATGATGATCTTGGGGGGTAAAGGAAGGTAGGTAATCCGTGGTCCCCCTTCCCTAGTAAACATCAGGTGTAATTGTAAGACTTTGTGCCCGGGTAACAATCATATAACAATGAGGTAACAATCAGGAGGCTGCTAAGTTGCCAGGCTGAGGGAATAGGGAATTACGATGAGCTTGGAAGGGGGAGTAGATCAGGTTACTAAAACACTGGATGAAAAGAAAGAATAAGGAGGATGGTGTAGGAAGAGAAGGGAAGGTGAGTGGGAATAAAGAGGATGGTGTAGGAAGAGAAGGGAAGGTGAGTGGGAATAAAGAGGATGGTGTAGGAAGAGAAGGGAAGGTGAGTGGGAATAAGGAGGATGGTGTAGGAAGAGAAGGGAAGTGAGTGGGAATAAGGAGAATGGTGTAGGAAGAAGGAAGGTGAGGGAATAAGGAGGATGGTGTAGGAAGAAGGGAAGGTGAGTGGGAATAAGGAGGATGGTGTAGGAAGAGAAGGGAAGGTGAGTGGGAATAAGGAGGATGGTGTAGGAAGAGAAGGGAAGGTGAGTGGGAATAAGGAGGATGGTGTAGGAAGAGAAGGGAAGGTGAGTGGGAATAAGGAGAATGGTGTAGGAAGAGAAGGGAAGGTGAGTGGGAATAAGGAGAATGGTGTAGGAAGAGAAGGGAAGGTGAGTGGGAATAAGGAGGATGGTGTAGGAAGAGAAGGGAAGGTGAGTGGGAATAAGGAGGATGGTGTAGGAAGAGAAGGGAAGGAGGTGAGTGAGAATATGGAAGATGGTGTAAGAGGAAAAGGAAAAGAGGTGAACTGAGAAGGAAGAGACAAGTAGAAATGGAAAAGTGAAGGAATGGAAAAGAGGAAATAATGGGAATTGAATAGGAAAAAATGGAAGTGAACTAACGAAAAGGAAGGAAGAGAAAAGGACAAGGGGGAAAACTGCCAAACAAATCAACAGGTACACTACACTACTTGAATTCACTAACACAATACACTAATACAACACAATACACTAATACAACACTTTTGGGGCTCGACACGCCACAATAGGTGGGAAAAGTCATATGAAAATAAGAAAACTTCATTTGTATTCGTAACCCCGAGGAGTTAATAAACCAAGAAAACCATGTAGTGTGGTATATTTACAATGAAGTCCTTACACAGCCCGCTTATGGAAGAAAGAAACTCATGCCGACATTTCGGTCCGACTTGGGCCATTTACAAGGCACACTGTGACTTGTAAATGGTCCAAGTCAGACCGAAACGTCGTCGTAAGTTTCTCTCTCCTATGTTTGGGTTATTTGTGTATTGTTCCAGTCACGGTATTGTGTCTTTTTGTTCCTAATGAAGTCCTTTTGCAGGTCCTTCCTCAGGATGTCACCCACATCAGTCTACTAACTCCTTAGTACCCATTTACTGCTAGGTAATTGTACCAGTTATAGAGGTGTTGCTATACGCTACAATCAAGAACTGTGGAAGGTTGTGTTGGTGTAACAGTGTTTTTGTGCGCGAGTGTGAAAGATCTTTCACCTGTGGTGAAATAATGTAAAAAAACAAGTAATAATGTGTATAATGTGAAAACAAATTGTGTAATCGCAGGAAAAGCGCGCTACAATATGACGCAGCACCCGCGGGCTACGTTTAAATCCCACGCACTTACAAGTGCCGCTAGATCATGCAACTAGAAAAGAATCGAACCGACGTTCATAGGTAACCGGTAGTTGTGTGTTTCCCTCCCCAGACGCTTTCTTGGCCCGAGGGTGCTGGTCGAATGGCACTTCCGATGTGGTCACGACAGAGTCGCATTATGTCAGTGATGCAATGCTCAGAGTGCCACCACCTGTAACTTGTACAAGGGTTGGTGGTTACTGGACCTGTAAATTTTGAGTCCTCAAGACTGTAAGTATTTACATTGAAACTATAGTGCTTAAGAAGCACCAGCAGCAAGGACAACAGAGGTAGCGATAATAAGAGAGGTAGGAACAACAGAAGGCAGCAGTAATAGTAGTAGCAATAACAGAAGTAGCAGCAGTAGTAGTAATAGTAGCAACAAGAGTAACAGCAGTGATAGTAGTATCAGTAACAACAGAGGTAGCAGCAGTAGTAGTAGCAACAACAAAAGTAGCAACAGTGATAGTAGTGGTAGCAGTAACAACAGTAAGAGCATTAGCAACAAAAAAGGATCAAAAGGAGCAGCAAAAAACAGCACCAACAACGGCTAGAGCAGCATCAACACCACCAGCAGCAGTAGCAACGATAACAGCACTTGGAGCAGTAAGATTCACGGTTACCCAAGCTCCGGACTGCAGTGGCAAGGAGTAATCAACAACAAAACGATTGCTGATGCGTACTGTGTTTGTGTGTGTGAGTCGAGGTTGGGGTATCTGAAGATATACTCCGCCTTCTCACGGCTAGTTACATTTGCTTAATCCAAGAGACACGCTTCCGTGGACCAGCCAAGTCCCTCACACGAAACCAGGACGGAATCGCTCGTAAACAATCACTATTGACTACCGAAGTCGGAGGCAAATTACTAGCGACTGGTTGTTAGCCCCGTGCGTCGATGATTGACCCCGGGCAAGGCTTAGTTTTTATCCAGCACGTGAGGTAGATATAATTTTTTATAGAGGGGGCTGCGGGGTTGCATACTGGAGAGGGAATCGGCCAATCATGTATGCTAACGGCTGTGACGTCACTAAAAGGCTCGCGCGCGAGCCCGTTTGTTCCAGGAAGTGAGCCATTTTTACCGCCTTTCACTATCGCGCCGTATCCTTGTAACACCACGAATATATTAAGCTGAAAATGCAATATATATATATATATATATATATATATATATATATATATATATATATATATATATAAATTAAAAGATGGGGTGGTAGGGAAGTGGAATATTCAAATGTCTTCAGGAAGAAATCCAAATATTCTTCCTTGAAGCCTTTTTATCCACTTCTCCGAGGCTATGGGTCCCACAATTTGTACCAGAGGTGGACCCCATCCTATAATATATATATATATATATATATATATATATATATATATATATATATATATATATATATATATATATATATATATATATAATGTATGTGTGCTTTGTTATATTAGACAACTGAGAAGTCCCGTATTCTCCCTGCTGTAGAAGAGATGAACATGAAAATGTTCTTCCTGTCATGGAGAACAGAGAACACCCCTTGTGTATAGTCGAGTCAATAACTGTCACTCGTATATCATCCTAATACACACAATAACCATTATTATACAATCTGTATATATGACTAACCTTGTCTTTTATACGGTACATATAACTAACATTGTCTTAGCCACGGTTTACATAATGTCTTACGTACGGTATACATGTCTTATGTACGGTATACATGTCTTATTTACGGTATACATACAGTAGAAACTAGATGACATTTTTCACACAAGTGTATACCTGTGACTAGTTTAGTGTTTTTTCTTTTGACCTCCTGCAGCCTGGCTTGAAGCCAGGTCAACCAGACTGTTGGTATTGCCTCTTATACTATCACCTCCTGTGGTGTTCTGAGTGAATATCTGTGTACATGTACAACATGTCTGAGTGCACACGTCTCTGTATAAGGCGTGTACATGACTGTTATGTATACATGAACACCCGAGACAAGTATACGTACACACACACACACATACACACACAAACACACACACACACACACACACACACACACACACACACACACACACACACACGAGTACTGTTGTTATATTTTCAATTCTACTTTTTTTTTTGCGTGGTCGTTTGATATGACTTCCGTTTCTGATACTATCTATCTGTAATATTCCTGGTCTCTATTACAATGTATAATATATCTGATCTCTGTTGCAATCTATGATGTACCTGGCTTTTGTTTGTTACAATCTATTGGTAACTTTTCAAATCCACGGCTGGGGTTGGTGGGAGTCTAAAGAATTTTTCGCACCAGATGTACAAATTACTAGGAGTCATTGCCAGGTTGTATACGCGCATACACTTTGTTTACGCCCATGTATGCTGCGTTACGTGTGCGCATACGCTGCTTTGTACATGCTTTTGTGCTATGTATAAGTGAGCATATACTAGATTATACGCGCTTTGCGAGTTGTACTGACGCTTTTTAGTATGCTATGATTATCTTAAATATGCGATGATTATCCTAAGCATTCTATGATTAACTTAAGCATGCTCTGATTATCCTAAGCATGCTATGATTATCCTAAGCATGCTATGATTATCTTAAGCATGCTATGATTATCTTAAGCATGCTATGATTATCTTAAGCATGCTATGATTATCTTAAGCATGCTATGATTAACTTAAGCATGCTCTGATTATCCTAAGCATGCTATGATTATCTTAAGCATGCTATGATTATCTTAAGCATGCTATGATTATCCTAAGCATGCTATGATTATCCTAAGCATGATATGATTATCCTAAGCATGATATGATTATCTATAGCACGATACGATTATCTTTAGCACGATACGATTATGTTTTTAGTTATAGCGAGTACGTAAAAAAAATTCTTATCAGCATAAAGAAGCAGGAATGAGGGTCAACGAGGCGTGGAGCAGCGCCTTATTGTTCCCCAGGGACTCACGGCACTTGCACTTGCCCCAATACTGCGCAAATCTAACACCAAGGTTGTAGCACGGACCGAAACATCTCAAGGTTCCTTTCCTAAGTGTGCTAGTTATCCGTGAATTGTTCCAGCCACGGTGTTGTGACCACAGCATCGTGGCTGGAACAATTCACACTGCTCACGATCTACAGATAACCTACAAGCTGGATGCTTGATTTTTGTAGGATTGCGTGGTCTTGTGGGTTAGAGCGTCATGTAGTTTTCGCTCACCATGAGGCGGGCCAAAACAACATGGGTTCGAATCCTCGGCTAGTCGCAGTGTTGTTATTGATGCAATACCACTCGTTCGTGGTCAGAATAATATATATATATATATATATATATATATATATATATATATATATATATATATATATATGTCGTGCCGATTAGGTAAAACTGGTCAATTAGCAAGAACTCAAGAACTCGTCTAAAATTAAGTCCTTTCTAAAATTTTCTCTTATACGTTTAAAGATATATATTTTTCATTTATGTTAATGTAAAAATTTATAATTTTGTACCAAGAGAAACTTTGAAAACCTACCTAACCTTATTACAACAAGCGCAATTTAATTTAGCCTAACCCAACTAAATATATTTTAGATACGTTAACATTAATTTAATAATAAACAAACACAATTAAATATATTTTTTTCATTATGTTCAGAATGATTTTGGCGAAATTATTGCATACACAAATTTTCACTTGTCTTATATGGCAAGGTGAGCGTTGCTATTTAAGCCAAAATCGCAAGTTTTACCTAATCGGCACGACATATATATATATATATATATATATAATGTGCCGAATAGGTAAAACTGGTCAATTAGCAAGAACTTGTTTAAAATTAAGTCCTTTCTAAAATTTCCTCTTATACGTTTAAAGATATATTTTTTTAATTTATATTAATGTAAAAATTAATAATTTTGTACCAAAACAACCTTAGAAAACTTACCTAACCTTATTATAACAAGCGCAGTTTAATTTAGCCTAATCCAACTAAATATATTTTATGTATTTAGTTGGATTGGTATATAAAGAGATGTTTTTGAACTATTGTATGTTCATGACAAAACCTTCCCACCGCGGGCGAAACGTCTTTTAATACAAGATTTACTCTAATTTACCTCCCATAAATAAAAAAAATACCGTGACTGGAACAATACACAAATAACCCGCACATTCCACACTATAGGCCCCTACGAGTTTAGCCCTTCATGATAATATATATCCAAGACATATACTTAAATGCTATAAGGAAGATCAAGACACATACACACAAAAGAAGAGGTATGATATAGCTCACAGAGCAGGGAGTGAGTGACTCGGTAGCGACCAGTGAAGAGACGGGACCATGAGCTTTGACTCGACCCCTGCAACCACAGTTAGGTGAGTACACATACACACACAATAAAACAAACGAACCCGTGGAACGATCCATTCTTTGTATCGCATTAATCACAAACATGAAACACAATTATGACGACTTCTGAGGACCCCCGCTGTGTTACTGGGGGGAAGGGGAGTGTGGGGGGAGAAGGGAAGGGCAAATGGTAGGGAGAAGGGTGTGAGAGGGTGAATGAAGGAGGGTGAAGCACAGGGCAGCATACGGGATGTCTGCAACACACATTCGGGAGGAAAGAGAAGGATGTAGGGAAGACCAGGGTTGTGAAATAAGAGGATTGTGAAGGAGCAGAGGAGGATTGTGAAGGAGCAGAGGAGGATTGTGAAGGAGCAGAGGAGGATTGTGAAGGAGCAGAGGAGGGTTGTGAAGGAGCAGACGAGGATTGTGAAGGAGCAGAGGAGGATTGTGAAGGAGCAGAGGAGGATTGTGAAGGAGCAGAGGAGGATTGTGAAGGAACAGAGGAGGATTGTGAAGGAGCAGTGGATTGTGAAGGAGCAGAGGAGGGTTGTGAAGGAGCAGAGGAGGATTGTGAAATAAGAGAGGGTTGTGAAGGGGAAGAAGAGATAAGGTGAAGATGAACCAGGGTACGGGTGGTGTCAGAACTCATGGCAAGTTAGTCTTTAAAACTTCAGGCCAGTGCTTTCACCATGAGTTCTAACCCTCACCCGTACGTGATTTGTTTGAAATCGTGTTATTACGATTACGTGAGTCATGACGACGGCTTTGAGGGGACTTGAGCTAGAGTTCGTCACAGCTACGGTGGCGGAGGTTCATCTGTTCAAACTTGCATTTGTGGTCACAGTGGTGGCCCATGCTAACCTCCCATGGTATATAAACATACCTAGTTGGATGAATCTTATTGCAACCAGCTGGCTCAGTGGCTTACGCACTGGCCTGGAGTTTTACGACTTACTCGCCATGGGTTCTAACCCCACCCGTATCCTGTTTTTCTTGTAATGGCGTTATTACGATTATGGCACGAAACGTGAGAATGAAAAGGTGAGTTATCTAGAAAAGGGTTAGTAGGGAGAAGAGTGGAGATCAAGAGTGCGTGAGGGAGAGGAATGCGGGGAGGAGAGAGGAAGTTTAAGAAAATGAGATTGGCACTGGGGAGGCTAACGATTGGCACTGGGGTGGCTTAAATAAGATTGACACTGGGGTGGCTTTTTCAGATTGAATGGAGAGATTATAAAAAAAATAAGAGAGATTTCGATAATGGGGAGGGGAGAAAAGTGAGAGAATGGGAAGGTTTAAGGAGTAAAGATAGTGCATGGGCTGGGGAGGACAAGGTGTTGGGGAGATAGGGAAGAGTTCTAGGGGAGTCACTTTCAGGTGAATAAATTTCTGAAAATAAGCAACGAAATAGTGAAAGAACAAAAACAAATAAATTTCAGTACAGAGGCAAATTTGAAGGAATGAGAGAAAATGGAGGAATGATGGAGAAGTAAATGAATGGAAATGGATGTGAGAGGAGATAAGAATTGTAGCAAAAGAAAATAATAGAAGGTGAGAAGGGGGAATGAGGATCAATATAAGAAAATGAAAGGAAAGAGGGGGGAAAGGAAATGAGAACAAATGATGGAACTAGCGTAAATGAGGGAAGGAAGTAAAGACAGCAAGAGAAGAATAGAGGTAGAGAGGAAGGTGGAAAGGTAGAAAGGGACAAAGATAATGAAGTAAAAAGGAGAGGAGGATGTAAATAGAAATGTTAGTAGATGATGGACGGGGGAGAGAGAGAGAGACGAATGGGATCATACCTGATCAACCAGACTGTACTAGCGGTCCGCATGTCAACACAGCCATCACAACCTAGCTGATCAGGCACTTCTATCAGGTAATGTTCCAGTTTCCTCCTGTAAACCTGTGTTTACACTGTCTCTAATTGTGCCTGTGGCACCTTTGCTTTAAATAAGGAACATGATAAGCATAATGGACACAGTGAGGTATAGGTGGTGTGTGTGTGTACACTCACCTAGTTGTGGTTGCAGGGGTCAAGTTATAGCTCCTGGCCCCGCCTCTTCACTGGTCGCTACTAGATCCACTTCCTGCTCCATGAGCTTTATCATACCTCTTCTTAAAGCTATGTATGGATCCTGCCTCCACTACATCACTCTGTGTGTGTGTGTGGGGGGGATGATGGGCGAGTGTTTAGGTTTTTGGTGTAAGTGAGTGGATGGGTGGGCGAGTGACTACTCTGGGGAAAGCGACCGACACTCCCCCAGGTGACGCGATCGTTTGTAATCACCAGCAGCGTGGCCATGGCCCTTAGGGCATCCCTTCCCCATGGCAGCCACCCCATGGGAACTCCCCCTGTGGTAACCCATCCCTTCTGCCATCTTTGTCTACCCAGGCACCCATACTTCTTTTTACCCTTTCCTCCGTACTGTCTACTCCCTTTTCCCCCACCTGTCTACATCCATCTATCTGCATCCACCTGTCACCTTCACCTGTCATCACCCACGTGTCATTTCCATTAGCCACCCCATACGCTCCCATTTATATTGCTTTTCCATTCAACCTTATAATAATAATAATAATAATAATAATAATAATATTATTAATATTATTAATTAGCGATATGGATTATGCTGAAGCGAAAACTGGTATTAAATGCTTGCTACACACACTGAAAAACAGTGTAAAACAGTGTACAACACAAGTATGCAGTGTAAAACAGTACAACAGTGTAAAACAATGTAAAAGTGCACAACACAAGTGTGCAGCAGTGTACAACAAAAACATTGTACAACAAAAACATTGTACAACAAAAACGGTATACAACAATCACACTATACATTATGATATACATAGATAAATGGACTGCGATACTCACAGGTTAAACATACCATACACCATACAGGTTAAGCTGGATAACATCCATTCTCTCTTATTTTCATTATCCGCTTCGTTTTTTTTTTCGTTTTTTTTTTTTGTCTCCTTATATTTTGCTTATGTTTTCTCCCTCTTTTCCTCACACCATGCTCTCATACTTTCATTCTGTTCAACTTCATCCTTTGTCCTGCATTGATTTTGTTCTTCGTTGCATTAATATACTCATTGTTATGTCTGATCTAGTCGGTGGTATGTTTGATTCCTTAAGTCTCTCATTCTCTCATTTGCGCTAGCTCTCTCTCTCTCTCTCTCTCTCTCTCTCTCTCTCTCTCTCTCTCTCTCTCTCTCTCTCTCTCTCTCTCTCTCTCTGTGTGTGTTTTGATGCTCAGGTCAACCGTCTCCTTATTCTTTTATTCCAGGTCCAAAGCAAATCTTTCCCTTCATCTAACCCCTCCCACTAAATCCTCCCCTCCTAAATCCTACTAAAATCTCTCCATCTCAGTAAATCCTCAACAACCCACTACATCTTTCCCTAACATTAAATCCTCCCCATCCCACTAAATCCTACCCATCCCAATAAATCCTTTGCAACCCACTAAATCATCTTCCAGCCCACTAAATCCTCTTCCAGCCCACTAAATCTTTAAACTACAACTAAATCCGCATTGCAACATCGCTAATCCATCCGAGCTTTCCACTTCCTGACACTTCTCCCCCCAACCCCTTCTTACCCGCAAACACACACACACACACACACAGTCTCGGGGCCAGGAGCTGAATCTCGACCCCTGCAACCACAGTTAGGTGAGTACAATGTGTATATTTCCTGAGTATACATATTTCAACTCAGTTCATATTAATTCCATTATATAAATTGCAACCACAATCTACTACATTATAAACAAGAACTCTTTTAAACCGCAAATAATCACCCACATAAACCCACAACCACTAACTATACCATATAAAATCAAACTAAATATTTCCGTCTTTTGAAAAATCACAGTTTAAACTTATAAAACAAATTTTAAATTTAAACTTACTAAAATCACAATTTTTATACCAATTAAATAAATAAAACCAAAGGAAAAAAAATCTATATACGATAAAAAAATTAAATTCACAGATGTATGTTAAACCTCTATAGAACCCCTTCGACCCCACCACTGCTTTGACCCTCTGTAGAACCCCCCTCCACCCACCACTGCTGTGACCTGTAGAGCCCACCTCCACCCCACCACTACTGTGACGCTCTGTAGAGCCCACCACCCCACCACTACTGTGACGCTCTGTAGAGCCCACCTCCATCCCACTTTCCTTAGTGTACTCGTCGCCCCCCCCCTGTTTTTTTATTGTAGGTACTGTTTTCATCCAGAATGATTGCGGTGTTCAAGTTTGGGATTAATTTTCCTGAATTTTCTAGGTGTAAATTATAATGTACCTTTCTCGCCTACGTTCCAAGGAGTACAGTTTAAGGGACTTCAAGCGTAACCAGTAGTTCAGATGCTTGACTATTTACGAACAGTTAAAGTTCTATATACGTGTTATAGCTCAACAATCTCTCCTGCCTTGAAGGTGACCGTTAGTATACATCAGTGTTCCGGCCTGGAGAGAACAAGTGACTCGAAGAGTATCATCAATGGCTCACTGTCTCTTGTATGGAAGTTCTAGTTGTCCAGTGTATAAGCTTCTTTGCGGTAGCAATAGTAACATTGTTGTGATCCTTTAATGTTAAATCTTATGACATCATGACTTCCAAGTCTCGCACATGGAACTTGTACTCATCTGAATGGTTTGAGTTTGTCTTATATTCCGCTTCAGTCTTTATTTCCTCCATTCTTCCGTAGCGCGGCAACTGAAACTTGTCCTCGTTAAACATATTGTTGTCTGAGGTCCACTGGAAGACTTGATTTATATTCGCTTGAAGATTTGCTGTGTCTTTGATGGACGCCACTCATTTAACTAGAGATTCTGGTGTCATCGGCAGACGATGGGGCGAGTACCGTGCCTTGAGGAACAGAGCGTTTCACCGTAGCAGCCTACGACTTCACTCTGTTAACTACTACTATTCTGGGTTCTATTGGTTAAGAAGTTAAACATCAGTCTTCTCACTATCAGTTATTAATTTTGCATGTATTTTGTGCGCGATCACAACATGGTCGCACTTGTCGAAGGCTTTTGCAAAATTAGTGTACACTACATCTGCAGTTAACTTGTCTTCCAGTGCATCCAAGACCATGCAATGATCTAGCAGTTATGAAAGGCAGAAGCGACGTGTCCTAAACACATGTTGCTCTGAATTGTGGAAATGTTCTTACTCCATGTGATTGGCAATCTTGCTTCTTAGGACCCGTTCAAAGATTTTGATATTGTGGAAAGTGCCCAGGCTCCTCCATACAATACTAAAACCCCGAAATAGTTGTTCCTGGCAATTTTTTATGAATATGTAGTTCCATGAGTCTTGACCCATTATTTCCACCACCACTACTACAACAGCCACCACCACCCGGACAATAAGAACAAAAACAATATCTTTCACCATACCACAACCACTACCATTACCACAACCACAACTACAACCACGGTGGTACAGAAAGCATCTCAACACGATACGCTGTGTTTTTCACCGTCCGCTTCACAAATACCGACAATTTTTCCTTGGGCACCAACTTTTCCTCGTGAAGTATTTGTGACGCCCATTAAAAGTCCACTCTGGGGGCGGGGAGATAGCACAAGGGTGGGAGGTGGGGAGACAGCAACAAGGGTGGGAGGTGGGGAGACAGCAACAAGGATTGGAGGTGGGGAGACAGCAACAAGGATGGGATGTGGGGAGATAGCAACAAGGATGGGAGGTGGGGAGACAACAAGATGGGAGGTGGGGAGACAACAACAAGAATGGGTAGTGGGGAGACAGCAACAAGAATGGGTAGTGGGGAGACAGCAAGTCTCCAAGGCTGGGAGGTGGAGAGACAGCAACAAGGATGGGAGGTGGAGAGACAGCAACAAGGATGGGAGGTGGAGAGACAGCAACAAGGATGGGAGGTGGGGAGACAACAACAAGGATGGGAGGTGGGGAGACAACAAAGATAACGGTGGGGGAGACTTGTTAAACAAAAGTGGATATAGCAGCGGTGCGCTGCTACTCTATTCTCTATGATAGTTACACAGTGGGAACAAAAGCTAGCTATGTTTCCCAGTCATATTCCATCACACAAGATGGAGCTCACACAAGGTGTTCCAATATGTCAGCCAGAGCTGGGAGACTTCAGTAGTGTCAGCCAGAGCTGGGAGACTTCAGTAGTGTCAGCCAGAGCTGGGAGACTTCAGTAGTGTCAGCCAGAGCTGGGAGACTTCAGTAGTGTCAGCCAGAGCTGGGAGACTTCAGTAGTGTCAGCCAGAGCTGGGAGACTTCAGTAGTGTCAGCCAGAGCTGGGAGACTTCAGTAGTGTCAGCCAGAGCTGGGAGACTTCAGTAGTGTCAGCCAGAGCTGGGAGACTTCAGTAGTGTCAGCCAGAGCTGGGAGACTTCAGTAGTGTCAGCCAGAGCTGGGAGACTTCAGTAGTGTCAGCCAGAGCTGGGAGACTTCAGTAGTGTCAGCCAGAGCTGGGAGACTTCAGTAGTGTCAGCCAGAGCTGGGAGACTTCAGTAGTGTCAGCCAGAGCTGGGAGACTTCAGTAGTGTCAGCCAGAGCTGGGAGACTTCAGTAGTGTCAGCCAGAGCTGGGAGACTTCAGTAGTGTCAGCCAGAGCTGGGAGACTTCAGTAGTGTCAGCCAGAGCTGGGAGACTTCAGTAGTGTCAGCCAGAGCTGGGAGACTTCAGTAGTGTCAGCCAGAGCTGGGAGACTTCAGTAGTGTCAGCCAGAGCTGGGAGACTTCAGTAGTGTCAGCCAGAGCTGGGAGACTTCAGTAGTGTCAGCCAGAGCTGGGAGACTTCAGTAGTGTCAGCCAGAGCTGGGAGACTTCAGTATTTCAGTAAGTGTTCATTAGTCAGTGGGTGTAATGCCTCTACTATTAATTTAATAAGGAATGTGTTTAATCAGCTACGGGAGCTTCAAAGGTTTTGATCTAGCAGAGCTGGAGTTACTATCACTTAGGAATTGTCATCTCTGAGTATAGTCTACCCTCATACACAGGAGAGGGAAATCAGCAGCTAGGATTGCGGGGAGATTTGTGGACAGGAGTAAGGGTGGGGGAGAGGAACCTTTAGATACGGGGTAGGTGGGGGGAGAGGAACCAGCAGAGAGGTGGAAGGGAGCGGGGTTCTCCGGAAGGGCATGGGTGGATCGAAGAAAGAGGGGAGGGAAGGGAAGGGGAAGCATCCGAAGGGGAGGATGAGTTGGGGTGACCTGAGGGAGGGGTGAATGGGAGGGGAGGTAGCTGGGCGCCGATACCTTAGCGTAAATATATTAGCGTCCTCAATTTGTGTTTCCCAGCCACGGAATTAGCCAACTTTTAATAGATTTATTCCCACAGTTTCCCTGAAATATTTGTCACGGTTATTTGTGCCCATCTGGGATTCTTCGTGCTGGGAGTGTCTATAACTGCCCTCAGTGGTGTATCTGTAACTGAGCTTTGTGTGTCTATAATTCCCTTCAGTGGCGTATTTATGACTGACCTCATTCTGTGTATGTAACTGACCTCAGTGGTGTATATAGAACTGACCTTAGTATATGTGTATGTGTATATAACTTAGTACGTGTATATTACTTCGTTTCCATAACTCACTTCAGGTTCTTACAAGTGGCCTCAGTGTGTCTATGACTGTCCTCAGTGTGTGTGTATGTGTGTGTGTGTGTATATATAACTGGCCTCAGTGTGTGTGTAAAACTGACCTCAGTGTGTGTGTGTATAACTGGCCTCAGTGTGTGTATAATTGGCCTCAGTGTGTGTACAACTGGCTTCATAGTCTCACTATGACTCGCCTGTGTGTGTGTGTAACTCGCCTCAGTGTCTCTATGACTCGCCTCAGTATCTTTATGAGTGGCGTCAGTAGCAGATAATTAGGAAAAATGGAAGATAACCTGGCTGAGATGTCACATCGCTGGACCACACTGCTACCCAGAATCACCCAAGTTTAACCAAAAATGTGCTTTTAACAACCAGATCGACGTGTTTCGTATATCAGAGGTCTCGGGGAGGGGGTGATGGGGTATGGAAGAGGGAGGGGTGAAAAGATTTTCAGAGAATTGTGGGAGATGGGGAAAGGGATGAGGTTGTTAGTGTTCGGAAGAGGAAAGTGAATGTGAGAGTGGGGAGGAAAGTAGCTTTGATGATGGGGAGAGAGAGAGAATTTAAAAATTGGATACATTTGCAGTGTGCTGCTACAATATTCTACAAAATAGTTACGTAGTTGGAACAACTTTCTTTCCCAGTCATATACCATCACACAGGGTAGAGAGAGAGAGAGAGAGAGAGAGAGAGAGAGAGAGAGAGAGAGAGAGAGAGAGAGAGAGAGAGAGAGAGAGAGAGAGAGAGAGAGAGAAAGAGAGAGAAAAGAGAGAGAGAGAAAAAGATAAAAAAAATTGAGCACAACATAATCGCAATCAAGTATTCCACGGTGACTCAAATTATAAATGATAATGAATTGCAAATCAAGATTTGTAATCGAAGTGTCGGGAAGAAGAAAAACCCACCCGGGTGTTCGTATTCAGCTGAAGATGACGGGAAGACTTTGTTTGATGTACTTTTTCTTCTAGGTTGTAGAGACAATTTTATTGGTATTATTTGTTTGCCAGAATTTAAACAAAATTTTATTTGCCAGAATTTAAGCAAAATTTGGTTTGCCAGGATTGAAACTAAATTTTTTTTGCCAGGATTGAAACTAAATTTTGTTTGCCAGGATTGAAACTAAATTTTGTTTGTCTGGATTGAAACTAAATTTTGTTTGCCAGTATTGAAAGTAAATTTTGTTTGCCAGTATTGAAACTAAATTTTGTTTGCCAGAGTTGAACAGTTTTGTTTGTTTGCCAGAGATGAAACTAAATTTTGTTTGACAGTTTATTTTGTTTTTGCCAGAATTGAAACAAAATAGTGCCGACAAGAGTTAAAAATCCTGGGAAAAATGATATGTGAGGGTGTTTAATTAACGTGAAGATTGAATATATATATATATATATATATATATATATATATATATATATATATATATATATATATATATATATATATATATATATATATATATATTATGTGGAGCAAAAACGCTTCCTCTGAACCTGTTTGCTTGGACTCCATCTTTCTACAACATTGCAAGCTCCTGATGTGATTGCAACACGAAAGGCCTAGAGCTATTATTCAACTCCTCCCATGATAATTTTGCGCGCATATATATATATATATATATATATATATATATATATATATATTCATCTCCAGGTTTATCTGTTTGTGACATGATAAAGCAGCTGTATGGGCGAAACGTTGTCAATAAGAACCATGTAATAATGCAAGTCTGTCTTTTAGCACTGATTCGTTATAATCTCCCATTATGGCTTCATCCAGGTTCTCTGACTCAACTCCAAGGGGGAGTTTTGATGTTGGTGAAGGGCTCTTGGTGCAAGGAATGGGAGCTAATCTCTCGTTCCTCTGATTAAACCTGATTGCGTCCCCTTCCCCAGGCTATGTATGGTGTTCCTCTTTGATGATAATAATAATAATAAATTAATAATAAATAATAATAATAATACCACACCGGTATATAGGAACTAACTCCCCACCAAACCCCTTCCGTGGCCTGGTGGCAAAAGCTCTCCCTTCACACGATGAATGTCCGGGTTCGATTCCCAGCGAGGGTAGAAACATTGGGCGTGTTTCCTTACACCGGTTGTCTATGTTCACCCATCAGTAAAATGGGTACCTGGGTGTTAATTGACTGGTGTGGGTCGCATCCTGGGACAAAACTGACCTAATTTGCCCGAAATGCTTAGCATAACAAGCGACTTTCTATATAGTAGTATGTCATTGATGTCAGCTAGGCCTGTATACCTTGTACATGTACTTGTAGAAATAAAGGTATTATTATTATTATTAATATGGAATCCTCTCTATTACCTCTGAGTGTCCTCACTCAGATCGTAGAGGATAGTGTCAGAAATGAGAATCATAGACTCTAGTAACTCAATAGCATGTTTGAAGACCTGGTTCCAAAAGGCAGGTAAAGACCTATGCAAGCGTGCTGAAAATATCCAGCCAAGACAGGACTCGCAGCAATGGTTTCAAGTTGGAAAAGTTCAGATTCAGGAAGGATATAGGAAAGCACTGGTTTGGTAATAGAGTTGTGGATGAGTGGAACAAACTCCCGAGTACCGTCATAGGGGCTGGGACGTTGTGTAGTTTTAAAAATAGGTTAGATAAATACATGAGTGGGTGTGGGTGGGTGTGAGTTGGACCTGGCTAGCTTGTGCTACTAGGTCAGATTCCGTACTAATTCCTTAAGTGGAAGTGACCTAACTACCTGGAGTTTAACTGGAGGTTAGCTCCAGGTGGTCAGGTCTAAGCCGGTGAGTGATGGAGCTGCCTCGCATGGGTCAGTAGGCCTGCTGCAGTGTTCCTTTTTTCTTATGTTCTTAAGACCTCGCATAAGATATGACTGGAATGACATTGAAAGGGGTAGTAGGCGGAGAGGACGTTGATATGGGGAATTCTCTCTACGGATTGCTGTGGTACTAGAGTACATAAGAACATAAGAAAGGAGGAACACTGCAGCACGCCTACTGGCCCATACTAGGCAGGTCCTTCTCAAACCCAAACCCACTAACAAAAATTGTTGGTGCTGAGAGTGTAATGAATGATACATGGTGTATGACACACATGCTGATTTATACATATTGAATGACACGTGTTGAACGATACATTTTGAATAATACATGGTGAATGACTTATGCTGATTGATACATGTTGAATGATACATGATTAATGATACATGCTAAACAATATATGCTGAATGATAATGTTGAGTGATACACGGTGAATGATACATGATAAATTATACATGCTGAATGATACATGTTGAGTGATACACGGTGAATGATACATGGTAAATGATAGATGCTGAATTATATACTCTAAATGATGCATGTTGAGTGATACATGTTAAATGATACATGCTGAATGATTTTTGCTGACAAGATAAATTGTAGCATCGTGTGATCACACGTTCTTCAAGCTAGTTCTTGATCAGCCGGGCTGTGGTACAAATGTTGGACTGCGTGGGGCTAGCACCAACAGCCTGGTTGATCAGGCCATCCATCAGAGGGTAAGTTTTTGTTTGACAACGTTGCTCCCTCACTTAAACATGTAAAAAAGTTCACAAAAGCTGACAATGATTTTTTAACAGCATTGTGTGATAGAGGAATAGTTTTCGAAAGAGTTCAGTGCCTCATAATAGTACAGTGCCTCATAATAGTACAGTGCCTCAATAGTACAGTGCCTTATAATAGTACAGTGCCTCATAATAGTACAGTGCCTCATAATAGTACAGTGCCTCAATAGTACAGTGCCTTATAATAGTACAGTGCCTTATAATAGTACAGTGCCTCATAATAGTACAGTGCCTCAATAGTACAGTGCATTATAATAGTACAGTGCCTCTTAATAGTACAGTGCCTCATAATAGTACAGTGCCTCATAATAGTACAGTGCCCCATAATAGTACAGTGCCTTATAATAGTACAGTGCCATAAAATTAGATTGGTAGTGCGACTGAGAATGTGAAAGACTAGGGAGAGCTGGACAAGGTACTGAGATTACAAAAACACTAGGGGAGGGGGGGCTGGACAAGGCATAGAGACTGAATAAGACACTATGGTTAAGAGCTGGACTAAGCTTGGTTAATTGAGACTGCGAGAAACTGTGTGTGTGTGTGTGTGTGTGTGTGTGTGTGTGTGTGTGTGTGTGTGTGTGTGTAGCACTATGGTGTGCACACTGACAGATGATCAACAAAACTGCTGTGTCATCAGGCTCAACAGGCCGTTGTTAAGGACTCCTATTTTTATTGCAACTCTTGTGTGTGCTTCTGGTTTACATAGTTCCATCTTGCCAGCCTGCAGTGACCTGCATTATGATTTACGTAGTCCCAGCCTGCAGTGACCTGCATTATGATTTACGTAGTCCCAGCCTGCAGTGACCTGCATTATGATTTACATAGTCACAGCCTGCAGTGACCTGCATCATTGTTTACATAGTCCCAATCTGCAGCGACCTGCATCATTGTTTACATAGTCCCAACCTGCAGCGACCTGCATTATGATTTACGTAGTCCCAACCTGCAGCGACCTGCATCATTGTTTACATAGTCCCAACCTGCAGCGACCTGCATTATGATTTACGTAGTCCCAGCCTGCAGCGACCTGCATCATGGTTTACATAGTCCCAACCTGCAGCGACCTGCATTATGATTTACGTAGTCCCAGCCTGCAGCGACCTGCATCATGGTTTACATAGTCCCAGTCTGAAGAGAAGACACAGGATGAACAACACAGGTTTTCTCGAGACATTTCGCTCTGTGGGGAGCTTTATCAGATCATAACTTAAGCTTTGCACAGAGCGAAACGTGGTCCCCTAAAAGAAACAAAAACAGCTCTTTTTTTTGCACCCTGTTCTTTCAGTACACACACAACCCGCACATATAAAAGGTCATGAATGTCAGCAGAGTCTGGGACAGACACACACACACACACACACACACACACACACACACACACACACACAAGCTTAACATTACTTATTAAGAGTTCCCTTAAAAACAGTGTTCGTAATATATCTGAACAAAGAATAAGAACAGTAAGCTGCGCCTGCAAACATGTGCACGAGTGATGTATGCCGCTTAGGGTGATAATCCAAACAAATAAGCATAAGTAAAACACTCTTACGGGAATTTGTTACAAAGCATTGGTTTTTTTTTTACCCAGCTCCCCCCCTCCCCCCTCCCCCAAAGTTCTCATCAACATGGTTTAGGTGAATCATCATTCTGCGACGATCTAAATTGCCCCTTACAGCCATATGTCATTAGGGCGAGAATTGTTGTGCTGTTTGCCGTGACTCATCTCATAAGGACCACGTTTCCTGGTTATATACACTAACGATCAACCATATGCTCGCTGTTTTATTAACCATTATGTCCAATTACTGGACAGCCAGATGCTAAGATATACGACTAAAATACTGTATAATAAAATATTTATAATCGGTGATGTATTGAGGATGTATACTTAACCAGGTGTGACGTCACTCAGAAATAACTCCGCTTTTAACAGACGAGAATTGTAACAGAAGTCAATTGACGTGGAAATATGACCAGGTATCAGCTGGCAGGAAAATATAAATATAAATCAAATGACGTGAAAATATAAACAGAAATCAAATGACGTGAAAATATAAACATAAATGAACTGAAGTGAAAAGGTATAAAGAAAAATTAACTGACGTGAAAATACTAACAAATCAGCTGACGTGAAAAATGGAAAAAAAAATAAGGTATCAGGTGAGGTTGAAAGTTAGTGAGTGGTGGTGTTAGCCGTCACCATGCTGGTAGAGAGGCCTGTCCACCAGGTTGTGAGGAGGGGAAGGGGAGTGTGGGAAGGGGGGAGGGATGGGGATATATCGTGATATGGTACTGATATTGTGATGGATTTATGAGTTTGCATGAACGCTAATAACACTTGGCTGATGGCTAGACGGACGGTGAGTGCAGCTCTGCCACCATATGCTACCAACGAGCCAGGGATGCCAACTCCCGTTACTTCACACGCACACTCAACACACTGCTACTCAATTAAAGTATTATAGTTAAAGGGACGAGTAACGGTGTCTATAATTTCGCCACGCATATATTTCTCGCCATGTTACTCCGGAGGAAGTGACCACAAGAGCATCATATCAAGGGCTGGGTGATGCTACGGGTTGGTTACGCTGCTCCCACAATAAATACTCCAGGATTTAAAGTTTTAGTAACTGAGATCGTTTTGAATTCTCTCTTTACACCATGTGCTTAATTTTGAAGTCCCCATAGTAAAGGTCTGATTGTGCTCTGGCAAGTCTTTCCCTTCTAAAACACCTTGGCAGCAGATGACAGCTTCGAAAATATTCTTTATCAACCCTTATATATGTAGACTATTGAAGCTGGAGGGAGGGGGGCGTCCGGTTAGTAACAGCAGTACACAATACATAACAGCGTTACTTCACTCTCACACATATGTAACAAATACGGTCAACCTCTTGAATTCATCTGTTTATTTTCTTGTTTTTTAATTCGTCTCTTAAGGAAAATTTCCCGGTTATTAAACCGATCTTGAATGAGAAACGGGTGAATCCACGACATTGAATCACTGAGGTTTGACGGTATCGTGCACATAGATTTATGTCAAGCCACAGTGAGTTACATTATAGACGGGTAGTCAGTACTAACCATTAGGCATCAGGCTTGACTCGGGTTTCCTACGGCAAGCTGGAACACAAAACAAAGCTCACTGTATTACGGGACCAGGATGGCAGTTTTGTTGAAGATAAAGCAAGATTGCAATGTCTGACGTACACCTCCCCCCTTCCTCAATAAAGATACTGTAAAGATACTCTTGGAAGAACTAAACCCAATCATGGGCTCCACCAAGTTAGCAAACTGACATGACAGAAAAATTGATGGTGGTCAACTTCATAATGAGAGATAGTGTTCACTTTCATAAAAAATTACTTCGTATCTCATTAATGAGATAACTAATGTTATGATACATTTATAAATTTTAAAAAAATAATTAAAATTACATAATTACCCTTTACGAGATTATCCAAATCACAAACAATGATAATGCTGGTAGACAGACAGTGACAAAAGCTGACTAGTGGCAATGAAGACAATAGTAGAGAATCCTCCTAATACAACATTTCTCTCAAGGCTTGGGTGAAACGTTGCAATTATTCGGATTCTTTGCTATCAGTGTCTTTATTCCCACTGATAATGCTGGCAAATGTATGGAAACTATTACCCTATATCGAGGTTGTGAGAGGATGTGTGTAGGCTTAGAATATTCCTCACACTGAAGGAGCACTCACACTGAAGGTGCACTCACACTGAAGCTCAACTCACACCAAAGATACACTCACACTCTCAAGTTCGCGCACTATATCTACCCATCTACCAAAGTGATTAAGTTGTATATATGTGTACGTGTTTTATTGCTAAAGCAGTATATGTCTCCTTTATTGATCAATATATCTTCATAATAATCACGATCAAAGTGTCAGCATGTTTATCAAAGCCTTCTCGCCGCGATAATTTAACCCAGGTGCATCCTGACTAGGTATTATAAGCCACCACCCAAGCCAAGCCACAAGACTTTCTCTAGCCAAATTTTCCCCAACAAGAGAGTAAAACATTTCCTATGCTTCGTGTTGATGGTTTATAGGGCCAGTGACATAACGCCGTATCGAGCCCCCCACATTTCCTCATCTCGCTCAGTTCGTTTTCAAACAATTTCTCGGCTAATTAACGTCTCCTCCGTCACAGGAAATTACGCAAGACTTCGCTGAGGTTGTTAACGCTTGTACTAAAATTATCTAGAGTTACGAGGGGAAATGTTTATGCTGAATCTGTAATGATAGTAATAGTTTTTGCTACAAGTGTTGCTTAGCAGTAATTATGTCCTGATCCACTTCTCCTTCTGGCTAACAAGACTTTTGTATCATCTTTCTTTACTTAAAGTATTGTCTAGGGCTTTTTTTTGTACCCCACTATTTACCTGGGTAGTCTGGTACTGTTTGCCGAGGAAGGTTGGTAGCGATTGTTTTCGTGGGAACCTTTATAGGGCAGTTCTGTACTGTTTACCTGTGCAGTTTGCTAGTGACTGTTTTCCTGGGCAGTTTGGTAATAACTATTCACCTAGGAAACTTGGCAGCAACTATTTTCCTGGGCAGTATGGTAGCAACTATTTGGCTTTGCCAGGTTGCTAAGACCCACCTCCATGACTCAAACTAGATCAACTTACGGGTACTCGAAGCCAAATACATCAGCTGTAAATAACACTGGGTGCCTGTATTTGAGTTTATGACCGCTTGGCTGCAATGGTGTTTGACGATGTGCTCCAGCAGGTATACTGAGAAGGCTTTACCAAAGAGAAAATAAATGATTTTGTGGGCGTTGCCAAACATGCAAGGGAGGTAGAGGTAGTATTTATTTTGGTTTATTTCCCCAAGAAAATGTTCGAATATCGATGGTTTTTGAAAAGTATGGCAATTATTTTTTTAATTTGTTCAAACTTAAGTTTTTTTTTTTTTACATTTGTGTTTGTTCTAGTTTAAATGTACAACAGGTTCTTAAGGTATAAGGCTGATAGAATGGAAAAATAAATTTTGTCACTTAAGGAAATTCACTCCCTCTCCCTCTCTTTCTCTCCCTCTCTTTTTTTTTCTCTCTCTCTCTCTCTCTCTCTCTCTCTCTCTCTCTCTCTCTCTCCACACACACACACACACACACACACACACACACACACACACACACACACACAGTAGCCGACTAAGAGCAAACAATTTAAATGTTGACACGAAGTCAAAAAAGGTATCGAATGGTGTGACGAGCATGTTTCCTTTGTCCTCCTTGAATTTACTGAGTGATTCTCATCGGCTTTGCTGGACCGCAGGTTCAACTCCTCCATTCTCCCAGGTTGATGAATTTCCCCAGCATTCCTAGACACACACACACACACTCACTAATTTCTCTTAGATGCATTAAATTGTTTTTCCTCCCTGTTGGTACGCGGTGCATGTTGAGTTCTGGTGGTTGGTGAGTGGTGGTGGTTGGTGAGTGGTGGTGGCTGGTGAGTGGTGGTGGCTGGTAGATGTGATGGTGGAGGAGGGGAAGATTTTGGTGGTTGGGGATGGTTATTGTTATCGGTTGTAGCAGCATTAATAATAAATAATGAATTCCTTATCTGCAGTGGAGAAACTTTAACAGAGCACAATTATACAAAGAATAATGTATACCAGTTATACAAAGAATAACGCATAACAATTAAGCAAAGCAGAGTGCATGTTGTATTGGCTAGTCTCAAAATGCATCGCTTCTTGGTTCTGGGAAGCAAACTATTAACAGACACGAAAGTTAAGCAAACTTTATACTGTAAAATTTACCTGCCGTCTTGCGTGTTCGTGAGACAGAACAGACCAGCATTGATGCCAGAGTGTAAAACATTTAACAGGCTTTTGTTTTACACTCGTATGATAGGAGGGTAGTACCGTACCTCCTTAGATGGTTGCTGTCTACCAACCTTTTACATTCATATAACAGGAGGTAATACCTCTCTGGATGGTTGCTGTCTTTCAACTTACTACCTACGGAAAAAAGAGTGGATATATATTCATACAAATATACACCTGCGAAGACAGAATGTATACATATACAAACATACACCAGTGACAACAGGCTGTACAAACATACACCTGTGAAGACAGGCTGTATACACATACAAATACACACCTGTGAAGACAGGCTGTATTCACATACAAATACACACCTGTGAAGACAGGCTGTATACACATACAAATACACACCTGTGAAGACAGGCTGTATACACATACAAATACACACCTGTGAAGACAGGCTGTATACACATACAAATACACACCTGTGAAGACAGGCTGTATACACATACAAATACACACCTGTGAAGACAGGCTGTATACACATACAAATATACACCAGTCACCAGCTACACAAGCCAATCAACCATGACAAATTATACACGAGAACCTTCAACAAATTAGTATTAACACCAAGTAAATAAAAAAAGAATTCACTAAATGGCAACTCATCCAGCACGGCTGAACAAAAAAGGTCGCCATTTTTTTGGTGTGAGTGAAACAGCTGTTTAATGTAAATATTATTGCCTGTCTCATTACATAGATTGGGAGGGGCGTTATGATGTTCACTCGGGGAAAATGATCATATCGAAAGTTGGAAGTGATAGATGGATTGAATAATAGGAAGGAGGAAGATGGAGGTTAAAACGAGGTAGATGGAGGTTGTTAAAACGAGGAAGATGGAAATATAAATAAGGAAGGTTAAGGTTAAAACGAGGGAGATGGTGGTTTAAACGAGGGAGATAAAAGAGAAATTAAAAGTAACTGATGATGCTGGTGATTATATAACTTTTAGCGCGCGCGCGCACACACATTTCATCAACATTGCAAAGAGCACAAGGACGCATTGCAACTCTCCTAGCTTTAAGTTGTCGCCTTTAACGAAGATTACTTTCCCTTATCTTTACACTAATGACGTACAATACAAGCGAGTAGATGAGTAAGACACATGTGCAACACCTGCTTATCTTTATTGTCGAAAATAAAGATACCCAATACCCAACTGCTGCACATGTGTCATACCCATGACACTGCTTTTTCAAAGCACACGCAGACAGATGTGATCTTAGTTCCAATTTAAAAATACTGTAGATAATTAGAGCAGTTCGGGTATTTAAGAGGCAGACTCCTATTCCTGAGTTATCTTTTGCACTAATAAAGAGCAGGAAATAAAAAAAAAATAGCACTATCCTTGCTTTTTTTTAATCAAGGCTTACGAGGATAATTCTGAAGGGGTGCCTTGATGCTGGTAGAGTGCTCCTGATTCAGGGGACAGGAACTACCCTCCCATTTCCTCTAATCAAACTTAATTACCTCCCATTTCCCAGGTGCAGCTATTAAACTTGTGTGTTAAGTGTTTTTATTAAAGTAACATTACTATTATGCTATTATGACAACTATAACTATTACTGATAATACTGTACTACTACAACTGACTGACGTAGTAGTCTCACCTTCAGGAAGATAAAACTACTAGAACTATTACTAATCCTTTGACTACTAAGATTATTCCAATTTATTTAGCAGAATTGAATACATCAGCAGTGGGCTACTATTGTATAGCATATACAATAGTATATGATATGCAGTAGTAGCATGTGTAATAGTGGGGACAACAACTATGTTTCCCTGTCATATCCCACCACACAGGATGGGTCACATTGTTAAAATCTGTCAGTTTGAGCTTCGAGACTTCAGGAGGGCAACGAGAATATCGTCCTACTGAAGTCTCTCAGCTCAGCCTGACGGAATTTGAACCCTTAAAAGAAGGTGAGGGAGAGAGGAACACGAGGGTACTCCATAAATTGTCTTGAGACACAGATGCAAAGTATGTGATTCATCTTTCTTCTCTTGACGCATATATAAAAAATAATGTTTAGATTGTCTTGAGACACACACAAAAATAATATTTTGTTTATCCCCTTATCTCAAGACACAAATACAAGTTCTTGTTTCATCTTCCTCGTCTACAAGAATAAAGATGGTATATAAGAAACATCACGTTAATTCACACTCAACAAGAGGATTAGGGGAGCCAACAGGACCAATAGAAATCTATCTGCGGCAGGCAGCCAGACAAATATTAAATTCCTCCAAGCCGTGACAAGCAGGCAGGTTAATTGCAGGTGATTCTGCTTACAGGTGATGTAACGAGACATGAGTTGAAAGTTGTATGAGAACAGCGGGAGAGAGAGCTGTTTAGGATGGCAGGTATTACCCACGAGTATGGTAGGATAGCAGGTATTACCCACGAGTATGGTATGATAGCAGGTATTACCCACGAGTATGGTATGATAGCAGGTATTACCCACGAGTATGGTAGGATGGCAGGTATTACCCACGAGTATGGTAGGATGGCAGGTATTACCCACGAGTATGGTAGGATGGCAGGTATTATCCACGAATATGATAGGATGGCAGGTATTACCCACGAGTATGGTAGGACGGCAGGTATTACCCACGAGTATGATAGTGCAGGTATTACCCACGAGTATGGTAGGATGGTAGGTATTACTCACGAGTATGGTAGGATGGCAGGTATTACCCACGAGTATGGTAGGATAGCAGGTATTACCCACGAGTATGGTAGGATAGCAGGTATTACCCACGAGTATGATAGGATGGCAGGTATTACCCACGAGTTTGATAGGACGAAACTTGGTGAAAAAACAGAACGTCATTATGGGAATTTTTCTCAGGGTATAGCTTGATCAAGCGACGCATGGGACAATATATGGCAATGTAATCCCTCCTCCTCTACATTACCTGTGGATAACGTCTTGTCGAATTATTCCTTGTAACACTTGATATAAAGTTTGCACAGAGCAAAACTACTCGATCTCCAGGCCGAGGGACTGATTACTTCAACTCCTCCTCTCCTTACACCATTCTACTTTGTATTGGACTGATGAAGCCACTGTGTGGCGAAACGTTTCCTCAATAAAGATACCCAAATGTTGCATATGTGTCTAATTTATAACTTGTCGGTTCTCTGAACCATTCATCTACACGACTCGATATGCTCCACGAAGAGCCAAACAAGATAAAACTCTACACAGATCTTAAGAAATAAACTCTTAAGGGGATGAGTAAGACACATGGGCACTAGTTAGATTATCTTTATTGTTTAATCACTTCTCCTAAACGGTAGGCTTCTTTAGTTAAATACAGAGGAGAATTAATATGGAGACAGCAGTAGTAGTGACGAGGTGAAGGTGATGTGATTTAGTCCATCAACCTTGAAAGAGTTTTTAAGGTGTTCAGTCCATCAGCCTGCAGAAGAGTTCAACTCCATAGTCTAGGACACTGTGAATCTAAGGCATGAGAATGGACCTTATTTACTGCCAAAGGTGAAGACCGGCTTTGCACGGGTCAGCAGGTTTGCTGCAGTGCTCTTCAGCTCTTACCTTCTTGCTTTTACTAGTGGGCCCCCGCCTCCTGCGACGTCTTCGAGACTTTCCACACTTAACCTTTGGCAGTATATAAGGTCTATTCTCATGCTTCGGTTTCACATTTTTCCAGATGAAGGAGTTGAACTCTTCTCCAGGCTGAGGGACTGACCATCTCACAATTGCCATTTTCACAATTATAGATAATATATTTCTGAGCAAGAACATGTCAAGGCTTTTAGAATTTCCCCCTTTATTATTTAGCTTTATGAGGACTTACAGCGTAATAAAAGTTTCTTTTTGAGCATAGACTTCCTAACTTAGTCTAGCATCCACAGTGATGCCGCCTACAGGTCTTGACACCCACTGCCAATACCAAAGACGGGGATGCTAGTTCATGTTAGCTAACAACCAAGCACGCCCGAGTGAATTAAAAGCCACCGACGGCCACTGGCCGCTATTACAGATTTTATTTGCAACACCATTAGTTTGATTGGGAGTGCGTTTTAGAGTATTGGGTTGCACAGTGTTATTTGCCGCTCTTACTGCATTCGATTACAATTTGCAACATTTAATATTGGTCGGGGTGTCATTTAACGGCGCTGAATGCCGAGGTTTATCAGTTCAGGTCGGAAATTATAGAATGATTTATTACCAGGAAATCAATTGTTGTTTGTAGTTAATTCCTCGTGTGCAAAGCAGAATTTTCTCTGACTATCGAATGACGGGGAGGATACCTGACGTCTGACGAAGGCCGGGTCGTGGACGACCCCTTAATGTCGCGTTATTCCGGGCACAATTGACCATGATTGATACTTTTCACGGGTTACTTTAGGCTTGTAGTTATAATTATTGGCAGTACTCTCATCCGCGCCCCTGGCAAGACATTACGAAGACGCATCACTGTGGTCATTCCAAGACCTGTTTCTTTTTTTCCCCTCGTGAGGACCTCAGATACATCATTGTGCTCATACCAAGACCTGTTTCTTACCAGGATCTTAGAGATACATGAGGATTCGTCAAACTGGTCATGTGTGGCCTCCGCTCTCTACCTGGCCATGATGTGTGGCCACTCTTACTGGCCATGTATGACTCCACACTACCTGGCCAGCAGGAATACTCTGCAAACCTTGACCTTTAAGTATTATTTTCCATCTTTTGATATACTCTTCTTGTTTTTCATACTTAGTGAGCTTTTCTAAATGTTTATTCTTACAGATTAAGTTATACACCGTTCTTAGAGAATAAATAAGCTATTCTTATAGAATAAGCTATATACTATTCTTTCAGAATAAGCTATATACTATTCTTACAGAATATCCTATACATTATTCAGGTAGAATAATGAATGCACTGTTATTTAATTTCATCCGTTACGTATTCTCTGTCTTGTTTACAACATTTGTGATGGTATTGGAATGCCAACGTGAAGGCAGATGAGTTGTAAGATGAGCCAGTGACTCAGGGGACCGAGAAATGCAGTGAAGGAAGAGGATGAGGAAGACTACGATTAGATTAAGGGAGAATCAAAAGGAAAATGGGGGTAGGAGGAGAAATTAGAAGATAAGAAGAAAAGGTACGCGAGAATAAATCACATAAATCTCATAAATCTTAAATAAGCATTATGGGAATCTTACAAGCGAGAATCATAGAATGTCATAAAATAATGAATAACGAAGGACGTAGAAGAAAATACAGGGTAATATGTAAGAGTGGGGGGGGGAGGTGTCAGACAAATCAGTAAGCAATAAACTCAGAAGCGAATCAGTGAGTGATCCACTAATTAAGAGGATTTCTTCTAAGTAAGATGGGAAAGGGAGAAAAGGTATTGGAGTGAATGGAAGGGAACGGTACTTGGATGGTGGAAGAAAGGGGTGTGGCTAGGAAGAGGAGAGGTGTGGATGGGAGGAAAAGTTTATTTTTTATTTAGCAAAACTAGATACATCAACAGCGTACTGCTGCCTTATTTAAAATGATAGTTACACAGTGAGAACTAAAGCTATGTTTCTGTGTGGATGGGAGGGACAGAGGTGTGGATGGGAAGGGAAGAGGGATGGATGGGAGGGGGAGAGACAGTCTGTGATGTTCAGAGGGGGTATAAAGGAATGATATATAGACGGGGGAATAGACGAAATTAGAACAGGTCAGGAGGTAGATTAGGCGATGATATATGGAGGGGTGGAAGAGTATGGTGGGGAGGTGGGGGGAACAAGGAGAGAGGGGAGATAGAATGCGATATCAGAAGGGATAAAGCAGGATGAGGGAAGAGAAATGTGGAAGAGCCGAGTAATGAGCAAAGAATGAAGGGATAGGTAAGTAAAGAGTGATTATAATAGGGTGTAAGTCTGGTGTAAACTATGGGGACCCATGGCCTCAGTGATGATGATATACCTTGATGAGCTGCAAGAGTTTTCCTACTCCCAGAGCTCAGACCGTCTCAGTATTATAATTAGATGAGGCGCTAAACTCGGGCGAGTCAATCAACATATAAGAGTAGTTAGAGGCTCGAACCTCCGTCCATTAATTGCCAAGACACACTGCTCTCGCTATCATACTTTTCCTCATTACAAAAAAAAAAAGTAATATATCCTCATTTATAACGTTACTTGCTTGACGTTCTGTATTATGTCAAATGTTCAGTTTTTAAGGTTTTTCAACCCTCATTTTCTTTAAGTTAGGCTAATGTAGGTTGAGTTATAGTTCAATATAGGTGTTCTAAAGTTTAATATAAGTAACTTGCAAAATACAAATAGAAAATGTGAAAATATTGCTCAGTATCACTTTTTTTTTTAATTTCTTATAGATTATTAAGATTTTTTCAATGTTTCTTTTATGTTTAAAAAATAGCTGCAATACGTCTGGTAACGAGGTGGCCGAGAAAACATCAGCCAACGTTCAACTTTTAGTGACGAGTACTTTGTAATGGAAATACTGTAGTTGACATCTAGAGATGATAGAGAAGAAGGCTATAAGAGGGGGCTAGAGGTTAGGGGGTGCTGAAGGTTGGGAGTGTTAGGGGGTGTTAAGGGGTATCGGGGGCAAAGGCTTAGGGGGTGCTGAGCCAAACCCACAAACACGTGGGTGTCATGCAACTGGTCCTAGACTGATGTGGGTGAGGGAGAGATAGAGGGAGGGGGTGAAGTGAGTACATACATGCACAAAGCAAATATCCCACAACAACCAACAACTTCAACAATTCGTACAAGGGGGAATAAAGAGAGGATAGAGTAATCAACATCTTAAAAAAAGCGGCAAGACTGAATAAGTAGACAAGAGATAGAATAAGGTAGGTATAATGTTCGTCAGGAAACAGGACAAGTGTTTCCTGACGCAAGTCATATATGATGACCCACAGCTGGAGCTTTTGGTCATCTGATCGAGGCTTTTCACTGGCTTACCGGTCAACCCCTTTAAAAATCATGGTTATGATTATAACAAATTATTATAGAAGAATGAATAAGACTGTTGTAGTAACATATAACATGTCACATGAGAGACAAGACCACCCTAGAAACCAGCCACTGAGTTGTCAACTCAGTACAACTCCACACAAACCTGGCACTCACTCAAGAATATACTTCCTCCAACCACAACATTGCCTCACACCCCCTCTTACCCCCACAACATTGCCTCCTTCCCCAAACATTTCCTCCTACCATAACATTTCCTTTCCAACAACTTTTCATGTATGGGGAAGGTGTCAATGAGATTATTGAAAATAACAGAATAGGGAATTGTGTGATTCAAGAACATGGAAAAATTTTAGAGATTATTTTCTTTAAAAAAATTATATATATATATATATATATATATCAGTATATTACACTTTGGAGGTGCTCCTAAATACTTCCTCTTCTCTTTAATAATAATAATATCTTTATTTACTACAAGTACATGTACATGGTATACAGGCCTAGCTGACATTAGTGACATACTACTATATAGAAAGTCCCTTGTTATGCTGAGCATTTCGGGCAGATTAGGTCAGTGTCCTAGGATGCGACTCACACCAGTCGACTAACACCCAGGTACCCATTTTACTGATGGGGAACATAGACAACATGTGTAAAGAAACACGCCCAATGTTTCTGACCTGGCTGGGAATCGAACCCAGGCCCTCGCCGTGTGAAGCGAGAGCTTAGCCACCAGACCACCAGAGCCACTAAACATTTGATCGTTCTCATATATGTCGCATTAAAAATATGTTCACACATTTTGCCAGTGTAATACTCTACGTTTCATTTTATTTTAATTTCCCGGATCAGATATGCATTGTCAGATTCACTTTATTTCCATTTTAAATGTCCAGACAGTGAAATGAAAAGAGCGGAATGTGGTGTAAAGGCAAGTGATATAATTGGTGTGTGTGGGTGTGTGTGTGTGTGTGTGTGTGTGTGTGTGTGTGTGTGTGTGTGTGTGTGTCTGTGTCATCACAACTGCAAGAAAAATGATAGATTTGATAACTAGAACTTTCAAAATAAGAGATGCTAAGCTAGTGATAACACTCTTCAGGTCACTCGTTCTCTCTAAGTTGGAATATTGCTGTGTAGGTGTACTAACGACCCACTTAAAAGCAGGCGAAATGGCTGAGCTGGAGAATATACAGAGAACCTTCACAGCTCTTATAAACTCAGTCAAGCAAGACACTTACGGTAAAAAGACAACAAGGGAGCAGTGAGTACACTAAGAGAGAACTCAAATGTAGAGAGACCACGACTTTTCAACATCTTTCCGTCATGCTGTCTTCAAGAAGGAAATCTACAGTTTCCTCAGATCAGTTCCTCCCTGCCGGGCCATGATGCATACGTTGAGTTGCTGGTGGCGGACACCCAGAGTGATCGACCAGGCTAGTATCCACAAGGCCTGGTCAGGGACCGCGCCGCGGGGGCGGTGACCTCCGGAAGAGACTACAGGTAACCTATGGGTAGCATTTTTGTGCGCGCGTATGTATACACGTGTGTATGTTTGTACACGTGCATTTGTTTGCAAGGGTCGAGAATTAGCTTCTGGCTCGACCATTTGGCCTATTGTCGATCTACTTCTAACCGTCTCTGCCTTATAATATTTGTACGTGAATCTATGTATGGAGTTCACTTTCAACTCATTCCAAATTTTTTAACAACTCCAGATTAAAAAAAAAATTCCTGCTATATATATGTGTGTGTGTACTCGCCTAGTTCTACTCGCCTAGTTGTTGTTGCAGGGGTCGAGACATAGCTCCTGACCCCGCCTCTACACTGGCCTCTACTGTGTGTGTGAGAGAGAGATTGCCAGTTTAGTTACTGAATCATATTACCATTGTACTGCCTGAAAGGTTCTAGTAATTTGTAAATAAAACAAAACTGTGATCGTAGTTTCCCCTTATCACTGTTAGCACTAGAACAACAGTGATCGTAGTGTCCTTTCATCACTGTTAGCACTAGAACAACAGTGATCGTAGTGTCACTTCATCACTGTTAGCACTAGAACAACAGTGATCGTAGTGTCCCATCATCACTGTTAGCACTAGAACAACAGTGATCGTAGTGTCCCTTCATCACTGTTAGCACTAGAACAACAACAGTGATCGTAGTGTCCCTTCATCACTGTTAGCACTAGAACAACAGTGACCGTAGTGTCCCTTCATCACTGTTAGCACTAGAACAACAGTGATCGTAGTGTCCCATCATCACTGTTAGCACTAGAACAACAGTGATCGTAGTGTCCCTTCATCACTGTTAGCACTAGAACAACAGTGATCGTAGTGTCCCTTCATCACTGTTAGCACTAGAACAACAGTGATCGTAGTGTCCCTTCATCACTGTTATCACTAGAACAACAGTGATCGTAGTGCCCCTTCATCACTGTTAGCACTAGAACAGTGATCGTAGTGTCCCTTCATCACTGTTAGCACTAGAACAACAGTGATCGTAGTGTCCCTTCATCACTGTTAGCACTAGAACAACAGTGATCGTAGTGTCCCTTCATCACTGTTAGCACTAGAACAGTGATCGTAGTGCCCCTTCATCACTGTTAGCACTAGAACAACAGTGATCGTAGTGTCCCTTCATCACTGTTAGCACTAGAACAACAGTGATCGTAGTGTCCCTTCATCTCTGTTAGCACTAGAACAACAGTGATCGTAGTGTCCCATCATCACTGTTAGCACTTGAACAACAGTGATCGTAGTGTCCCTTCATCACTGTTAGCACTAGAACAACAGTGATCGTAGTGTCCCTTCATCACTGTTAGCACTAGAACAACAGTGATCGTAGTGTCCCATCATCACTGTTAGCACTAGAACAACAGTGATCGTAGTGTCCCTTCATCACTGTTAGCACTAGAACAACAGTGATCGTAGTGTCCCATCATCACTGTTAGCACTAGAACAACAGTGATCGTAGTGTCCCTTCATCACTGTTAGCACTAGAACAACAGTGATCGTAGTGTCCCTTCATCACTGTTAGCACTAGAACAACAAGTGATCGTAGTGTCCCTTCATCACTGTTAGCACTAGAACAACAGTGATCGTAGTGTCTTCTCTTCACTCTTAGCATCTGATATTTCCCCCCCCCCCCCCTTACTCGTTGTGTGAGTTGTGTGTGTCTGAGCCACGACTGTGTTCATGTCACCACGCGGTCACCAGGGTTGTCCACAAATATTACTGTTCCTTTATTGCTTTACTAAGCACACAACTACTTAGCGCCCGCTACGCCTCCTCCAACATCGACTGTCACTACTACTTAACTCTCCACCACCACCACCACCAACCCTATCACCATCAGTACAAGATGCGTTGTAGCCTCACGCTTCTTGTAGATGCTATGCTGTCTAATCACCTGGACCAGAGTGCACTTGTACAGTTGTCACTTCTCAGCTGGCCTACCTAGCAACTACGCGTCCCTTCCCTCACTTCTCAGCTGGCCTACCTAGCAACTACGCGTCCCTTCCCTCACTTCTCAGCTGGCCTACCTAGCAACTACGCGTCCCTTCCCTCACTTCTCAGCTGGCCTACCTAGCAACTACACGTCCCTTCCCTCACTTCTCAGCAGGCTTACCTAGCAACTACACGTCCCTTCCCTCACTTCTCAGCAGGCTTACCTAGCAACTACACGTCCCTTCCCTCACTTCTCAGCAGGCTTACCTAGCAACTACACGTCCCTTCCCTCACTTCTCAGCAGGCTTACCTAGCAACTACACGTCCCTTCCCTCACTTCTCAGCAGGCTTACCTAGCAACTACACGTCCCTTCCCTCACTTCTCAGCAGGCTTACCTAGCAACTACACGTCCCTTCCCTCACTTCTCAGCAGGCTTACCTAGCAACTACACGTCCCTTCCCTCACTTCTCAGGTCTACCAAGCAACTACGCGTCCCTTCCCTCACTTCTCAGCAGGCTTACCTAACAATTACACGTCCCTTCCCTCACTTCTCAGGTCTACCAAGCAACTACGCGTCCCTTCCCTCGCTTCTCAGGTCTACCAAGCAACTACGCGTCCCTTCCCTCACTTCTCAGGTCTACCAAGCAACTACGCGTCCCTTCCCTCACTTCTCAGGTCTACCAAGCAACTACGCCTTCTACTTGCACTCCTTGGAATACAGGCGAGAAAGATAAAGTCATAATTTACACCTGGAAAGTTCTAGTGGGACTGATCCCAAATCTGCACACACAAATAACTCCCCACGAAAATGAAAGGCTTGACAGACGATGCAGTATACCTCCAGTGAAAAGCAGGTGTTCCACGAGTACATTGAGAGACAACACAATAAGTGCATGGGACCCTAGACTATTCAACAACCTCACGTCATACGGGAGGGAATTACCAATATACTCATGGCTGTCTTTGTGAGGAAACTGGTTAGTTTCCTAAAGTCAATTCGTGACAAGCCGGACTGTAGTTCGTTCGTTGGGCTGCGTGAGGTTAACAGTAATAGTCTGGTTGATCGGGCCCTGATTCACCGGAGGCCTGGTCATGGACCGGGGCGCGGGGGCGTCGACCCTCGGAACACTACAGGTAGGTAGGCTGGTTCATAAGGGATTACCACCCCCTCCCCCCATGTGGTAATCACTTATGAACCAGCTGAACATTCACAAATCACCCAACAGGAAATTGAGAACTCTTTTACGCTTCACCGTTGGAGGCAACGGCGGCGTTGATCACCTTTGTCTGTTGATTTCCTGTCCATGAGAGCTATAGTCAAGTTTACCTTCCTACCCGTCCCTCCCATAGTTATGATGCCTCCCACCATCCCAGAGCTGTACTCTCATAGTCATGCTTCCTCTCACACAGTCATGTTCCCTACCTCCCATAGTCATATTCCCTACCTCCCATAGTCATGTTCCCTACCTCCCATAGGCATGTTCCCTACCTCCAATAGGCATGTTCCCTACCTCCAATAGGCATGTTCCCTACCTCCAATAGGCATGTTCCCTTCCTCCAATAGGCATGTTCCCTACCTCCCATAGGCATGTTCCCTACCTCCCATAGGCATGTTCCCTACCTCCCATTGTCATGTTCCCTACCTCCAATAGTCGTATTACTTCCCATTGTCATGTACCCTACCTCCCATGGTCGTGTTTCCTACCTCCCATAGTCGTACTTCCTACCTCCCATAGTCGTGCTCTCTACCTCTCCTTTCGCACCCCCTTTCCCCATTTGCCTTGCAGGGGGTACTTTCACCCTCCGCCCACAATTACATTCCTCCCCCCTCTCCGTTATTACCCCCACGCTAAGTCGCCACACTTCCCTTCCACCCCCCGGCTTCCCTCTTCCCGAGCCTTCCCCTTCCCCCGGTTTCCCTCTTCCCGAGCCTTCCCCTTTCCCCGGCTTCCCCGTGCCTCCCGGCATTCCCTTCTCCCTATTTCCCCATATCTCCCTTGATGCAATCTTAATATTGCACAAAGGAGGATATGCAATGAATTTACATATGTATATGTAACTGATTTATAAGGTATGTACCTACAACTGTAGATAAATGTCCAATAGATTTACACTGTACACACACAAATGTAAATATATATATATATATATATATATATATATATATATATATATATATATATATATATATGTGTGTGTGTGTGTGTATGTGTGTGTGTGTGTGTGTGTACTCACCTATATGTGGTTGCAGGGGTCGATTCACAGCTTCTGGCCCCGCACCTACGCTGGTCGCTACTAGGGCCTCTCCCGGCTTCAAGAGCCTTATCGTGTGTGTACTCACCTATTTGTATTCACCTATTTGTGGTTGCAGTGGTCGATTCATAGCTCCTGGTGTGTGTGTGTGGAGGGGGTGGGGGATAGGCCTTGCTGGGAGAAATTTCCAAGTGATGGTAACTCCAGCTCTGCTGGAACAGTGTCTTTGAAGCTGCCTTACCTCCAAAACCCTGACAGTAGTGAACTACTTGAGGTTATCCTCATCTGTCTACTGAAGTCTCCACGCAAAGGCTGACACACTTCATTACTTGACATCAGAAACCCATCTTTGTGTGGAGAGCATTGGTTTATAAACACTGTGGTAAGAGGCAACTGCAGTATCTTTATTGACAGCGTTTCGCCCACACAGTGGGCAATATCAAGCCACAAACTGATATTAGAACTGCATGTGGCTTAATAAAGCCCACTAGGTGGGGGGAAACGCTCTCAATAAAGGATCGCATTATACTGCATCTCTCTCTCTCTCCATCTTGTGTGATGGAAAATGAGAGGAAAACATAAGTAGATTTTTGATCTCACTGTATAACTATGTTCATATCTAATAGCTCCTTGGTTCCACCATGAAACTCTGTACATAGCTACCGTTTGTTCACACAGTGTAACTAGGCACATAACTACCATTTTGTTCCCTCTGTGTAACCAAGTACATAGCTAGCATATTGTTCCCACTATGTAAGTGTGTACCATCTATCTTATGTACTTTAACTCTCCACCTCTCCCTTCCTCACCACCACCACTGTTACACTGTGCAGTCCCACTGGAGGTAATCAAGTGTTGACTGAGAGGTATTAGCACACTACAGTGTATTTAATGATCATTAAAAAGTTATTAATGTAATTTACAAGTTGAAAACATCCTATTATTGACCATTAAAGTAAAAAACTGAAACGAGAGAAATATAAACGACTTATAAATGTTTTGGGAAGAAAGTGCCAGCATTCAGCCTATCAGTTGTCTGCCTATCAGGACTGTTCTGTGAGTCTATCGGCTGGTGGCGTATGAATTGTCAGTATCACCATAGTCTGTTAGCAGCAGTCTATCGTAATCGAGCATAGTTACCATGCTGTGATTTGGTGATAGTCCTTGATACTGGTTGACCTCGTCACTACGACTGCTGCCTCAAAGTATCATCACCACCCTACCACCATCGCCTACCACAACCACCACTACAACTTCGTATTTTGCTTATATCCCCCTTCTCACAAAACCTTTCTGCTGCCCATGGAATGCTAGTCCTTAAACCGAGAATCCCCAGAACCCAGAATCCTTCGCATCTTGTGCAACACTTAGCATAATATTGCCCCTTGGAGAGACAGACAGGGGAAGGAGGGTTGAGGTCTTGTAGCAGGGAGAAACAGGGGGTAGTAAGGTCCTTCTAGCAGGGGGAAAGCAGGGAGGGGAGGGGGGTCAAAACCCTTGCTGGAAGGGTCGGTAAGTACGTCAATTATTACCTCGTTATTACCCATATGTAAATGAGAGAAGCATGCCAGTAAAGAGCGTTTAGGTCGAGTAAATAATATGATGTATGGAAGTCATTAGTCTATGACAGGAAGGCTATAATTAGTGGGGGGAAAAAATTCACAAACTCGGGCAAGTATTCATAATGGGGGCTTTGACGGGGCATTAAAAAAAATCACATAAAAAAAATAAGAACAAGACTTTTTTATGTACATCGTCACGTATCGGATCATAGGAACGTAAACAGTGAATGCTGCTTTCATTAACTCTAATTATACACCGCATTCATAGCCCAGATAAACTTGATAGTCAACGTTTTCTTGAGTGTAAATTGTTGTTTTCTTGAGTGTAAATTGTTGTTTTCTTTGGTTTCTTTGGTCAAAGTAAATCTAGCAAGTGTTGGAAGGATTCTAAGTTGGTTCTGAGGAAGTGTTGGAATGATCCTAACTTTGAAGAGGTGTTGCAGTGATCTTAATTTGAAGAATTGTTGCAATGATCTTAATTTGAAGTGTTGCAATGATCTTAATTTGAAGAAGTGTTGTAATGATCTTAATTTGAAGAAGTATTGTAATGATCTTAATTTGAAGAAGTGTTATAATGATCTTAATTTGAAGAAGTGTTGCAATGATCTTTATTTGAAGTGTTGCAATGATCCTAACTCGACTCCAGAAACAGTGAATAGAGTGAACACAGTGTCCTAGAGCCAAAAAATAGGAGCAACAGGTGGTACTGTGGAGAGGATGGTTGTACAAACAAGGGACCACCACCACCACTCCTCCTTTCCCACCTCCACTTCCACTACCACCTCTTCCATCTTATCCTTTTCCACTTCATCCTCCTCCTTCTCCACTTGCTCCTTGTGAGCGCCTCCAGAACCTGAAGGACGCTTTCAGGGGGTTAACACCCCTGCGGCCCGGTCCCAGACCAAGACTCACTGCAAACACTAACAAGAGGAAACTCAATCAGCTTGTCAGATCGAACAACGATTAACAGAGAGAGAGAGAGAGAGAGAGAGAGAGAGAGAGAGAGAGAGAGAGAGAGAGAGAGAGGAGAGAGAGAGAGAGAGCGAGAGAGCGAGAGAGCGAGAGAGAGCAAGAGAGAGAGAGAGCGAGAGAGAGCGAGAGAGAGCGAGAGCGAGAGCGAGAGAGAGAGAGAGAGAGAGAGAGAGAGAGAGAGAGAGAGCGAGCGGCGACCTTCGTTCCTGGAGTTGACTCCTCTACTCCCACACTCCTGAAGGCAGGGAGTGATGCCTTCATACAGATGAAAGGCTCTTGATCAAAGGAACCTGACCAACCCTCCCCTTCGATAAAACCTTCTTGCTTGCTTCCCACGTTCCCGGGCGCTGAGTCCTTACGGGTTTAGCGTCTTCCCTTGAAGACAATGTACCACACACTCGCCGTTTTCCGACACCTCGCTGCCACGCCGCAGTATTTACGTCTGATCAAGACCATTGTTTTCAGACCCGCAATATAGTTATTTTACGTGGCAATATCCTTCCCTTGTATGGTAATAAGTGTGTAAGTTGGTCGGCGGCTCATGAAATATTCATGACAGGAAAGTCTGAAGAGTTCTCAGGTGTGCTGACCATAGTGTGCGACGTACAGCATGTAGCACAGCTCCATTAAACTAGTGCTGAGGGCAACCTCGAAAAAGAAGCTGTTAACTAAGGTACTTCTAGTGCTAAGGGCAACCCTCTAAAAAAAAAAATAGCTGTTAACTAAGGTACTTCTAGTGCTGAGGGCAACCTCGTAAACCATAGGGAAGAATAGTGCTGGTAACCGCAACCTTGTTATTATGAAATTTGTTATGCACACCTTGGGGCAGGAGTGATGCCACCTCACACACACACACACACAATGTATGTATATGTGTGTGTGTGTGTGTGTATATATATATATATATATATATATATATATATATATATATATATATATATATATATATATATATATATATATATCTTCGTTCAACAAATCGGCCATATCCTACCGAGGCAGGGTGGCCCAAAGAAACAAAAGTTTCTCTTTTTAACTTTAGTAATGTATACAGGAGAAAGGGTTACTAGCCCCTTGCTCCCGGCATTTTAGTCGACTCTTACGACACGCACGGCTTACGGAGGAAGAATTCTGTTCCACTTCCCCATGGAGATAGGAAATAAGAACAAGAACTAGTAAGAAAATAAAAGAAAACCCAGAGGGGTGTGTATATATATGCTTGTACTACATGAATGTGTAGTGTGACCTAAGTGTAAGTAGAAGAAACAAGATATACCTGAAATCTTACATGTTTATGAGACAGAAAAAAGACACCAGCAATCCTACTATCATGTAAAACACTTATAGGCTTTCGTTTTACACTCACTTGGTAGGACAGTAGTACCTCCCTAGGATATATATATATATATATATATATATATATATATATATATATATATATATATATATATATATATATATATATATATATATATATAGTTCAAAAAGCACTGGGGACTGAATTGGCGCCTAAGTATTTGGTGACGGTAGCTCAATTGGTAGCGCCTTCGGTTCTCAATTGAGAGAACTGGGTTCGATCCTGACACGATTGGAGTCAATAATAGACACATGCAACGTAATGAGACTTTTGTTTAGGCAGCGTTTCGCCCAGCAGGTGCTTCGTCAACCCCCTGTTGTGTGTGCCTGTATTACTACCAATAATTACACCAGTGGGTATGTTTCCTTGCAGTTGTTGCCCCTGTTCACGTGCCTGGGCCTCAGCCCACTGTTGTTGTTGTTCACATCCCAGGATGGGAGGGTAGAGAAAATGTTGATATACTTCAGACATTACGGGGCTTTGAAATGAGCTTGGGTAGGGTAACAGCCTGTCAGTTCAGAGGTGCAAAAAAAAAAATGACCAACAATACTAACTTAGCCATCTTTCTCATTTCATTTTATAAAGACATGGCAGCAAGAACCGAGACGGAGTTTAGAGGGAATAGTTGAGTGTGCACGGCATATGTAAGTAGTACGCAATACCGACAAGATACATATGCAACACTGGGGTATCTTTATGAGTATTATAACAATAGGCCTACTGAAATGCAACTGTTTTATATTTCACGTTAACAGACAGGACATAGTCTGATTGCTAGAAGCTCCATGTAAAAAACATCGTAGACGTAAATGTCGCGTGTAGGGAAGATTTAAAGGCGAGATGCGAGTGACAGTGGTTGAATGTGACCTTCAACTGCCTTGTATGGGCCAGTAGGCCTACTGGAATGTTACTGTTTTATGTTAAGATATTTCTCGATCCTCTCCTCTCCAGTAATTTGAAATAAAACTCAGCGCTGCCTCCCTCCCCACACACCCAGATGGAGAGACAAATACAGTATTGATGAAGAGTTAAGAGACTCATACAACATCTTCAAGACTATGGTGCTCTTCACCAGCTCCAAGGCTGAGGGACTGATTACCTCAACTTTCGTATATAGTGCTACAGTCTTCACATTATGTCCTTGAATTTTTATTGATAAAGCTACTGGAGGGCGAAACGTCTACAGATAAAGATACCCAGATATTGCACATGTGTCTAATTCTTCATGTTATCGGCATTGTATACAAATCCTGTTAAATACAGTATGATGTATGTATCCATTTAGTCACTGAAGGCTCACGTTATACTGCATTTCTCTGCCTTTTTCCATTGTTTCAGATGTATAATTATGAAGGTCGCCCGCCCAAAAACTTATTAACACATAAAATTTTGACATTTATGGTGATATTTGTGTGTTTGATGATGCGCGCCACCAAAGACATTGGCAGACAAGGTTTTACAATCAGGGTAATGAAAGAGTGTGTTTTGAAGCCTGCCTGACAAGCCCCACTCCTTAAATTGCAACATTTACATCTCGTGGAACTTTGAGTCTAATCTGTCTCTGTCATAAGGCACCGACTCGCCTGCATGTTCGACTGTCGCGCAAAAATTGCAAACGATGATTTATTTCCGAGAGTTTCGTGAAGTTTACAGTGTGGTGCTGCGTTGCTGCTCTCAGCTCACACCAGACGAGGTTTACAGTGTGGTGCTGCTCTCAGCTCACACCAGACGAGGTTTACAGTGTGGTGCTGCTCTCAGCTCACACCAGACGAGGTTTACAGTGTGGTGCTGCTCTCAGCTCACACCAGACGAGGTTTACAGTGTGGTGCTGCGTTGCTGCTCTCAGCTCACACCAGACGAGGTTTACAGTGTGGTGCTGCGTTGCTGCTCTCAGCTCACACCAGACGAGGTTTACAGTGTGGTGCTGCGTTGCTGCTCTCAGCTCACACCAGACGAGGTTTACAGTGTGGTGCTGCTCTCAGCTCACACCAGACGAGGTTTACAGTGTGATGCTGTTTTGCTGCTCTCAGCTCACACCAGACGAGGTTTACAGTGTGATGCTGTTTTGCTGCTCTCGGCTCACATCAGACGAGGTTTACAGTGTGGTGCTGCGTTGCTGCTCTCAGCTCACATCAGACGAGGTTTACAGTGTGGTGCTGCGTAGCTGCTCTCAGCTCACATCAGACGAGGTTTACAGTGTGGTGCTGCGTTGCTGCTCTCAGCTCACACCAGACGAGGTTTACAGTGTGGTGCTGCTCTCAGCTCACACCAGACGAGGTTTACAGTATGGTGCTGCGTTGCTGCTCTCAGCTCACACCAGACGAGGTTTACAGTGTGGTGCTATTTTGCTGCTCTTAACTCACACCAGATGTAGTTTATAGTGTGGTGCAGCATTGCTGCTCTTAACTCACACCAGATGTAGTTTACAGTGTGGTGCAGCATTGCTGCTCTTAACTCACACCAGATGTAGTTTACAGTGTGGTGCAGCATTGCTGCTTTCAACTCACACCACACACATTGTCTTTTCAATAAATAAGAGCTTGGCATATGGTGACCTCATTTTAGTTGAAGTACAGCGTAGCTACAAGACACGCACAGCTAAAAGAGGCCTTTATTGGTATGACGTTTCGCCCACCTGAGGCGCTGTTAACAAGCTGACAAAATTTAAATAAATGCTTTAGAAAAACCGACAAGTTCATATATGAGACACTTGTACAACATTTGGGTATTTTTATTCTGGAAACGTTTCGCCCGCCAGTGGTTTCTTCAGTCCAATACAGAGAACGGTGGAAGACGAGAAGTTTGAGGTAATTTGTCTGCAGTACATAAGTCCATCTCCACGAATATGCTGCACTTTTATTAACATTGATGAACTGAACACATCGACTCCAGGATGAGGGACTGATTACCTCAAACTCCTAATCTTCCACCTTTCTCTTCACTGAACTGAAGAAGCCACTGGCTGGCGAAACGTTTCCGGAATAAAAATACCCAAATGTGGCACAAGTATCTCATTTATCAAGCTGACAGAGCTTCATGAAGGTGAAACGTTGTAGCTCTATTTTTGCTGGATGTTTTTTTTTTTTTTTTTACCGACCTTACGAGTTTTCACTGTATAATCTCAGTTTGTAGTAGGATTTGACGCGCGCATGCTTGTGTGTGTGTGTGTGTGTGTGTGTGTGTGTGTGTGTGTGTGTGTGTGTGTGTGTGATTGTGTATGTGTGTGATTGTGTGTGTGTACTTGTCATCCATCACAAGGAAGTGATGGCAGTCAGGTATAAAACACAAGGCAAGGGCTAAGCAGCACCTAAGATGCTACCGTCGTTATTAACACTCATCAAGCTTATAATCCCACGTGCTTTAAAGCTTTCAATCTCAAGCTGTAATGTGTCTAACTCTCAGTTGTCAGCTTGGGAATGCAATAGACTAAGCAGTTATAAATTTCCCGGTAATACATTACAAGAAGATAAAGCAGCTGCAACAAAAATAAAGTCCAGTTAGGCAGCAGCAGCTAGCGGGGTTAACCATGTTAATATAACATATTTTCTTCCTGCCCTGTAATCTGGGTCATGTGGCCAAGTTCTCGATTGGATAAATGAGTCGACCATGTTGCAGTGACGTTGAAAAATCCTGCAACAAGCGAGTCTTTATCCCCTGGTCTTTGATAGGCGCCTCTTGCTTTATGTATATTTATGCTTCATGTCTTGTAGTTCAGTTCACTACTAACCCTTGCCTACGTCATATTACCTGGTACCTTATTGCTGTCTTCTGTTTTATTTGCCATGTATCGGCTTCAGTTGTGTTTTGGCCAAAGTCTGTTTCGTATCGTCATTTTGCTTGCCTTCATATTTTTTAATTGATGGTATATATTTATCTGTAGCTTCGTGATATGAAGCCGAAATGCATAGATATCTTTTACTTGTTACAATTTTGGGTCCAATGTTTTTTTGTTCCACTTTTTTTTTTTTTTAATCAGTGCTTCTGACCCCATTTATTTCAGCATTTCCTAACATTTCTCTAGTAGTTTCTCTGTCATCTCGTGTTCTGTGTCGCGTTGCCTCTTTCCCCCTGAACTCCAAACACAAGTCTCATTCCAGTGTAATTAACTCAAATATTATTTGGTGTTGCTTGCGTTATTCCATCCTCACGTCTCTGTCCCCACCTCCCACACGTAGATGAAACGCAAGACCCCGTGGTTACTAGTTCCTAGTGGATCCTCGTATTCAATTTTCTCTGTATCTACATCACTGAGAGTGAAGACCAGACGCAGCCGTGCTGGTCGGTCGTCACATCAGATCCTTGTTGTATCTTTAATATGTTTACTTATGTAAGTTCTCAGTGCTACCTCTAAGTTCTTTCCATGATTCTAATTCCTCGTGATTTCGAATGTTATGTCAACTTTCTTATTAAAATCTCCCATAGTGTGTGACTGCGGACCAATACACAGCAGGCTGTGTTTTGGTCCTTATGTAAAAAAAAATCTCCATTGACCGCTGCAAGCCCATGCCCAAAATGTTCTAAAAGACTAAAACATTTCCATTCAAAGGGCAGCGTCTCTTACGCCCGGCTCTCTCTCTACCAGCTCGTATACACTAACTTAAAAAATCACCAATCACCTGTCTCTCCACCTGTGTTCCCAGTCATTAAGGAGAAGAGCCCTTAACCCAACTCCTAAGAACCTCCCCCACCACCGCCCCTGGCAGAGAATTGGGATACTGTCCAGTTGCTGGTATTCTGCCCATCCATTTCCGCAGCCAGACTCAAACGTCCACTAATAACAAGGGTATTGTCGTTATCCTTCAAGTTCCATCAAGGAGGCTCCTACTCTCCCTCTCATATCGCCAAGCTAAAACTCATCCTAGTAAAAATAGTGTTTTTTTTTTACTGTGACTTAAGAGCGTTGAAAAAGCTACGTTGACACTATACCAGAAAGTTGGTTGTGCAGTTTATGGATTCAACTCTATCTTCTCCGTTTCTGTTGCATCGTCAGAATGTACAGTGCGGCAGTTTTGCATATATTTGTCTTCCTTTAACTTAAGCGTATATAGAGTAACCTTAAATATATACTGTAGAACACAAACGTCATGCGATACCAGGACAGGCTGTAAACCGGATTGGGAAAGCAAAATTATATATATATATATATATATATATATATATATATATATATATATATATATATATATATATATATATATAATGTCTTGCTGAATAGGTAAAAAATTGCTGTTTTGGCTTAAATAGCAACGCTCTTCTTGCCGAATAAGGAAAGCGAAAATTTGTGTATGCGATAATTTTGCAAAAATCATTCTGAACCTATCGAAAAAAATATATTTCATTGTTTGTTGATTAAATTATTGTAAACTTGTCTAAAATATATTTAGTTGGATTAGGCTAAATTTAATTGCGTTTGTTATAATAAGGTTAGGTACGTTTTCTAAGGTTCTTTTGGTACAAAATTATTAATTTTTACATTAACACAAATGAAAAATATATATCGTTAAACGTATAAGATAATTTTTTAAAAGGACTTAATATTAATGAGTTCTTGCTAATTGACCCATTTTACCTATTCGGCACGATATATATATATACATGAATAGCTATTGGTAAAAAAATGAAAAGCTGGGGTGGTAGGGAAAGTGGAATATTCAAATGGCTTCAGAAAGAAATCTACATATTCTTCCTTGAAGCCTTTTTATCCACTTCTCCCAAGCTATGGGTCATATATATATATATATATATATATATATATATATATATATATATATATATATATATATATATCACAAAATGCTTGAGTCTGCCCAGGTTGACATATTTCCTAAGATGTGCTCCTTCATATGATAATCCTATACTGCACGAATATGACAGTATCCTGAGGCAGATCTTTACTAAAGTACTTAACCTTACTCTAGAAGATGGGCAGTGGGACCAAGCTACACTCCCAGTCAGACTAGGAGGCATTGGTGTCCGCAAGTCATCTCAGATTGCTCTACCTGCTTTCCTGTCTTCATGCATTGCATCCAGATGGCTTGTAGCAGCAATTCTCCCTGAACATCTTAGGGACACGATTGGAATCCATGACCAAAAGTTCGTTGATGGAGCCAGGATCTGGGATAACCTAACAGGCTCTGAAACCAGGCCTGCTCCCCAACAACTACAAACAGTCGCACTGGGATGGCCCAATAGTAGAGAATATAGCCTCAGCAATGCTTCAGAGTGTGTCAGGGAAGGATAGAGCCCGCCTACTTGCAGTGAGAGCTCCTCATGCAGGGGACTTTCTTTTGGCTGTTCCCAACTCCAGCCTTGGCACACGCCTCGACCCACAGACCATCCGCATTGGTGTTGCCCTTCGACTTGCCGCCCCTATTCTCGCCGAACACAGGTGTATTTGTGGCAGTGAAGCAGCAGACCGATTCGGGTACCATGGTCTTGTGTGTCGTAAATCCGAGGAAAGATTGCAAGACATGAAGAGGTTAATAACATTATCAAGAGGAGCCTCACAACAGCCGGATGCCCAGCAGTAAGGGAACCACCCCAACTATGCAGATCTGATGGCAACCAAAAGCGTCCAGATGGTATCACCCTTCAAGCCTGGACAGACGGCAAGCAGGTGGTGTGGGACTACACATGTGCATCTACCTTGGCTGATACCTATCTTCAGTACACCAGGGAGGAAGGAGGGGCTGCTGCCACCTTCAGGGAGTCCCAGAAGTCGAGAAAATATGGAGAACTTGCCCATCATTATATGTTTGTTCCCATAGGCTCAGAGACCCTTGGCTCATGGGGAAAGAGTGCATCAAAGTTCCTCAAGGAGCTGGGCAAAAGACTCAACAGGGTAACTAGGGATCCCAGGGCAGCTAGTTTTCTGTTCCAGCGACTCAGCGCTGCTGTTCAGAGGGGTAATGCATGCTGTATTCTGGGCACGCGCACCAGCTCGGAAGAGCTGGATGAGATTTTCGCATTATAATCAGTGACAAAGATGTAACAATATGTACTAGACATGTATCTCTCACCTCGTGTACTGTATATGCCATCTTTATATCAACAATGTATCTCTCAAATCTTTTGTACCATATTATGTAATAAAACATACCTATTGGTAAAAAAAAAAAAAATAAAAGATGGGGTGGTAGGAGAAGTGGAATATTCAAATGGCATCAGGAAGAAATCCAAATATTCTTCCTTGAAGCCTTTTATCCACTTCTGAGGCTATGGGTCCCACAATTTGTTATATATATATATATATATATATATATATATATATATATATATATATATATATATATATATATATATATATATATATATATATATATATATATATATATATATATATATATATATTCTTTCTTTCAACACGTCGGCCGTTTCCCACCGAGGCAGGGTGGCCCAAAAGGAAAAACGAAAGTTTCTCATTTTAAATTTAGTAATATATACAGGAGAAGGGGTTACTAGCCCCTTGCTCCCAGCATTTTAGTCGCCTCCTACGACACGCATGGCTTACGGAGGAAGAATTCTATTCCACTTCCCCATGGAGAATATATATATATATATATATATATATATATATATATATATATATATATATATATATATTTTATCGTTCCCCACGACACATTAACAGCATGCCAGCAGCTCGGATCGGGCAGGATTCTTCACGGCTTTTGCATCACTGAAGGGCCAATTGGGTCTTCTGTGATCCATTAAGAGAATATCTAGAAGTGTAATATATACGTGTTTTTGTTTTTGGCACGGACTCGTGTATAGGTTTTTTTCTTAATAGGGTTATTATTTTCTATACATATCTTAAGTGCTGATGTATTTTTGTGGTACAGGGTTCTGAATGTTTACTAGGAATCAACATTCTTCAAGGCCCATAATATTTTCATTACCTCTGCTGTCTACGGAGACCTCGGCGACATTTTAGAAAAAGCTTTTAATAAACTGATGTGATTTTCAGTACCTCGTATGAAAGTATTTCTTATTTTAATTATTTGAATAATTTTGATGTGTGATACTTTGCGAATTGTATAATGCTTTGTGCACAGAGTGCTCTGTAAATCCCACAGTTACCCCCACGACACCCACAGTTTATCCCAAGGCCCCGTCCCATAAGACTTTTCGGTACTCACCTTTCTTGGGGATGAGTGACTTGAGGAGGAAGACAGCGTTGTCATCAGTGGCCCAGGCGTGCATCTTACGGTACGAGTCTCGCCCCTTCTCCGTCAGCTTGTCCCAACACTTGGGCTTAGACAGCAGCTCCGACACAGTACCCTGCAGAGACAGCAAGCAACATTGTTCAGACTACAAACACATACATCCCTAAGTGGAAGGCGAGGCACAGAATAACTGTGGGAATTACAGAAAAGTAACAACAAAGTTTGGGAAAAGAGAAATTATGGAAAGTAGAAACAGTATGGATGAGGAAACACAAATTTTAAAAATAAGACGCCAAGAATTGTCAGGTATTAATTCATGTAAAGTTAACAAAAAATGAGGTGAGTAAAATTATAATAAAGGTGGGAAGAGAGAAAAATGTAAAACAAGAGAAGAGAGATCAGAAGCAAATTTGGAATATCCGTTGAATGAAGGTTTATGTTTACATATACATATACATTATATATATATATATATATATATATATATATATATATATATATATATATGTGTGTGTGTGTGTGTGTGTGTGTGCCGAATAGGTAAAAGTGGTCAATTAGCAAGAACTCATTTAAAATTAAGCCTTTCTAAAATTTTCTCTTATACGTTTAATATATATTTTTTCATTTATGTTAATGTAAAAATTTGTAATTTTTGTACCAAAAGAACCATAGAAAACTTACCTAACCTTACCTAACAAGCTCAATTTAATTTAGCCTAATCCAACTAAATATATTTTAGATAAGTTTACAATAATTTAATAAACAAACACAATGAAATATATATTTTTTTCGTTAGGTTCAGAATGATTTTTGCGAAATTATTGCATACAAAAATTTTCGCTTGCCTTACTCGGAAAGAAGAGCGTTGCTATTTAAGCCAAAATCGCAAGTTTTACCTATTTGGCACGATATATATATATATATATATATATATATATATATATATATTGGAATGACGATTCCTAACATGTGAATCTTCGATGAGAGTAAGCGAACCTGAACCTGTTTAAAGATTAGGAGGATTTGAACCCACCTGTGAGAGTCCGAGAACGTACTTCGCGAAAAGCCTCTGACCAATGTTGTGGATGGAGAGCAGCTCTCTAACCCGCCTAGCCAGGGTGAGGGTGTCTAGATTCTGCTGACAGAACTTCTCCATGTTGAATCTGCGGAGGAAACGGAGGACGAATAAGTTGGGTATATACATGTAGGTGTACACAGACTGCAAATTGAAGTACACAGAATGCATATTGGTATTCACAGATTTCAAGTTGGTGTACATAGATTACAAGTTGGTGCACACAGATTGCAAGTTGGTGTGCACACTACAAGCTAGTGTACACACCAAGTTGGTGTGCTCAGACTGTAAGCTCGTGTACACAAATTGTAAATTGTCGTACATAAATTGCAAGCTGGTGCACACGCTGCAATCTGGTATACACAAAGATGTATGTACACACTTTTCCCAAAGGAAATTAATATATCTTAGTATTTTCTTTTTTTTACATTAACAACGAAGAGGTTTAGCAGCGCGCGCGTGCGCACGTGCACACAGACAGACAGACACACACACAGCACACACAGACACACAGACAGTCAGACAGACAGACAGACAGACACACACACACACCAACAACAGGCCAAGTGTTTATAGACAAGTGCCTTTGACAACTGGTAACTAACACACAACACACACCTAAGTATCTCCTGCAGTCTGGCTTCCATTGGGTCGCCCTTGGGAATGAGCGACTCTCCAGTAATACGATCCTCGAACTTGAAGGCCAGCGAAGGGATCTCCTCCTTGAAGGGCGAACGGTCGTCCCTGGACTGAAAGGGGCTTTTGGTTTCGTGAGGGAAGCCGTTGGCGAGGGAGGAAGGACTCTTCATGTTGATGTCTCCTAAAGGAGAGTCCCGGGAGTCCGAGCGCTCCATTGGGACACCGCCGCTGTCTGGGGACATCTGGCCTGTGGATGAGACAGAGGAAGAATTAGTTTATTGCCCATCTGCAAGATTATATAATTTCTCTGTTACATGGTCTCTCTGCCACCGAGTTATATTATATTTGAGTTATATTTGCCATTTTTAGTTATACTTGAGTTATATTTATTATTTTTTAGTTATATTTTAGTTATAACTTATTTTTTTTTTTTTGAGTATTGTCTTTTAGTCATCTCTAATTTTCTTGCCCCGTTTCTGTCTTTACAATGGTCGAGGATGGACCGAAACGTCGCCATAAGGATTTTGGTGAATATTTGAGTTATAAATTGTAATCTACCTTTTTATTAGTTTTAGTAATAGTTGACTTCTTTAGTTATATCTGAATTGTTTTTTAGCTATATATGATTTTTTTTAGTTATGATTTTTTTATATTTGAGCTTTTAATCATATTTAGGTTATATTTGATGTTATATTTGAATTGGAAGTGTCAGCGTCGAACTCATCTAAGTAGCAGGTGTCAGAAATTGGCTCTAACCTAAATGTCAAGAAAGTGGCACTTAAGCTGTGTCAATAAAGTGGCACTTAAGCTGTGTCAAAAAGTCGCACTTAAACTGTGTCAAGAAAGTCGCACTTAAGCTGTGTCAAGAAAGTCGCACTTAAGCTGTGTCAAGAAATTCGCACTTGAGCTGTGTCAAAAAAAGTGGCACTTAATTAAGCTGTGTCAAGAAAGTGGTACTTACTTGAATTAATTGTCAAGTACATAGTGTTAACCTGAGGTTTCAAATAGGTTGCACTAATCTAAGTGTCAATAAGGTGACAATAACCTAAGCTGGGAGTGTGTAGGTGGTGTCACTAACCTGAGCTGAGGTGGTGTCTCTCCAAGGATCGACGCCACTCTTCCCCCAGAAGGTGGTGTAGCGGGGTGCCTGGTGGGGGATGCGGTGCCAAGGGTTGCAAAGGGGAGGCCAAGGGGGGAGGTGCGAGTGGAGGTGGCAGGTGGGGCCTCAGTGGAGGGTGAAGGTGGGCGTGGCCCATGGGAGGCAGCGGTCCTGCAAGGGAGAAATGCATAACATTATCACCTGTTAATGTGACCACCTGGTGATGCTGCTTGGTGCCAGTTTTATATCACTTTTAAGGGTGGGACCTTGATCCAAGGTATTGGAACTATCTTCCGCTTCCTTGGCTCGAACCTGATTGCTGGATCATAGTTTTAAGTAACACAGTGAAACAAAACAGTGTATGGTCTTTTTTTTAAGCATATTCATCAATAGTTCAAACAACTTAAATGAAAGTCAAATACATTTTTTGCGCACGTAGCTAAAACTAGCAGAAATAGCACTTGCAGAAACTAAACGAAAGAGCATCGAGACTCAAGGTTCTAGAGCAGAAGCCTAAAGAACTGCAGATCTTAAGGTAACTACCTCCTCCCTCTTAATATGCAACAGCTACAGCTGTTAGAATAACACGCCTGTCTTCTTTCTGCCACCAACAGCCTGGCCGGTCAGACCAGCAACCAGGAAGCTTGTAATAATGTTGGTAGAATTATCGACAATATGTTAGGTAAAAGGACAAAACTCCTGAAGAGCGAAACGTTGCCACAATAAAATGTAGCATTAGTTGTACATATGTCCTTTTGCCTAACACCAGGAAGCTCGGTCTGGGACCAGTCCGCGGGGGCAGTGTCCTCCGGAAGCAACTACATGTATCCTATACACAACCCTATCTGTGTAGCTCTTTATGACAGCATACTCTACCATCCATCCTTTCTTATTCATCCATCTGTCTAGCTCTCTAAGAGAGTACACTATCCTCCAGCCTTCCTTTTCTATCCACCCATTCCTAAGTAAGTAGGCCTACGCAGTGCTTCTCTGGTCTTATGTTTTGATCATGTCCTCTCCTATCCGTTCATCCATCTAACCTTATCCTCAGTCCTTCCTTCCGTACCACCTATCCACATTATTCTTCAAGAGACCGCATCTCCACTCGCCCTTTCTATCCATCTATTCCCTCTTATTCTCTAAAAGCACTAAATAATAAATGTAAATGAAGTAAATAAAGTAAAAGGTTCGCAACAGCCAAAAGCCAAGCCAGCGGAAGCGAGTGGAACTGAGCGAGTACTCACCGTAGACATCGTGAAACTGCTTACCGAACTCCGAAGTGGGAAGTTTGAGATCGTGTTCGCTCTTCGCTCTGTCAACCAGCAGGTTCTCCAGGGACCTGGGTGCCAGAGAGAGGCCCTCTGGACCTAGTCGCCCTTCACGTATGTTCCTGAGGAAGAAGAAACAGCCAATGAGTGGTGGCGGCGGTGGTGGTAGGGATTGTGGTGATGGGTAATTGTTGGGGTGGGTTTGATGGTGTAAGTGTAGTGGGTCAGAGATGGTATCTAATACCAACAAATAAGTAATTGAGATACTTGCGCTGTAGGTGTCTCACTTACATGCATATAGTGGTGATGTTGTGGTGGTGGCGGTGAGTGTGGTGGTGTGATGATTGTGATGGCGAGGGGGTGGAGAGGGGTGATATACTGGCAGTGGGACTGGTAGAAAGGACTAAAAACTTACGCGCGCGTGTATGGGGGGGGGGGGAGGGTAGGAAAGAGGGGTTGAAGGGTTATTACGAAAAAGTTGAGCAACCTCTATTATATGTGTGTGTGTGTGTGTGTGTGTGTGTAGTCTCCATGCGTGGCTTTTGTTAATGTGAAGAATAAGGCATAATACCGTGGCTGGATGGCACATTTCACAAGTAACCCACAACAGTAACCCAAACAGTTTAGATGACGTTCCGCTCCGTCCCGGAAAACTCACTTGAAGTTTGATAATGATTCAGGACGGGCCGAAAATTCGTCAATTTTTTATTTCTAGTTTATGGGTTGGGAATTTTTCCAGCCACGATATTCGAACTTTTATTCTTTAAAGGGCATGTTGCTACTGATCATCTTGTAGGTGTCTTTGTCTCGTAGAAATGATCTTATAGGGTCTTGTAAGGGATCCCTTCCCCCGTTCCTTCCTCCCTGGGCATCTCAACCTTGCACACCAAAGCTTCTGTCACTCGTCCAAACACAAGATTTTCTCGTGGAGGTGTGATAGCCTCAACCGTATCCCTTTTTCTGTGAGGCGAACCCATCTGTCTTGCCCGTGTCTCACCTTGTCCGCAGCTCGATGTGTCCTTGTCCATGGCTCACCGTGTCCTTGTCCATGGCTCACCGTGTCCCTTTACCAACTGTAAAATTATACACTGTGATACTCTTCATCTCCCTGGCTGGGAGATGCCTGCGGCATCCGTCAGTATCCTTTAATAATGTAGCACACTCTCTTCCCAGTCTGTATTCACTATAACACACATTGCTGGTCAACGTGATCTTCCCCTTCTCCCCGTTTCATCAGCATCCAGTCGTCCACTAAGACTCATCCCTCTCGTCCCTATCCCCAACTACCTTTCTCATCCCGCGGCGGCCACTCGGGAGGTCCTGTTTAATATTCAGCGAGCCGAGCAAGTCCATCAGGTAGCCATTGATGCGCGACGCTACTGGTGTTAGGTAAACAGCGCCTTCTACACAATACATCCCACGAATCATTGTCCTTGATCGGCGTCTAACAAAGGGAAAACGGAGGTGCTCGTCATGGACTCGGCCTGGCGGCGTCTTCGGGTTGAAGAAAGGAGGGATGGCGGCGTCTAAGGGTTGAAAGAGGGATGGCGGCGTCTTAGGGTTGAAAGAGGGATGGCGGCGTCTTAGGGTTGAAAGAGGGATGGCGGCGTCTTAGGGTTAATGGAAGGATGTGAAGGTGTCTTCGAAGGGTTGAAGGAAGGATGGGTTCTGCCTAAGGGTTGAAGGCAGGAAAGAGGCGTCTAAGGGTTGAATGACAATGGAAGGGGGTAAGTCTTCGTACTATTGTGTTTAGGAACAGAGAAAAAGCCTTTCTTCGGAGACTGAAATTGTGGCTACCAGCTGGGAGACCATATTGAATGTATTTGAGAATGTTGAACATATCTGACATATCAAATGTATTTGAGACTTGAATGTATTTGGACTACAGTGAATGTATGCGAGTTTGTTGAATGTATCTGAAATAATATTGAATGTAAGCCTATGTTGATAGTGTGTGGACTTGTTTCCTACTGCTGTGAGCGGTGACGTTCCGACAGCTTCATTTCCTCTGTACGACATTAATGCACGAAATGTTTTAAAGACGTTCCAGCTACCTTCAGTGACAAATCACTATTCCTTCTGAGCCTTCACCTGAATGGAAACTAACCTTCCAGCTGATTCGAATTAACACCCATGACTTGCAGGATCCAACTCTCTTTTTTTTGTGAGCTGCTTCTCCTGGAGGTTATTGGACCACTCAACGGTGATGAATGCTGACGCCTATAATTTTGCAATCAATAGAGGACCCATTAGCAATAACTTAACACCAGTGCATCTGCAGAGTGAACTCACGTGGGCTATTGTCGGCGCTTTAAAAAGGCCGTCAGTGATATTCTTCGCATCATCAAATGGTCTTTATAATTAGTAGGACATTTTTTTTTAATTTCACTCTTGTGGAATGTAGAAAACGTTAAGCCTCACTTTTATTTCTGGATTCAATCGTGCACAATTAGGTTTTTTAATATTAAAGTAATCGTAATCTCCGGTACTTTTAAGCATTTACTTGACGTTAGGCTAAGAAATAAATTCACATTGACATTCAAAACCACACGAGACAAAATAAATAAGTAAAATGTCATGAAGGAAAGATAAATGTTGAAGAACTGGCTCTTCTTTTTCTGGGACAGCATTTCGCTCGTTATAGAGGTGTATCACAGCGAAACGTTGTTGCAGTAAAAGCTTGTCGGCAGTATCAGTACGACATTTGGATCCATGCTGCAGGTTTGTAAACTGCAACCATGGGGGAGGTGCTACCCTCGTGGCAGCAGCCATGAGGGAGGTGCTACCCATCTGGCAGCAACCATGAGGGAGGTGCTACCCACCTGGCAGCAACCAGGAGGGAGGTGCTACCCTCCTGGCAGCAACCATGAGGGAGGTGCTACCCTCCTGGCAGCAACCATGAGGGAGGTGCTACCCTCCTGGCAGCAACCATGAGGGAGGTGCTACCCTCCTGGTAGCACTGCTGGTCTTTTCTTTCCATCTCGTGAAGGTGTAGGATGGCAGGTAAATCTTGCAGGCTACTACGTAGAGAGTGAATATTTAAACATCCAGGCGAGTATAAGTAGGAAGCTCGTCTGCCTCGCTCTCAAGAGACGGAGGATCAAGCCTCCACCATGTCTTGCACTGACTCGCATGAGTTTAGCGCTTAACATTATTATTCTACTTACAGAAAGAGCCTTCTGTTTTTTCTATCTTTGACTCTTGCACCTCGAAGATACTCGAGAGTTGTTCTATTTGATAGAAGTAGATACTTCTCAGTAGATAGCCTGGGTGGGGACTTTCGAGTTATGTACTCTGTCTCTCCCATGTACTCTCATGTACAGAGTACGTATGTTTATTTTCGTGCGTGTTTCTTAATACAGTAACTTCTCTTTCAAAGCTCCTCTTTAGAGAGCAGTTTTTCGAAAATGCGATTGACAAAGCACTTCCAAAATAGCCCATTGAAAAGCTTTCATAGTATGTTATTCAATTTTTGATACACTTTTCTAATCGATTTTGCCAAAAAATCGCGCTACATAGAGAAGCTTTATAAGAGAGGTTAGGGTAGGGTAGGTAAGGTTTGTCAGGAAAGAAGACAAGTGTTTCCTGACGTGGTTCTTAAGTCATATATGACCCGCAGCTGGAGCTTTTGGTCATCTGATCGAAGCCTTCCGCTGGCTTTCCGGTTCACCCCTTTAAAAACTATGGTTATTATAACCATTAGGTAATAGTATAAGAAAGGTGACTGTGCTTTTTATTCGTGAATGATTCCTTTCAGTGATTTATGAAGCTGGTCTGAGACCGTGGCGCTGGGGCGATGATCTGAATCATTAACAGTTGTAAGAGAGGCATGGAGCCCGACAATGCTAGTCTCCGCCAGGTGGAACGTATCAATTGCTCAGCCTCCAGCGGTCTGCACCTCAGTATGCAAATTAACTGTTGAATCCCAATGTTTGATGGCGACGATTGAGCGTTAATTTGTGTGTCAACCTCCCGGATCTCTCTCTACCTGAATTATGATCACAGCAACCTTTGTGTGTGTGTGTGTGTGTGTGTGTGTGTGTGTGTGTGTGTGTGTGTGTGTGTGTGTGTGCGCGTGTGTGCATGTATGAGTGTGTGTGTGTGTGTGCGTGCGTGCGTGTGTGTGCATGTATGAGTGTGTGTGTGTGTGTGTGTGTGTGTGTGTGTGTGTGCGCGCGCGCGCGTGTCAGTCCCTTTCACCCCTCTCTCTCCCTCTCGCTGTTCTGTATATATATTTCACTTGTTAGCGATGAATATGAATCATATTAGTACTGGTGTGTAACTTGGCACCTCGGGGAGATTCACAGATAAAAAGAAAAACATATCAACGTCGCTGCCCAGTAAAGTCAACAAATCAGTTTCCCTGAGGCAGACGATACAGCAACTTGCGCGAAGCTGGACCCGGGAAATCTTCTCCGAGACAGTTACATTAATCTCAGTGCGGTGGTTGCGAGTGACGCAAGCACCAGAATAAAGGTAATTATGTAGCCAGTGTGTGTCCGGATACATCACATTAACTGGCAACCTCCGGGGTCGGTGGGTGGGTGGGGTTGGGGGTATTGAGTCTGTGTTTGCAGTCTACCTGTGTTGGATACACTCCGCTTACGTCCTTCTAGCTCCCTCCCACTCTTACACGAACCTGCTTCTTATGCTGATTTGATCTTATGTACTCGCCCTTCTAATGTATATACTCGCCCATATGATGTGTGTACTCTTCCAGCTGATGTATATGCTAGCCCATCTGATCTATATACTCTCCCATCTGATATATATTCTGGCCCATGTGATGTATGTACTCTACCGCTGACATATGTTCTCTGCCATCTGATGTAATGTATATGATACGAGTGACTCAGGCCATAGTGCTACAGTGAGACAGATGTCGTTGAAGACAAGCAGTCAGAACGTCCAATTCAGATGCTTTTATTTGTTTTTTATTAACACATCGGCCGTTTCCCACCAAGGCAGGGTGGTCCGACAAAGAAAAACTTTCATCATTCACTCCATCACTGTCTTGCCAGAGGCGTGCTTACACTACAGCTACAAAACTGCAACTGTACTTCCCATCTCCAGGACTCAAGTCCGGCCTGCCGGTTTCCCTGAAACCCTTCATAAATGTTACCTTGCTTACATTCCAACAGCACGTCAAGTCCTAAAAAAAACATTTGTCTCTATTCGCTATCTTACACGCTCACGCACGCTTGCTGGAAGTCCAAGCCCCTCGCACACAAAACCCCCTTTACCACCTTCCTCTTGTAGAAGTGAGAAATGTCTCCGTCTTTTCCCGATCTGTCCTCGTAATACTTCGTTCGTTTATGAACGAGCTTGAGTTCGTCTATTTCTGAACGATCAACGACGCTAGAGTATTTAGTTTCATTTAGAGTATTTACATTATTTTACTCTTAAATAACCCATGTTTAAGGACGTTTTAACCACCAATAACTACATTAAGTAAACCAAGTAACGCGGACCCCCGAAATACAGTGTTCCTTTAAATCGTTGTAAACCAAAAGGTAGATTTGTACACCGCGATGACTGGCTGTAGGTAGACGGTATAATGACCCGACAGGTAAATGACAAGGACACATGACACATCTTAAGCTTTGTTTGTGACTTGACAATGGTGCAGAGAGGTCCGAAATGTCATCAGGTTCCTCAAGTGCTGGTTTTTGTGGAAAAGTAGTGTTCAGTGTTATGTTTTGAGGGTTTCACGGCGAATGACTTCATGACTGAAAAGCCATTCGTGGCAAAACGTTCCTCATTAACATATCCTAACACGGCACGTATATTTATTTTAAGGTAATTTTATTCCATATCTTACAAAGCTTAAGCCTTTATTGTAACGACGTTTCGCTCAAGGAGAGCTTTATGAAGGACTTTATCGAGGATTATCTTCGCTGAAATACTCCTCTTGCTCCACATCTTCCCTTTCCTCCTCTTTCCCCACCTCCCTAATTTCTCTCATCTCCTTCTTGAACCCATCCTGTGATGGAATATGACAGGGCAGATATAGCAAGCTGTTGATCCCATCATGTAACTACCGTGTAGAACAAAGTAGCAGCAGTACACAGTGGGTATACCCATGAGAGGTATACGTACTTTATAGTCTTCCTCCGATACGCTTGGGAACGTTGTATCCGGCGAGAACAAGTATTAAAATATAATCCTTCTAATCAGACTTTATTGTTAATATTGAGGCTCATATAAAGTAACAATCAATGAAGTGAATGTGAGGATTAGCAGTTGTATTTCACCGTCAGGAATGCCACTTTCTATAATGCATATTAGATATACATTATATGTTTTGCAATGTATATTATATATATATATATATATATATATATATATATATATATATATATATATATATGTCGTACCGAATAGGTAAAACTTGTGATTTTGTTTTAAGTAGCAACGCTCTTCTTGCCGAATAAGGCAAGCGAAAATTTGTGTATGCAATAATTTCGCCAAAATCATTCTGAACCTAACGAAAAAAATAAACTTATCCAAAATATCTAAAATATATTCAGTTGGATTAGGCTAAATTAAATTTTGCTTTTTATAATAAGGTTAGGTAAGTTTTCTAAGGTTCTTTTGGTACAAAATTATTAATTTTTAAATTAACATAATTGAAAAAATATATATTTAAACGTATAAGAGAAAATTTTAGAAATGACTTAATTTTAAATGAGTTCTTGCTAATTTACCAATATTTACCTATTCGGCACACACACACACATTTATATAATATATATATATGCACACGCACGCACGCACGCACGCGCGCGCGCGCGCGCGCACACACACACACACACACACACACACACACACACACACACACACACACACACACACACACACACACACACATTCTTCACATGACCCACACCCGTGAACAGAGTCAAAGTCTCTCACCTGCTCCTACATGTCTGCAGTATTGAAAGGTTACCAAAACAGATGGCTTTGTAATTGATTTTTCTGTGAGGAGAGGAAATCAGTGGGGGGGGGGGAAACAAGCCCAGCTAAGGGCTACATCCCCCACACAATGGAACTTGAGAATGACATTGACAAATTACAAATCTGTTTCTATTATGGTTCACTTCCTTGGTTTTGACGACTGGAGTCGGCCTTCCGTTGCCAGACTTCCTTGCTGTAATTGGACTTCAGATTGTTAGAGATCAAATGTAATGCAGGTGCATTTTACATTAATAGCTTGGTTGAACTGGTAATGTGCTGTGGTTTATTGTGTGTGTGTTGTGTTTTTTTTTGTGTGTGTGTGTGTGTGTATGTGTGTGTGTGTGTGTGTGTGTGTGTTATAAGTAACGGGGTAATGTATAAATGAATGGTTGTATTGTTTTTATTGTCTTCCCTAGTTTTCCCCAGTTTTCGTATTTTTTCAGACTTTCATCTCCTCTAGTATATAGTACTTCAAGGATAAAATATTATCATTATTATTCTGTCTTTGCTTACATTTTGTCAGTAAAATTAGGCATAGATATACGGAATGCACAATAAACATAAAATATTGGCGCCAGCAACTCAGCAAGAGGATCCGCCAGCTGAGCGCCCACGGGAAGGCTACTGGATAGCTTTGATTGGCTCGTGTATCTGAGCGGCGGCGGGGGTAAGGCGATCAGATCCGTCGTGTCGTCTTTTGTTCGCCTATTACTGCCTCGGCGTCTATTGTGCCAACATGGCGGCGTGCGCACCTGGCGAAAACGAGCATTAATCGAGAAAGGAAACGTTTTCATTTTTTTTACAGCATTTTGAGTTTGATTTCTCCTTTCGCCGTGTTTTTGTAGTTTATGTAAAGGTGCCAAGTTGAGTTTGTAGGCGAGTGGGAGTAGAGGAACAGTATGAGAGCCCGCAGTGCAACAAGTCATCCATTCTGGGCTGTGTAAATCAATGTTCAAATGTTAATGTAAGGCGCTCTGGCACGAGAAGACACCAGGCAGCACAAATGTAATCCTCCCTCACTACTCTCTTGTCCTTTTCACACGCACGTTTTTGGCGATCGTTCTCGTTTTTTTTTTTTTTTGTGTGTGTGTGTGTGTGTGTTGAGGAATGAAGGGTTGAGCAAAGTAGAGAGAGAGAGAGGGAGAGGGAGAGGAAGAGGAAGAGGAGGAGGAGGAGGAGGAGGAGGAAGAGGAAGAGGAGGTGGTGGTGGTGACGACGGCGGCGGCCGCCGCCGCCGCTTCTGTTCTTTGATACATCTTCAGCAGGGCAACGCGTTAATCTGGAAAGACTATTCTTGTAACGAGGGCACGCACTCCCTCACGCAACTGTGGTGGTGGTTGTATTACAGGTTGGTGGTGTTACCTGTGACATACCTAGGGTGGTGGTAAAAATTTAGGGTAGTGGTGATGCATGCGGTGGTGGTGGTACTGGTTGAGGTTGTTGTGTGTAGTTGTATTGGATGGTAGTGGTGGTTCTTTAAGAGTTTGGTGCAGTTTGGAGTTTTGTAATGGTGGCGTGTTGGGGTGGCGGTGATGGAAGTAGTGGTGGTGGTGGTGCTGCTGCTGCTGCTGGTCGTAATGGAAGTAGTGGTGGTGGTGGTAATGGAAGTAGTGGTGGTGGTGGTAATGGAAGTAGTGGTGGTGGTGGTAATGGAAGTAATGGTGGTAATGTAAGTAGAGGTGGTGGTGGTGCTGCTGCTGCTGGTGGTGGTAATGGAAGTAGTGGTGGTGGTGGTAATGGAAGTAGTGGTGGTGGTGGTAATGGAAGTAGTGGTGGTGGTGGTAATGGAAGTAGTGGTGGTGGTGGTAATGGAAGTAGTGGTGGTGGTGGTAATGGAAGTAGTGGTGGTGGTGGTAATGGAAGTAGTGGTGGTGGTGCTGCTGCTGCTTGTAATGGAAGTAGTGGTGGTGGTGTTGCTGCTGCTTATAATGGAAGTAGTGGTGGTGGTGCTGCTGCTGCTTGTAATGGAAGTAGTGGTGGTGGTGCTGCTGGTGGTAATGATGGAAATAGTGGGGGTGGTGGTGGTAATGGAAGTAGTGGTGGTGCTGGTGGTAATGGAAGTAGTGGTGGTGCTGGTGGTAATGGAAGTAGTGGTGGTGCTGGTGGTAATGGAAGTAGTGGTGGTAATGGAAGTAGTGGTGGTAATGGAAGTAGAGGTGGTGGTGCTGGTAGTGGTAATGGAAGTAGTGGTGATGCTGATGGTGGTAATGGAAGTAGTGGTGGTGGTGGTAATGGTAATGACATACTTGCGCCAGAGTTAGTGTTTCTGTTCTCTGGCAGCCTGACTTTTTCTAAACCTCAACGATTCTTTAGTAATTTTATGAGAAAAACTAAGTCAATGATCCACTGTACCAGTCAGGTTGTTAGTACTGGCAGTCAGCCAGGTTGCGGACAACCTTTCCTACCTTCTTACTAAGAATAAAACCAGCGTAACATAACGTCGAGCACTATCAAGAATTTAGTTTATAACAGAGAAACACGTCACAAAGATACTAACGGTGGCGTCTACACCATTCCATGTGGCTAAATGGGTTAATAGTGTTTAAAGCCTATCGACTACACGAGGGTCATTAAAGCTGCGTGTCAAGTATTAATCACCATTCAAAAATACTGTAATCCCTAAAATAGGGATTAAAGTAAACTCTTAGCCTATATACAATGAGACACAAGCAGCTCTCGGAGTATATGTCCTTCAAGGCCTATGTGGAGAATGCCACAAACTATACAAAGGTGAGGCGTTTAGAATTTTGGATGAATGCAACCAGCAACACCACTACACAGGTTAAAAAGACAGTTTAAACAACGCCTGCAGTATATACCGCAACTCCCACAACAAATCCGTGAACTTCGAAGACACTAAGTTAGTCACATCGAGGAAGCACTGACCAGCACAACAGGCGCTGCTTAAAATCCTCTTTCGTTGCCACTACCAATACTATCACACTAAATTCTGGAGGTGTTATGCTTTCTGATATTCTTGGCAGAGTAATGCTGTCCAGACCAGACACAGCCTCCTCACCTAGCCTCTGACCTTGTACCTACTGGATGTAAATACTTCCACTATACTACAACATTTCTCTGAGTTATATTGAAAAAGTCCTTTACAGGAATTTTTTTATGTAGATTTTGTTTAATGTCCTAATTCTGCTTTTGTGTCGTATTCCTATTATTTTTCTCTTTCACCTCCTCTGTCCCTCCACTTCTGTGTCCTTCACCTCTTTCTCCCTGCCCTGCTCTTCCTCATTTTCCTTCTCCTCTGTGCCTCCCCACCTCATGTTTTTTTCCTTATGTTTTTCGCCTCTTCCTCTTCCCCTTCTCAAATCTCAGTGAAGTGTCATGTTGGTTTGTAAGAAGAAGGGAATCGAAGAAATATGAAATGGGGTGGAAACGAAAGAGAGAAGAGGGGAGAAGAAAGAAAGGGAGAGTTGAGTGAGGTGAAGGGAAAGAGGTTGGAGAAGATAAGAGGGTTTGGAGAGTGTAGAAGCAGCATAAAATTAGCTGTGGTTTTTCATCTTCAATGTTGCATACTTTGTCAAGTGTTAAGTTTTCAAAGCTGACCTGTCAGTATCGCTTGCTGCTGTCACCAAAATGTTCGCCAGCTTTACGAGGGGTGTAAATTTACTTTAGTTGGCCGTAGTAATGGGCTATTGACAAAACAGTCAATGGCAGTGTTACTGAGACTTAAGAATAACGTTGTAAGCAGTATCAAAGGCAGAGTAATCTCACTGATAAATGGGATCCAGTGTGTGTGTGTGTGTGTGTGTGTGTGTGTGTGAATTTATAGTAATTATTTATTTGTAGTTACAGGAATAGAAATTGTGATTGTTTTGACTGGTGTAACAAAACGAGATTGTATAGTGTTACAAAGAAAGGTAGGGAGAGAGAGAGAGAGAGAGAGAGAGAGAGAGAGAGAGAGAGAGAGAGAGAGAGAGAGAGAGAGAGAGAGAGAGAGAGAGAGAGAGAGAGAGAGAGAGGGGAGGGAGGGAGATTAGTGTGTGTGTGTGTGTGTGTGCTTCACAATTATGAATTGCTTGCAACACACACACACACACACACATACACACACACACGCACGCACACGCCTACGGTATGCTATTTGTTGGAGTATGTCCCCCTTGCATGGCGTTCACCCCTGTCGTGAGAGATTAGGAGGAAGAAGAAATGAGAAGGGCAAGGAAGGAGATGAGAGAGAGACGGAGAAAGGCAAAGAGGGGAGCTGGGAACCTATGACAGATGAAATACTGACGTGTAAAAGTTAATAAAACACAAGAGATTATAAATAAAATTAATATTTGTATTTAATAAAGATATTGGCTGCATTATGAACATCTTGTGTGATGCTCAGTAATATTTTTATTGTCATAAATAGTTTGTTGCAGTAGTAATAGTCGTAGCAATAGTATTAATATTAGTAGAAGAGAAGTAGTAATAATATTATAAGAAATAGTGACAATAAAGCTTTACTCCCATCACAGATTAATAAAGCTAAGGATCTTGTTATCATTAAATACTTGAAAAGAGAAATTCCTTTACCACACCACCTCTCCATCACCCTCTTCCTAGACCCCCATGAACCACTATCACCTACCTATGAACCATTTCCTTGTCTTCCATGAACCACCTTGTTCCTACCTTTTCCTTTCCTCGCCCATTAATCTTCCCTCCCATGAACCACCACCTCCCTCCCTCTTCACCCCTTCCATCGCTTCCTCTATCCTCTTATGCAAGTTGTCTATGCGAAATTTGAGTACCTACAAAGGCCATATCAAAATGTCATCCTGGCAATTGCAAGACATCACTCCCCTGCAACCCAACACCGCCCCTGCAATGGTAATAATTAAGGGGCCCCATTAATAGTCTTCAGGCTGCTGCTGCTGCTGCTGGTGGTAATGCTGTTTCTGCTAATGGTGGGGTTCCTGTTGCTGCTGCTAATGATGTGGTTCCTGTTGCTGCTGATGATGTGGTTCCTGTTGCTGCTGCTAATGATGTGGTTCCTGTTGCTGCTGATGATGTGGTTCCTGTTGCTGTTGCTAATGATGTGGTTCCTGTTGCTGCTGATGATGTGGTTCCTGTTGCTGCTGATGATGTGGTTCCTGTTGCTGTTGCTAATGCTTTGGTTTCTCTTGTTGCTGATGAAGTGGTTGCTGCTGCTGCTGCTGCTGCTGTAGTTGTGTTCACTGTGTCTGTTGATGCTTCTGCTGATAGTCTTCCTGTGGCTGCTGTGGTTATTGCTGTTGCTGCTGCTGCTGCTGTTGTTACTGATGTTGCTGTTATTAGTGGTGATGTTGCTGCTGTTTTCCTTGCATCACTTCTACTTTGTAAAAACCTCTCATATGCTAACTTTTTCTCCCTTACTACTCTCTTTACATCATCATTCCACCAATCGCTCCTCTTCCCTCCCGCACCCACTCGCCTGTAACCACAAACTTCTGCTGAACACTCTGTTGATGTTGGCTTTGCTTGTGTGTGTTTGGTGGCTGTGGCTGTGGCGGCTGTGGTAATAGTGATGTTGATGGGGTGGTGGTGACTGTGGTGGTATTGTTGTTGGTGGGGTGGTGGTGATTGTGGTGGTAGTGTTGTTGATGGGGTGGTGGTGATTGTGGTATTAGTATTGTTGATGGGGTGGTGGTGATTGTGGTATTAGTATTGTTGGTGGGGTGGTGGTGACTGTGGTAGTAGTGATGTTGATGGGGTGGTGGTGATTGTGGTATTAGTATTGTTGGTGGGGTGGTGGTGACTGTGGTAGTAGTGATGTTGATAGGGTGGTGGTGATTGTGGTATTAGTATTGTTGGTAGGGTGGTGGTGACTATGGTAGTAGTGATGTTGATGGGGTGGTGGTGATTGTGGTATTAGTATTGTTGGTGGGGTGGTGGTGACTGTGGTAGTAGTGTTGTTGATGGGGTGGTGGTGATTGTGGTATTAGTATTGTTGGTGGGGTGGTGGTGATTGTGGTATTAGTATTGTTGGTGGGGTGGTGGTGATTGTGGTATTAGTATTGTTGGTGGGGTGGTGGTGACTGTGGTAGTAGTGTTGTTGATGGGGTGGTGGTGATTGTGGTATTAGTATTGTTGGTGGGGTGGTGGTGACTGTGGTAGTAGTGTTGATGGAATGGTGGTGACTGTGGTAGTAGTGCTGTTGAGGGGGGTGGTAGGTCTGTTTGATGGTATCTACCAGCGGCTGTTAATGCTCCGGCTGTCATCACTGCACTCGCCACCCTCGCTGTCATTAGCAACCACTGCAACCACCCACTGTCATTAGCAACCACTGCAACCACCCACTGTCATTAGCAACCACTGCAACCACCCACTGTCATTAGTATCCACCTTTGTGGGGGTTATTGGTGTACTGTTTCAGTCACGGTATTGTACCTTTTTGTTCTTTAGTAACCACCCACCGTCACTAGTAACTACCCACCGTCACTAGTAACCACCCACCGTCACTAGTAACCACCCACCGTCACTAGTAACCACCCACCGTCACTAGTAACCACCCACCGTCACTAGTAACCACCCACCGTCACTAGTAACCACTCATTGTCACTAGTAACCACTGCTCATTAAGACTGAAATCATCATAAGAGTTAGAAAACATCCAAACACTTTATCGTTAAACACACACACACACACACACACACACAATGTCAAATACAAACACACAATTGTAAAACACACAAATGTCAAATACAAACACACACAATTATAAAACAAACTCACAGAAATATCAAACACACACACGCTCTCACACACACACACGCTCACACACACACACTAATATCAAACCCAAACACACAAATGTCAAATCCAATCACACAGAGACTAATGTCAAATCCAAACACACGCAAATGTTAACTCTAAATATAAACACAAATGTTTAAGCAAACAGAACAATGCAACATTAACGATCACTTTTAAAATAAACATAGTGATTTTAATGGTAGGATGAAACGGTTTTTCCATGCGTTATTATAGGACAACGTTTCGTTGTACATAGAGCGAAACGTTGTCCCAATAATCAGCTCTTTCACCCCTTCGATGCCACACACAAATTCCAAGAAATAAATCTTAGAAATTTTCTTAGGTGAGGGAATGTAAGAGAGGCTGGGGCAACCCACTCTTCCTCCCCTGGTTCTCTCTGGGGTGAGGGCGTGTAAGAGAGGCTGGGGTAACCCACTCTTCCTCCCCTTGTTCTCTCTGGGGTGAGATCTGTCTGGGAACGACAGTACTAACATAAACATAGAAAACAGCGGATCACGTCTGGCAAACGTTCGTCCGGCTTTACCATAATTACAAGGCCAGTAGGGTGGGCATCCAGCCGGCTCCGGTCCGGCCACACCCAGTCCCCAAAACCAGTGATGAACCTGCAGATCTAGCCTCGAGGGAGGTATCCCTAACATGGAGGTATTCCTCAATGTATCCCTCACAGGAAGTATCCCTCGAGGATTCTTCAAAGTATCCTTCACTAGGAGTATATCTTAAGGTATCCCTCGAAGTATCTTTCACTAGTATTCATCGAGGCGTCCCTCACAGGGAGGAATCATTAGGCGGTATCCCTCATAGGAAGGCATCATTAGGCGGTATCCCTCATAGGAAGGAATCCATGGAAATATCCCTAGCAGGGAGGAATACCTGGAGGTATCCCTCGAAGGGAGGAATACCTGGAGGTATCCCTCGAAGGGAGGAATACCTGGAGGTATCTTTCGAAGGGAGGAATGCCTGGAGGTATACCTCACAGGGAGTAATCCCCGGAGGTATTCCTCACAGGGAGTAGTTCCCGGAGGTATTCCTCACAGGGAGTAATCCCCGAAGGTATCCCTATCAGGGAGTAATCCCCGAAGGTATCCCTATCAGGGAGTAATCCCCGGAGGTATCCCTCGCAGGGAGTAATCCCCGGAGGTATCCCTCGCAGGGAGTAATCCCCGGAGGTATCCCTCGCAGGGAGTAATCCCCGGAGGTATCCCTCGCAGGGAGTAATCCCTGGAGGTATCCCTCACAGGGAATAATCCCTGGAGGTATCCCTCACAGGGAGTAATCCCTAGAGGTATCCATCACGGAGTAATCCCTAGAGGTATCCCTCACAGGGAGGAATCCCTAGAGGTATCTCTCACAGGGAGGAATCTCTGGAGGTATCTCTCACAGGGAGGAATCTCTGGAGGTATCTCTCACAGGGAGGAATCTCTAGAGGTATCTCTCACAGGGAGGAATCCCTAGAGGTATCCCTCACAGGGAGTAATCCCTTGAGATATCCCTCACAGGTAGTAATCCCTAGAGGTATCCCTCACAGGCAAGAATCCCTGGTGGTATTCCTGCAAGTTGCTTTTGCCCCCGTGTTCTCTTTAACGTTTACAAACGCACGTTGTTTCTTGCTGCGTCTCTCCTCCAGCACTACTATAGGTCTTAATGAGGATAGTTGATAGTTGCGACCCCAGGAATAGTTCCTGGATGGTAAATGGATAAATAGGTAGGCAGGCGGGGGAAGAATTATATGGATAGAAGAGTTAGGGGGCCAGACAGATGGTTCAGCAGTGGATAGATGGATGGGTGTTAAACCAGCTGAATGTAGGGGTAGGGGGGGCTACTTATGGATGGGCATTGTATGGATGAATGATCTGGGGTTAGATCACCAGGTGGTTAGAGGATGGATGGGTCAGTGAATGGGGAGTGGCTGGGTTAAATATGAGAGGAACAATCTAATGGACGTGTGATGAAGGGATGAGTGAAGAGTAGGTGGTGTTCCATGGGGTAGTGTAGGTGTTCAGAGGGGTGTGGGTGATGTTCAGAGGGATGGTATGGGTGTTCTAAGGGTGATGGGGTAGTTATAAGGTTAGTTACAAGGTAGAAGATATTAGGACACACCTGCAGACTGATACTACTCGTGTGTGTGTGTGTGTGTGTGTGTGTGTGTGTGTGTGTGTGTGTGTGTACTGTGTGTGTGTGTACTGTGTGTGTGTGTACTGTGTGTGTGTACTGTGTGTGTGTGTGTACTGTGTGTGTGTGTACTGTGTGTGTGTACTGTGTGTGTGTGTACTGTGTGTGTGTACTGTGTGTGTGTGTACTGTGTGTGTGTACTGTGTGTGTGTGTGTGTACTGTGTGTACTAAATTGTGGTTGCAGGGGTCGAGTTATAACTCCTGGTCCCGCCTCTTCACTGGTCGCTACTAGGTCCACTCTCTCCCTGCTCCACGAGCTTTATCGTACCTCTTCCTAAAGCTATGTATGGATCCTGCCTCCACTACATCACTCTCCAGACTGTTCCACTTCCTGACAACTCTATGAGTGAAGAAATACTTTCTAACATCCCTGTGACGTGTGTGTGTGTGTGTGTGTGTGTGTTCTCCAAGTCATTCTACACTACATACACAGCCATGAGCTTGGACCCAACATATGTCGACAGCAATAATATCTTGAAGTCTCTTCTTGTGCAGCGCTTGAACCAATCATTAGGCTTCTTAGATGAGAGAGAGAGAGAGAGAGAGAGAGAGAGAGAGAGAGAGAGAGAGAGAGAGAAGGGTATAACGGAGGATAGAGAAAGAGAGAGAATAGTTATACATGGAAGAGAGTATTCTTGGGGAGAGGAATAATGCAGAAGCAAGGCTGCTGAAGGAAAGATATGGCTGGTGAGGAAACGTATTGGAAAGGAAGAGAGGAAGGATGAGAAAGGAAATGGCACGAGAGGTCAACAAAAGCGAAAAGAAAGGAAAAGTTAAGAAAGAGAGAAGGAAAAAGAGGATAAGACAAGGGGAATAGCAAGACAGAAGAAGGGATGAGAGAGGGAGAGGACAAGACATGGGGAATAGGTCACAAGAAGTAGTGAGAAGACAAGAAGAGGGAAATAACACAGAAGAGGTGGGGAAGGGGGAGGCACAAAACAAAGGGAGTAGGAATATATAAGGAGTGAATAATGGCGAAATAAACAGAATAGGAGAGAGGGAACAAAACAAGGGAACACTCCTTCTCCTCAACACCCCTCCCCCTCCCTCCCGTCACTAAACGCCTTGCTTACCTGCTAAACGCTCTTCATTTGCCGATTCTCTTATTTTCTTGTTTGTTCATAATTCAGTTGATCTTGTTCCCTTTCAGCTATTTTAACTTTCCCTCCCTCCCTTCCTTCGTTTTTCTTCGTCTCTTCATGCTCTTCCCTCCTTGCATTCCCTTTCTTCTCTCCTTCAACCCCTTTACGCCTTCACTACTGCTCCTTACCTCCCTCCCTCAATAATTTTTTTCTTCCCTTCTCTCAACTTCCTTAACTCCTCTCCCTCTTCCTCTTTCGTAATTACCAAACAAGTCTTTATTAAACACTATATTTACCATTATTATTATTATTATAATGCACTATCAACCAACCACTACTACTAAACCCCACCAATGACAACACTCTGTCAACACAAACTAACACAACAATACTAAACACTAACACCACCACAACACAACAATCACCACCACAGCCAACCAACACAACCACCACCAACACCAGTTAACCAACATAACCACAGTTACCAAACCCCCTACCAACACAACTAAATTCAGATGCCGCCGGCGGCGCCGCCACCACCACAACAACAACTACCCCGTCCCACCACAACAACAACTACCCCGTCCCACCATCACTTGGTGATGGTAGTAAGAGGAACTACCAAGATGAAGCAACGCGATGCCTTGCAGATGATTTGTTGCAGAAGACCAGGACAGGAGGGGAGGGACACCGGGGGAGGGGGAGGCACAGGGGTGGGGGGTTAGACCCTGGGGTGAGGGGGTGATGGACCACCAGCGTAGATGATCATAAACGCAAGTTTACACGTGTGCGTATGTATTTATGTATGTATTATATGTTGGCATATATTTATGTATGATGTGCGTATTTATGTATATATGTATGTATATGCGTATTTAAGTAATGTATGTCATGTATATATTTAATTTATGCATATGTGTATTTAAAGTTATTTATATATATATATATATTGTTTAGGTGTGTATTTGTGCTTACCGCTTTGTGGTTTCTGGGTCGAGTCTCTGCTCTTGGGCCTGCCTCAACTAGCCTTGATCGGGTACGTTCCCTCCTGGCCTCGTGGGCAATATCGTGCCTATTTTTAAAGCTCTGTATAAAACTTGTTTCCGCCACTTCCTAATCCAGGCCATTCCACTTCCTGACCACCTTCAGGGCTGAAGAAATATATCCTGTCATCCTGGTGGCTCACCTGTCCTAAATTTCCATTTGTACCTTCGTGTACCTGTTTTCCGCCTCTTGAACAGGGTTGGCTACGGGGTTCAAGTCTCAGCTTTTGGGTAGTCATATATAATTTTGTTTGTGTGTATGTACTCACCTAATTGTACTCATCTAATTGTGGTTGTAGGGGTCGAATCACAGCTCCTGGCCCCGCATCTTCACTGGTCACTACTAGGTCACTCTTCCTGCTCCATGAGCTTTATCATACCTCTTCTTAAAGCTATGCATGGATCCTGCCTCCGCTATATCACTTTCCAGACTATTCCACTTCCTGACAACTCTGAGTGAAGAAGAACTTCCTAACATCCCTGTGATTCATCTGAATCTTCAACTTCCAACTGTGTCCCCTTGTTGCTGTGTCCCATCTCTGGAACATCCTGTCTGTCCACCTTGTCGATTCTTCTCAGTATTTTATATGTCGTTATCATATCCCCCTTATCTCTCCTGTCCTCCAGTGTCGTCAGGTCGATTTCCCATAACCTCTCCTCGTAGGACATGCCCCTTAGCCCCGAGACTAGTTTCGTTGCAAACCTTAGCACTTTCTCTAATTTACTGATATGCTTGGCCAGGTGTGGGTTCCAAACTGGTGCTGCATACTCCAGTATGGGCCTGACATATACGGTGTACAGAGTCCTGTGTGTGTGATGCACTAGAGCGTGCATGCCATGCATGATTGCCAACCTGCAATAGCATCAAACTTTGCACATTGTTGCCAGGTTAGAATATGAACCGCGATTTTTTTCAGCATTAAGCCAGGCACGCGCGAGACCCTAAAACCAAATAAGATGTACACCTTGCTCCCAGCTGGTACAGCGGTCATTGGCAGCTAGTACGGCGGTCGTTAGCAGGTGGTACAGTGGTCGTTGGCAGCTGGTACAGCGGTCGTTGGCAGGTAGTACAGCGGTCGTTGGCAGCTGGTACAGCGGTCGTTGGCAGCTGGTACAGCGGTCGTTGGCAGGTGGTACAGCGGTCATTGGCAGCGGTGCGGTTACTACATCGAGAGTGAGCCTTGTGACCACTCTGATGGCATTACACTGCTCATATGCCTTAGATATACTTTTTATGGGTTTCGAAAGTTTGCTTACGCCCACAGTCCGGCCATGGGCCAGGCTTGTCTGGTGCTTGCCTTGTCAATCAGGCAGTTGCTGTTGGCTGTCAGTGACCCACACATACATCACAGTCTGATATCTTCTGGGGCCACGGATGTTGATACAGTGTTCTCATATTATGCCAACAACGCCCCTCCTTTTCACTGGGTTTATTTTAAATTTTCTTCCACATCTCTTACTCTAATATGTTATGGCAGTTTGCAGATTTAGGACTAGGCCCTGAAGTACTTTTTACTCTTTTTTGCAGCAGCTAGTACATATTTAGGACTTTAAGGTGTTCCCAGTAATTCACATGCTTTATTGGCTCTATGTGGGCTGTAAAGATCTCTGTGTGTTCCAGCTCTGATCTCTCTCCTGCCCTGAATAGAACAGTGAACAATTCTCTAAGCGAGAGAGCACAAGCGATTAGAATAATTTCACCATTGACACTATTTCTCCTTGTTTTGAAAGTTTTCATTTTTGTACCCATCATTTTTTTTTTTTTTTGACTTTCGTGACATTGTCTTGTGTACCTGAAAGGTCAGCTGACTTTAGTACACCCAGGTCCCTCACGTGTTTCTTTCATTCTATTTGATGATCTTGAATTTTGTAAACAGTGTCCCTTTTGAGTTCTTAATTTTGTCCATATATAAGCAGCTGGAACTTGTCACGTCCTGTTATTTTACACTGCCCACTAGAAGACTTTGTATATATCTTGTGATTTTTCTGTCTTTTACTGAGGTGATTATTACGCTTATTTTGGTACCTGCAAATAATGATACGAAATTTGGCGAGTGTTATCTGTATTCTCTGTGAAGTCAAGAGACAGTGAAGAGTTATTTCTGGCTGTGGTGGCTTACCACTCTTTTAAGTACATAATACTATGGTGAATTAATGTAGGGGTATTGTATACTATTGTACCCCACCCTATAATACACACACACACATCACACACACACACACACACAGTAAGTGGGTGTCAAGCGTACATGAGCTGTATTATTCCAGATCACTGCTATTGTCAAGAGGGTGCAATACTTGACAATATTTGCCTGGAGACTTGGCGACGCTTGTCCTCAAAGCAATTATTTTCCCAGTCACTAAATCAATTCACTGCTGCCTTTACCACTATTCAATTTAAGGGGGAACTAAGGGGAAACGGTTGACTAGGCAATGTTAAGGGGAATATTAATATATTCATTATGAAACGCTAAACCCGAGAACGAGAGCTGCTCAGGCTTGATCCAAGAAGAGGGCAGCTCCATTTCCTTGGATCAAGTGCATTTCATCAAGGCACTCCCCTTTACAGGGTTAAGGAACTTTGAATGTGGGTATTTGTAAAATTAAGGGGCCCCAATTTTTTTGTGTGTGTGGAGGCCGAGGGGCGTGGGTATCGAAGGAGTGCCAGGGGTAAGTTAGTTACTAGGGGGTTGAAGGGGTTAAGGAGAGGCGGTACTAAGGGAAGGGGGAGAATAAGACGTGTGTGAAAGCTAGTTTGCCGCTAATGAGAAAAACACACTTACCCACGAGTGGAGGGGCGACCCTCCCTCCCTCTATGTCCCTCCATACCTCCCTCCCTCAATGTCCCTCCATCCCTCCCTCCTTCAATGTCCCTCCATCCCTCAATGTCCCTCCATCCCTCCCTCCCTCCCTCAGTGTCCCTCCTCCATTTCTCCCACTTTGTCCCTCCCTCTACGTCTCTCCAGCCACTCTTTTCCTCCCCGCTTCTCTTCTTCCCTCCCCACTTCCCCTTTCCCCTCAATCCCAGTGTTCGGTCCGACCTCTGGATTTCAACTTTTTTATTCCCTTCTCCGTTGATAATGAGTCAGAAGGATAATAAGGAAGTGTGTTCTCTCGTTCTCTCGTTCTCTCTCTCTCGTTCTCTCTCTCTCTTCTCTCTCTCTCTCTCTCTCTCTCTCTCTCTCTCTCTCTCTCTCTCTCTCTCTCTCTCTCTCTCTCCACACACACACAGAAACACACACACACACACACACACACACCTAGTTTAATCTAAGTTACAATGTTAATGCCACTGACACTGATATAGTACTGATCTAACTTAACCTCACTTCAGCTACCGTGTTAAGACTTTGCCAGTGTCATAGCTCCAGACCTAATCTAACCTGACTTAGCCAAGACCTGACCTAACTCAACCAACACCTGACTTAAACAAAACATGGCCTAACTCAACCAACACCTGACCTAACTTAACCATAATCTGACCTAACTTAACCATAACCTGACCTAACTTAACCATAACCTGACCTAACCATAACCTGACCTAACCATAACCTGACCTAACCATAACCTGACCTAACCATAACCTGACTAACATAACCTGACCTAACCATAACCTGACTAAACCTGACCTAACCATAACCTGACTAACCTAACTCTAACCATAACCTGACCAACCTAACCTGACCTAACTTAACCATAACCTGACCTAACTAACCTGACCTAACCATAACCTGACCTAACTTAACCTGACCTAACCATAACCTGACCTAACCATAACCTGACCTAACCATAACCTGACCTAACCATAACCTGACCTAACCATAACCTGACCTAACCATAACCTGACCTAACCATAACCTGACCTAACCATAACCTGACCTAACCATAACCTGACCTAACCATAACCTGACCTAACCATAACCTGACCTAACCATAACCTGACCTAACCATAACCTGACCTAACCATAACCTGACCTAACCATAACCTGACCTAACCATAACCTGACCTAATTTAACCTGACCTAATTTAACCTGACCTAACTTAACCTGACCTAACTTAACCAAGCCCTGACCTACTTGTGTAACAATAAACAGTCAATCGCACACATGTTAAATGTCGGCGTCTAGCTCTTCCTTACTTCAAGACTGATTAACATGATTACGCTTCAGTTTAGAATGGTGTTACGTAATGCCATTGCTCGTGTGACGGTTTTGGAAGCTAGGAGATGGGGGGGGGGAGGAAGGGCGCCTTGATGCTGTTAGCAGGCTCTTGATTCAAGGAGTTGGAACTGCCCCAGCTTTCTATCAAAACTTGTTACTTCCCCTTCCCAAGGCATTATTTCCCTACGGGTTTAGCGCTTACCAATATTAATGGATAATACTTAAAGAGAGAAAAAAAAATACTCATAACAGGAACCCAGTTTTTGTGCGGATGAAGGAGGAGGAGGAAAGATGAAAGCCCAGCAGTGTGGCTTATTTTGAGTTTGTCACTTCGTGCCCAAGATTCGACCCGGGTCTTTTCGATTGTTCTTCCTCATTATTTGTTTTTCATCGCATCCCTTTCTGAACTTGCATTTCTTATTTCTTTCCCACAATCTCCCTTCCACAATATTTTATAACCTTTTCTTCGTCTCTTCTCTGTCTCCCTCTACCCACTCCCGTCACCCCACCTCTCCCCTCCCCAACATTCCTTCCTTGTGATAATAACTGATCTTGAGAGCATTTCGGCCTCTTTGCCTAATATCAAAAACACATGACTGGCATAATGAGAGACGCGCATATGTTGTCTTTCTCGGCACAAGTTTGTTAAGACTATGTTTTGGGTCTGTCTGTCTGTCTGTCTGTCTCTCTCTCTCTCTCTCTCTCTCTGTGTCTCTCTCTCTGTCTCTCTCTCTCTTGTCTCTCTCTCTGTCTCTATCTCTCTCTGTCTCTATCTCTCTCTGTCTCTATCTCTCTCTGTCTCTATCTCTCTCTGTCTCTATCTCTCTCTGTCTCTATCTCTCTCTGTCTCTATCTCTCTGTCTCTATCTCTCTCTGTCTCTATCTCTCTCTGTCTCTATCTCTCTCTGTCTCTATCTCTCTCTGTCTCTTCTCTCTCTGTCTCTGTCTCTCTCTGTCTCTGTCTCTCTCTGTCTCTGTCTCTCTCTGTCTCTGTCTCTGTCTCTCTCTGTCTCTGTCTCTCTCTGTCTCTGTGTCTCTCTGTCTCTGTCTCTCTCTGTCTCTGTCTCTGTCTCTGTCTCTCTCTGTCTCTCTCTCTGTTTTATCGTATTAGTTTATGAAGATAGAGGAGAGGGGTGATCAGTGTTGGTGGACAGAGAAGTGGGTAGTGTTGGAGATTTGTTTTTATAGTGGGTGGAGGAGGAGATGATTAGATTTTGTTGCCGATGTGGCTAGTTTATTGTACACCCCATATTCATCATGTGGAGATAGTGCAAGAGCATATAGATAGACAAAAGACCTAGGAACTAGGCCCTCAAAAGGGTTAACACGAGTACATTTGTATTTATGTTTACAGTTGACTTATCTGCTGCAAGAAAATTTAGAACATTTGCTTAATATGTCTGGTATCTTATTTGCATTGATAACATGCCTTGATATGTCACATAGGTTATTATACTGTATCTCTTTATTTCTTAGTAACTGAAGAGTGAAGCACACAGTGTTCAAGAAAGTAACCATAAGACTGACCACATACTTTGCATTTAGGTTGATCATCTGTTCATCTGCCAAACTGTCTTGAAATACTTGTAACCAAGCCTAAGCCTGGCTACTACATCAGTTAAGGCTGCTCCATAAACATGCTTATCTACGTTCATGTTATCATAGTGAGTGATAGAGCTACCGAGGCTTCTAACTACATTCCTGTGACATTGATTTCATTATATACTTTTCTGTTTATATTATAATGCTATACACAGATATACCAAAGTTATATTCTACATTTTCCGTCTGGGTATTTTCTTTGGCTAACTAATCTACTTTATCATGATTTTGGAGTGTCTATATGTGGCTCGTACAATAAGCTTGTTGTAAGGGAACTTGACAAGTGCCTTTAATGGTGACATAGAATCAATAATAATCCGAGTCGAGCTCAGTGTCATAAGTTAGCTTGGGAGAGGGAAGTGGATGTTGGAGAAATTGTCTTGTGGGATGAAGAAAGTGGCGGTGGTATAGTGCCGGAGAACTGGGAGGGAGAGAGAGAGAGAGAGAGAGAGAGACATCGATGGGAATTTAAAATAATTTTTGTCATAATGTTGAGAAAGAGCTTAAGGCGGAGCTCTACAACACACACACACACACACACACACACACACACACACACACACACACACACACACACACACACTAATTATACCTTCCGTGTGGGGGAGTAATACAGAGGATGGCCCCTCTATAGGGACTTGACACCATGCTTTATGTGAGCCACACTCCCACACACGACACCATCAGGCACACTCCCACCCAATACCTAATACATTGCCCACACCCCAGGCACATCAGGTCCTCCCCACCCTCACCCACATACTTAGGTGCTCCCTCAAAGACTTAGATGTCCCCCACGCACCTAGGTCTTCCCACCACCCCTCGCTCAATCACTAAACACTTAGATCCCTCATCCACCACCCCCTTTCCCCCCACACCTCATCAACACCCACTACCCTGACAAAGTCTTTATCAAGACCCTCTGACGGGACCAACAAGAGGGAGCAAAGGCCACAAAGAATGACAAAGCAGCCACGCCCATTCCCACATCAGTAAGACAAGGATTCCTGGACCCCTTGCTGGGCACGCCTGCCCGGGACACGGCCCTGCTTAGGGGCTCAAATTAGAGACTCAAATCCATGATGGAAGGGAAGACAGGGTGGGTAAATTTTAGGGTAAAGGCAGAGAGGGAGTGGGCGGTTTGGAACAAGGGTGTTAGGAAGAAGGAGTTGGGAAAGCGGTGTGAAGATGCGTGTGTGTGTGTGAAGTAAAGGAAATGTTGGAGGATTGGCAGGGAAGAAGATAGAGGGAAGTACCGACTTCTGATGACGGGAAGCAGAGGAAACGCTGTGAGGAAAGGTAACAAGACAATCTATGAAGATAATGGCCATATTAATCTTCGTATGTGGTATATTCATTCATTCATTCATTCTCATTCTCTCTCTCATTCTCATTCTCTCTCTCTCTCTCTCTCTCTCTCTCTCTCTCTCATTCTCTCTCTCTCTCTCTCTCTCTCTCTCTCTCTCTCTCTCTCTCTCTCTGACAGATACTGACAACAATGTTACTTCAGGTGGAGGCAGACAGGTACTGACAACATCAATGTTACCTCAAGTAACTAACTCTTCGAGTCATACGATCTAAACTTCAACGTTCTCTCTCCTCATAGGATGTTAATTTTCCCCACACGGTGTTAAATTTAATCTTCAATCTATTAACAGATCACTCGTAAGGTTTCATTTTTCCTTCCTACAGCCACACATCCCCGTTTGGTGCTGAATTCCCCACCCATTTCCCTCCCTAAATTTGCTTCTTCCAACGTGGTGCTAATATCTTCACCTCCTTCCTACGTGGTGCTAACCCTCCTCCACATGGTGTTAACCCTCCTCCACATGGTGTTAACCCTCCTCCACATGGTGTTAATCCTCCTCCACATGGTGTTAACCCTCCTCCACATGGTGTTAACCCTCCTCCACATGGTGTTAACCCTCCTCCACATGGTGTTAACCCTCCTCCACATGGTGTTAATCCTCCTCCACATGGTGTTAATCCTCCATCACATAGTGCTAACTCTCTCTCCACGTGTTGCTACCCCTTCCCCACATGGGGCTAGCCTGTCCAACACTACACATCACGTGGTTAACACGGTGTTGGTCGGCATCTTTCAAGATTCTCCGATAAACTTCTTTGCCTTATTCTTTTATCTTAATCCAGATCCATTTCCGGAAGGCAGAAAAAATCCCCTTTCCTCTCTCTCTCTCTACACCCTCCTCCTCCTCTTTCTCTCTCTCATATCCTTTTCTTCCTCTTCCTTCTCATTCTCTCTCCTCTTTCCTTATAATTTTAAGTATTTCTGAATTTTAAAAGCTAAGATCTGCTGTCTTGTGAGGTATTTTATAAGGTATCCCTCACAGGGAGGTAATCCTCAAAGTATCCTCTATGAGGGAGGAATTCCTCAAAGTATCCCTTGATGTATTCCTCAGTGTATCAATCAAAAGACGGTATCCCTCAAAGGGAGGTATTCCTCGAGGTACCTTGGAGAATACCTCGCAAATTCAGCTCACTAACAAGCTAAGAGCTGTTATCCAACCCCAACTAATTTACAAGTTAAGAGCTGTTATCCTACCTCTACTAATTTAAAACGCTGTTGTTCTTCCTCAACTAATTTACAAGAGCTGTTATCCTACCTCAACTAATTTACAAGAGCTGTTATCCTACCTCAACTAATTTACAAGAGCTGTTATCCTACCTCTACTAATTTAAAAAGCTGTTGTTCTTCCTCAACTAATTTACAAGAGCTGTTATCCTACCTCAACTAATTTACAAGAGCTGTTATTCTACCTCAACTAATTACCATTTTTTGTAATATTTAAAATTTGATATTACTAGTCATCAAGACTACTCACAATAGTTGACTACCACGAGGTGTACTAGTACTGCCAGGTGAACAGGAAGCTGAACCCCGGCTTCTTTGGTTTAATGGCGCTCTGACCACAGAGCTACGGGTCACTTCGTAAGTGGTCGATGCTTGTCATTCAGGTGAGATTTGTTATGGGGGACACAGATGCTCTGATGTACTGTTGACACTAGTGGAAATCAGAAACTAAACAGAGGAAAAATTATCACGTGGGAATTGGTTGAGAAGCTTGGCACTCAACTCACTCCTACAACTGACTTGAAAAATTTGGTACTCAACTCGCTTTTACTTTCTACAATTGACTTGAGAAACTTGGCACTCAACTCACTCCTACAACTGGCTTGAAAAACTTGGCACTCAACTCACTCCAACAGACGAAAAATTTGGCACTCAACTCGCTTTTACTTTCTACAATTGACTTTAGAATCTTGGCACTCAACTCACTCCTACAAGTGACTTGGAAAGCTCGGCACTCAACTCATTCCTACCTTCTGCAACTAACTTGATAGTTTGAGCAAAAGATGATCCTGCTTCGCAAATTTCCTCTTAGGGTGCAAACGGCTGTACATAATCAGGCACTCCCGTGGCATTCTGACCCTTGCGCCTTCAGGACACAAGGGTGAGAATGGCTGCTCCCAGCCTCTGCTGGTTAACGTCTTAATAGGTCGCTGTAACTACTAATTACTATAAGGTGTTATTAGCAGTCAATGGTATTGATTAAGCTAATGTGGCTATAGTCTCCTTCGTTAGTCTCAGCCCTAATTCACGCCCCCCGTTGCTGGCCTCGTTACCAGGGATGGGGAGCTGCCAAGGGTGATTAAGGGAGAGTCCCAAGGTGTGGCAAGGGGCACTGAGAAGGGGTAAGAGAGCCCCTCAGGGAGAAGGGGTAAGGGAGAGCACCAGGGTGAAGAGGTGCTGAGAAGGGGTAAGGGAGAGCTCAAGGGTGGAACTCTTCTCAGCCGTTGGGGCTGAGAAGAGTTATTAGTTAGAAGAGCAGAGTAGAAGGAGGTTGAGGTCAGAAGGAAGTTGAAGGTGCAGAAAGGGAGGCTGAGGGTGCAGAAAGGGAGGCTGAGGGTGCAGAAAGGGAAGCTGAGGGTGCAGAAAGGGAGGCTGAGGGTGTTAAAAGTTTATGAAAGGTGTTAAAGGTGTTGAAAAGAGCTGTGAAGTGTAGGAGTGCCCAAAAAATGTTAGGAGCCAAAGGGGAAGCGCTAAACCCGGATAGGTTACACAGCGCCTGTGTAATGGGAGGTGATGAGGTTGATCCAAGAGAAGGTTTACTCCTGTTCCTTGGATCAAACATCAGCATGAAGGCACCCCTCTTGAAGAGTGTCAAGGAGGTGGAAGGGAAGGTTGAAAGTGACAGCGCTAAGGGTGCCAGGATCAAGTGTCATACAGGGAGCAAACCTTCCCTTTAATCCACTCAAGTGTACACAGCTCTCAGGAAAACGTTTGTCCTGGTACAACAGTTGGACGATGTAAGGAAAACATTTGTCCTGGTACAACAGTTGGACGATGTAAGGAAAACGTTTGTCCTGGTACAACAATTGGACGATGTAAGAAAAACGTTTGTCCTGGTACAACAGTTGGACGATGTAAGGAAAACGTTTGTCCTGGTACAACAGTTGGACGATGTAAGGAAAACTTTTGTCCTGGTACAACAGTTGGACGATGAAAGGAAAACGTTTGTCCTGGTACAACAGTTGGACGATGTAAGAAAAACGTTTGTCCTGGTACAACAGTTGGACGATGTAAGGAAAACGTTTGTCCTGGTACAACAGTTGGACGATGTAAGAAAAACGTTTGTCCTGGTACAACAGTTGGACGATGTAAGGAAAACGTTTGTCCTGGTACAACAGTTGGACGATGTAAGGAAAACGTTTGTCCTGGTACAACAGTTGGACGATGTAAGGAAAACGTTTGTCCTGGTACAACAGTTGGACGATGAAAGGAAAACGTTTGTCCTGGTACAACAGTTGGACGATGTAAGGAAAACGTTTGTCCTGGTACAACAGTTGGACGATGTAAGGAAAACGTTTGTCCTGGTAAAACAGCTGGATGATATAAATAAAACGTTTGTCCTGGTACAACAGCTGAAATATGGAAAATAAAACGTTTGTCCTGGTACAATAGTTGGAAGATGGAAAATAAAACGTTTGTCCTGGTACAACAGTTGGGGGATGTAAGGAAAATTCTTGTTCTGGTTCAACAATTGGAGGATAAGAAAAAAGATTGTCCTGGTATAATAGCTGGAGGTGAAGGAACAGTAGAAAACTTTGATACTGGAACAAAAGTTGAAAGATATACGTGCAGTCTATGGTTACTTTCGTTCCAGGATGAACTGTTGTACTCCATCTTTTGTTCCATGATAAATGTTTTCCTTATAGCCTCATGTTCATCCTGGAACAAGAGCCAGAGTACAAACGTTAATCCTGGAACAACGGCTGGAGTACAAACATCCTAGAACAACGGCTGGAGTACAAACATCCTGGTACAACGGCTGGCGTACTGGAGCAAAAAAAAATTGCCTGATTGATGGGTATGCTGGCTTAAGCATTCCCCGGCAACCCCCCGCAACCCCCGGCAACCCCCCGCAACCCCCGGCAACCCCGTGTGAGAAAGATATTAGAGAAACAAGTTGTTTCTCACAGATGTTAAAATGTGATTATGCAAGATGATAGAGGAGTCAGTGAGGCAGAACAGTGCTGTACCAGGCTGGACGACCAGCAGCAGCAGGTACACTGCTGATGCTACAGCTGTTAAACTCTGCTGATACAAAGGTACTGGAGGGAGGGGAGAGAGAGACAGAGAGAGAGAGGGAACTATTGTCTATAACCGCTGCGGACAACGCCGATGGTTCGAGTCTCGACACTGCCGGTTCAAGTGTCGATACTGCCGGTTCAAGTGTCGACACCGCCGGTTCAAGTGTCGACACCGCCGGTTCAAGTGTCGACACCGCCGGTTCAAGTGTCGACACCGCCGGTTCAAGAGTCGACACCGCCGGTTCAAGAGTCGACACCGCCGGTTCAAGTGTCGACACTGCCGGTTCAGGGGTCGACAATACCGGGTTCAAAAGGCGTTTCGCCCCAGGTAGTATTTTGACATGGCAGACAAGAGGAGAGCAATGCGAAGGGGCAAGAATCAAAAACCTTTCTCAACAGGGTTACAAAACTAGGCCTGGGGAGGGGGGCAGGACGCAGGCATTCCTGCAATGCACTTTCACCCACCAAGGGAATCCACCTCCACCCATGACCAGACAGGTGACCCGAGAGCCTTGCCTTCTAGTCGACCCCTCCTACCACGTCTTCGTCACATGACCTGCCAGTCCTCATTGATCTTCAGAATGACAAGATCGCAGACATATGTAAAAATCGTGCTTAGGGGAGTGTGTTACACCTGCCTCGTTCTGCAGAGCAAGGTTTGAAAATGTCTCAAGTCAGTTTTAATATGCGTTTTTTTTTTATCGTCAGAGTCGGATTTAATGTCTCCTCTTTTGCAATGTTCATCCTTACATAGCTGTTATATAGGGGCCAAAGTGAACCTAATTTACAATTGCTGTAGAGAACCATCTCGCCCGGAAGACTGAGGGACACCACTGAGCGAGCTTTTTTTTGCATTGTACAATTGTCTATAAGGTAAATGGCCCTAAAAGAAGCCGTTCATAAGACTCAAAATCACCAGTTGGCCCACAAATAAACTCGCCTCAATGAAAGTCAGGGCTTGAGACCGATAAATATACACAACGCCGCAGTAAATAGTCTTAATGCCCAGATCTGATTGGCGATAAAATGAACGGGGGCCAGGCGGCGGTCGGGAGCAAGTCTTTCCCTGTTATCTGGAGGGTAGCTGAGTGCAACGGGTTGATTGTTTCTCTGTGATCGTCACATTGTCATGTCATCTTTACTCGCTTGCTGAGAATATTGATGAGTCACATGTCAGCTCATGGCGGCGGCCACCTATACCGTGCGCAGTCCAACCTCTGCCGCATGACAAGACATAAATTGGTTCGCGCCCGCGAAGCTGCGCATCGCTTTATAACAGCGATAAACGAGCGTAAAACATTACCTCCACGACCATTAAAGACCATTAAAACCCGACATAAAGTCTAAGAAACAGATCCAATCTAAAAGAAACCACAACTAGTGACGTTTAGATGGAAACAAAACAATAAAAGAGAAGCAGTATTCCCGTCTTACCTCCCCGCCTCCCTCAGCCACACACACAACACCAAGAGGCAGGGGGAAAGTGAGGGCAGGGGAAAAAGAGGGAAGGGGAAAAGTGAGGGCAGGGGAAAAAGTGAGAGGCAGGGGAAAAAGAGCGGGGGGGGGGGAAAAGTGAGAGGGTGGGGAAAGAGAGGGGAGGGGAAAAGTGAGAGGGTGAGAGGAAACGAGAGGGTGGGGAAAAGTGAGAAGTAGGGGAAAAAGTGAGTGTGTGTGGGGTAAGTGAGAGGAACAAGAACGTAAGAGGAGTGAGAAAATGAGAGGAAGTAGGAACTGAGACGGAAGGGAGGGGAGGGAATGAGGGAGTATTAAATAAAAAGAGAAGAAAAAATCTACGACGACCTTCTTCTGGTTATTAACCCAAGAAAGCCGAGCAATGTGGCTTATACTAGTTGAAGCTTCTTTGGTCCTCTTCCCCAGGATGTGACCCACGACAGTCGATCAACACTCAGGTACCTGGGCAACACCCAGGTACCTGAGCAACACCTAGGTACCTGGGAAACACTCAGGTACCTGGGCAACACTCGGGTACCTGGGCAACACTCTGGTGTCTGGGCAACACTCTGGTGTCTGGGCAACACTCTGGTGTCTGGGCAACACTCTGGTGTCTGGGCAACACTCTGGTGTCTGGGCAACACTCTGGTGTCTGGGCAACACTCTGGTGTCTGGGCAACACTCTGGTGTCTGGGCAACACTCTGGTGTCTGGGCAACACTCTGGTGTCTGGGCAACACTCTGGTGTCTGGGCAACACTCTGGTGTCTGGGCAACACTCTGGTGTCTGGGCAACACTCTGGTGTCTGGGCAACACTCTGGTGTCTGGGCAACACTCTGGTGTCTGGGCAACACTCTGGTGTCTGGGCAACACTCTGGTGTCTGGGCAACACTCTGGTGTCTGGCAACACTCTGGTGTCTGGGCAACACTCTGGTGTCTGGGCAACACTCTGGTGTCTGGGCAACACTCTGGTGTCTGGGCAACACTCTGGTGTCTGGGCAACACTCTGGTGTCTGGGCAACACTCCTACTCAGTAGGATTCTTCAGACGAATACAGAGGTGACTAAATAGGGAGACAGTAATGGTGGGGAGGTAAAGATGTGATCAGTCTATCAAGCTTGTAGTAGTTTTGAGACATGGGGCGAAACGTTTCGGAAATGTCTTGCATAATAAGATGCTTTTTGTAAAGAATAAAAAGGCACAATACCGTGACTGGAACAGTATACAGATAACACGCACAGAGGAGCTCATGACGTTTCGGTCTGACTTGGACCGAAACGTCGTAAATTTCTTTATTTTCGCCCCAGTTTCATAATATACTGTTCTCCACTTTTTAGAAATAAAATAAATTTACAAGTCACACTGCCGTGTGACTTGTAAATAATATATTTCTTTCTCCTATGAGCGGGTTATTTGTGTAAAGTTTATTTGTTTGTTTGTAAAAATACCTTAAGTTTTGTACATTCGTCTTACTCATTTACTTGACGGTATTGTGTACCATTATACTAATAGCATAGATACCTCTTCACTGTCGGGTGAAGAAGGTACCAAATATGGGGGAAACTTGACTAAGTTTCTCCCTGACCAGGAGGGATTTACACAGTGGAAACAAAAATGTCAAGTAAAAAGGACACAAATGCAACTAATGTGATATTTTATTGTGGCAACGTTTCGCTCTCCAGGAGCTTTCTCAAGCCGTTGCATATTGTCGGAAAGAAAAATCTTGGAGGAGGAGGATATAACATCTCCAGGAAATGGCGATATTATTTGGAATAAACACATTCAGAGGTGATTTATTCTTTTTACGTCTTTTTCTCCTTGAGTTTTGGGTTACTAGGAAGCGTCGTACTGTTGATGGCGTCGTTAAGAGAATTGCTAGCAGACGCAGCACCATACGGCCCACGCTGCAACCCATGAGTGTACGTCTTTCCAAATTATCGCTAAAAGTCGACAAAAATGGCTTCTCGGTCGCGCCAGCCAATAACCTTACCCCCCGACACACACACTGGTGCAGTTTCTCGCCGGAATTCTATCAACAAACCGAAAGGGAAGCAAAAACAAGTTGAAATGTATATCTCTAAGACACTCATACCCCCTTCCCTTCCCTTCCCTTCCTCTTCCCGGTGAACCCAGGTTAACTTGACCATAACCCTTCCTCCGCCTCTTCCTCATCTTACTTCTTTTCCTCATTTTTCTCTTCCAACTAGTCCTCCTCCTCCAACTCCATGGCATCCTCCTTCAACTTCTTTTCCTCCAACTCGCCCTTGTCCTTCCTTTCTGCTGCTTCAACATGTCCTAGTCCTCCTCTTCCACTTCCTTTCCTCCTTTTGCTTCCTCTCCTTTTCCTTCTAATCTTCCTCTTGTTACTTTACCACCACTACTACCACCGTCTCCGCCTCCGTCACCGCCACCGCCTCCCTTCTTTCCCTTAACTCTTTCCCACCCTCCCTCGTCCTGCTACCTCCCACCCTCCAGCTACCCCCCAACCTCCAACACCACCCCCACCCCGGCCTCGGTAACAGCAGGCAGTGCGGCGCTTTTCATGTGTTTGGTGTACAGTGTCTTCTGTATAATTTGACTGGTAGATGGATTTATTTGCTTTGCCCCGAGAACCGACGTCGACAGGGCATTGTGATGAAATGAATTCCTCGGCGAGTATTGTGAAAGGGGTCATAATTCTGAGGGTGTTTGGGAATTGGTGTTAGCTTAGCGAATCTCTTGTTTTAATTGTGTCTGTTGGGTGATTTATTTAAGAGTTGGGGATGTGTGCGTTGGGTAATGTTATTGTTGGGGACATTTCAAAGTTTTGGGGTTGTTCAGTTCGAAAATATCTAAGTGATAGAAGGCTTTGCTGGAAATGGTTAAGCGGGAGATGCTTTGAGTTTTAAAAATATTTATGTTTTAGGTGGTTTGAATCTTTAAAAATATTTGCGTTTTAGATGCACTCAATGTTTAAAATGTTTAATTTTAGGGGTGTATTGTGTATTTTAAGTTGTTGATTAGTCAGTTTATTATGATATTTAGACTGGGCAAGGCTTTCGCTGAAGACTTATCAAGTTAGGAATGACTTAGACATAGTTGTGTAAATCAGATAGACTATCTTTGGAGGGAATGTTATCTTAAACGTTTCAGTCATAATTGAGCGAAACAAAGTCTTATAGTGCTTTACTTTCCCCCGCTTGTCGCCTTGTTTCGTAAGTCGCCATCACCGGCCTCTGTTGTAGCCATAAATCACGTTGTACACGCTTCCTAACCCCACTGTTTTCAAGGTGACGTTTAATACATATGTCCGTCACTACTGTCAATGTAAACTGAGATTTGACAGCTTTGTGAACATAACAGATTGTGGAAACAAGGAGTCATGGGGGCGTGAACTCTAACCTGTGTAACAGTAACAGCCTGGTTGATCAGGCCCTGATCCACCGGGAGGCCTGGTCGTGGACTGGGCCGCGGGGGCGTTGACCCCCGGAATACCCTCCAGGTAGACTCCAGGTAGGGGATCATCGCCCCCACATGAAAGTAATTTGTATTTACTGTTTGTAGGGAGTTATCTATACAGTTTACCTCTTGTATTGTAAGTCTGAGACAGAAAGGATCTGCTATTGTGCCCGAGTGCAAAATATTTAACAGGCATCCGTTTTACAGTCATATGAGTGGACGGTTGTACCTCCCTGGCTGGTTGGTCTCTCTCAGTCTACTAGTAGCAAAGTTGTAAAATGAGAAGCGGTGAGATTAATCTCTGAGACTTGATCCCTACAACCGGGGATCGAACCTGGGTCCTTTATATTGCGAGTTAAACGCTCTGTGATATAGCATGCTATCCAAACTGGGTGCAAATAAATGGTAAAATGAATCTTGTCACATTTAATACAGCCTCTAGAAAACTGAAAATTAATCACTGAAAGAAATCATTAACACGCGTTGCCCACTAATAAGCACATCGTAGGCCTAAATTTGTAAAGTAAAAGGCTGTAAGAATCTAGATGAACACAGACAACCATCAGTCATGTCATCTCAAACTGTGATAAAAACAAAGTGTGGAAATTACCACGTTTGTAAATGACTCCTTAACACTGTGTTAGTTACCAGTTGTCAGTGACACTTGTCGATAAACACTTGGTCTGTGTTTTTTTTTATTGTGTGTGTGTGTGTGTGTGTGTGTGTGTGTGTGTGTGTGTGTGTGTGTGCGCGCGCGCGTGTGTGTGTGCGTGCGTTAGACATTGTCCACTCTTTAGATAAGCACACAACAAATAGAATTAAAGAAGATATAAACAGACCAGGCCCATCTAATGGAGACATCTTTGGGCAGGAACCTAGAATTAGAGAATTACAGAGTCACAACTAACAATCAAATATATCGTAAACACCACAATGCACTTAACAAGCTAGTAACAGATTTATACATTATGCTATATATAGCTGCTACTTGAACAGTGTCAAGAAAACATTTTATATATCAATATTTATCTGAATATTAGAACTCCAAGATATGAAGTCCGCAGTTTGAGGCAGTTATTAACTCTTTTTAAGAAAGATTACATCAATGTGAAAGATATACAGTCAATACTCTTATGAAGCTCCTCTATACAGTGAAGCTTTTTTTTGCAAATGCGTTTGAAACAAGTACATCCAAAATTGAATAGAGGATGGAAGAGTGTTCATAGTAAATGTTATTCAATTTTGAATGCGCGATTTCGGTGCCATTAACAGAAACCACACTGTATAGAGGAGCTTTATCAGAGAGCTGACATACAAAAATACCCCAGTTGAAAAGCTTCTATTTAGAGAGAACTCAAGATTTACTCAGAGTTACAAGCCACATACAGCAGAATAACTTGACTATACAATACACAAGTACAAGCTTCTACTGTGTTAAGCTCCTACTTATTGTCAGTGAACCACTCTTAAATTATAAATGATCATTGCCTGGCTGGCTCAACCGTGGAATGTGTTGATAGTGTAATGTTGTGCTGTACAAGATACAGTCTACACTTGGAAGATACACATTAACGCTTTTAACGTATTATGGCTTTTCTATAACAAAATTATGTAAATCACCTGGACTCAGGATTAGTGTGCAGAGTACTTGGTACTGGGTTCCCTTAAAGAGTACATGAGAAAGACAGACAGCAGAGGTCTTGGAAAGTCCACACCGAGGCTGTCTGTTGAGAACTATGTACTTCTACGTAGATTAAGAACGAGCGTGTATAAAGAGTCACTTATGAGACGTTAGATATCGTTATTATGTAAACGTTTCGCTCACTGTGGGATTTATCCGTTACTGGAGTAATAATCGGACGAAACGCTTCTGTTATAAAGTTACCTAACGTCTCACAAGTGTCTTTCATGCATTCGTGGGTGTTACATTCTTTGTTTGTAAAAACAGGTTGTGTGTTTACAATTGGACAAACAAACTATTATAATCTCCGACTGTACTAACATGTTTATCTTGTTGCTGTATAATTAAAAACTTGTCTGTCTAGTGTATACATGGGATCACTTCTCACATGACACAATAATGCAGTAAGATCACAGTAAACAGATGATATCACAATATGCAAAATAACCACAGTGAAAAAATAGTGAAATTCCAAGTGCTTTCGTTATTTCTCACATTATCAAGGAATAGTGAGAAATTACGAAAAGTGCTTGGAATTTCACTTATTTTTTCACTGGTTATTTTGCATGACACATAATTTGTACATGGGCTCACTTCTCACATGACGCACAGTATATACAGACCGAGGGATTTGAGGGAGTTCCGATACAGATATTTCCCTTATCAAATCACTGAATAGATGGGAATCGAACCTATGGCAAGCAAGTTCTAAAGCTCTCAGGCCAGTGTGTTAGCCACTGGTTCATGCCGGCTTAGCAATATTCATTCAGTTAGGTATACCTCTATACACCATAAGGAAGTTAGCATGGGCCACCACTGTGACCACAATTGTAGGTTTTTACAAACGAATCCCCCACCACTTATGTGATTTGTTTACAGTCGTGTTATTACGATTTCGTGAGTCATTTCATTTATTAGTTATCAGTTTTGATTTAATTTGTTACTGTCACCAGAATCAATGTGACATTTGTTTACATTCACCTTGGACAGAGACTGCTGGCGTTCCCTCGATGGACATCCACTTCTTGTATTTTACAGATTATGCAGTTGTTTTGCATTTCACTCTTTTGCAAGATATTGATAAATGATAATTTTGGCACATTACTGTAAATGAGAAAATTAGATTTGAGTTTACTTTTAAGATACGAGTTTTATCAGTGGGGTTTACCTGGAGGGGTGTTGATAATTTCTAAAGATTTTCTACTAAAAAGCCACAGTGTGTGTACAGCTGTTTCCTGCATACACTTAAAGAACATAAGAATGAAGGAGCACTGCAGCAGGCCTGCTGGCCCATGCTAGGCATGTCCAACTCACACCAACCAACACTCACTCATGTACCTGTCCAACCTCTTTTTTCAAGCTGCCCTTTTATGCACGCTGCGTTATATTTACGAAAAAGAGAGTTTTTTAAGCTCATTACAAATAATTCATTCGAAATGTAGTGAAATGTAAAGTAGATCAGCCTGGGGTGAATTTAAGATGTATATGCTAAAACTGAGAATGCAAAAAAAGAGCACTTCTCACTCCGAGAGTCTGGGAAAAAAAAAATCTTTGTTTTTGTTTCAAGTGAGACGTTGTAAAGGTGAAGCTTGAAAGTGAGTTAAGGTGAAGCTTGAAAGTGAGTTAAGGTGAAGTTTGAAAGTGAGTTAAGGTGAAGCTTGAAAGTGAGTTAAGGTGAAGCTTGAAAGTGAGTTAAGGTGAAGCTTGAAAGTGAGTTAAGGTGAAGCTTGAAAGTGAGTTAAGGTGAAGCTTGAAAGTGAGTTAAGGTGAAGCTTGAAAGTGAGTTAAGGTGAAGCTTGAAAGTGAGTTAAAGTGAAGCTTGAAAGTGAGTTAAGGCGAAGCTTGAAAGTGAGTTAAGGTGAAGCTTGAAAGTGAGTTAAGGTGAAGCTTGAAAGTGAGTTAAGGCGAAGCTTGAAAGTGAGTTAAGGTGAACAGTGTTGACTTCTCAAGCCGCAAGTTTCTCACTGTAAATATTTCAACTCTTCCTCCGCCACCACAACCATTGTTCTTTCTTGTCACTTTATTAAGTCTTTTTATTTCGCCCTACGACGTGTGTTTGGAGAATAAAACACTGACTAAATTAACATATCTTCTGCTACCTCCCCCCCCCCCACACACACAACCAAAACACCTCCACTTGACTTCTGAGGTACACTTTCTCTTCTCACCTCTTCCTTGTTTGTTCCCACCTCTGTGATTCCTTGTTTGTTCCCACCTCTGTGATTCCTTGTTTGTTCCCACCTCTGTGATTCCTTGTTTGTTCCCACCTCTGTGATTCCTTGTTTGTTCCCACCTCTGTGATTCCTTGTTTGTTCCCACCTCTGTGATTCCTTGTTTGTTCCCACCTCTGTGATTCCTTGTTTGTTCCCACCTCTGTGATTCCTTGTTTGTTCCCACCTCTGTGATTCCTTGTTTGTTCCCACCTCTGTGATTCCTTGTTTGTTCCCACCTCTGTGATTCCTTGTTTGTTCCCACCTCTGTGATTCCTTGTTTGTTCCCACCTCTGTGATTCCTTGTTTGTTCCCACCTCTGTGATTCCTTGTTTGTTCCCACCTCTGTGATTCCTTGTTTGTTCCCACCTCTGTGATTCCTTGTTTGTTCCCACCTCTGTGATTCCTTGTTTGTTCCCACCTCTGTGATTCCTTGTTTGTTCCCACCTCTGTGATTCCTTGTTTGTTCCCACCTCTGTGATTCCTTGTTTGTTCCCACCTCTGTGATTCCTTGTTTGTTCCCACCTCTGTGATTCCTTGTTTGTTCCCACCTCTGTTTTAACTTACGTTATTCCTGGATTTCACTTCCGTTATTCCTAGTTTCTGCTTCCGTTATCACTAGCTTGTGTTCACCTCTGTGCTTCCTTCTTCCAACTTCTAATTTTTCAAATTTTTTTCGTACATTTTCTAGTCCTTCTACTCGACCTTTACCTTTCTTTTAGATCAAACTTCATTACCTCCTATTACCCCAGCCTCTGTTAACCCCTGCGGATTTATCGCTTCCTGTATTTATTTGCATTTTCTTTATTGATTTCTTCACTGATATACAGTAAGACATGATTTTATTACTTCGAGTTTTTTCGCAATATCATTAATATTCTTGCATGAAAATAATAATAATAATAATAATAATAATAATAATAAGAGAATGAATAAAAAGACGAAGATGATGATGAAGAATCAAGATTTTTAAAAATGATTGATTTCGGGTCATTTTAATTAACACGTCTAAATCAACCTAGATTTAAGTCAGCTTCATATCGCCTAAATCTGCGTCTTTTATATGGACGTTACAGTTCAGTCAAATCTGCGCACCGCGATGAAATGTGAGAAAATGCTCGAGTTTTGGGGGAATTTTGTAACAGATGTTTAGCTCTGACATTGCAGTGTGAGGGATTTACGTGGCTCTGACACTGCACTGTGTGAGGGATTTACGTGCCTCTGACACTGCACTGTGTGAGGGATTTACGTGGCTCTGACACTGCACTGTGTGAGGGATTTACGTGGCTCTGACACTGCACTGTGTGAGGGATTTACGTGGCTCTGACACTGCACTGTGTGAGGGATTTACGTGGCTCTGACACTGCACTGTGTGAGGGATTTACGTGGCTCTGACACTGCACTGTGTGAGGGATTTACGTAGCTCTGACACTGCACTGTGTGAGGGATTTACGTGGCTCTGACACTGCACTGCGTGAGGGATTTACGTGGCATCTTCATACACCATAGTGATTCTTGACTGCTGTAAGAGAAGCCAGACCAAGAGGAACATACGGTGGTGAGAGGGGAAAGAGAGGGGAGGGAGGGATGGAGAGAGGGAGGGTGGGAGGAGTTACTGGAGGAGGGAGAGAGAGAATTGGGCTAATAGTAGTAGAGAGTGATGGAGTCAGTGAGAGAGAGTTAAACAATAGGATTGTAGGCACTAACCGTGGAAGAAACAAAAAGCTAAAGATAAAGAGGGAGATAAGAAAGTAACGGTGGAAGAGGCGACGACAGGAAGATGAAAAATACATATTATTATTTGTGGGTAAGCAATGAACTCAGTAGGGGGTCCTACAGCGTGTGGGGAATAGGTAATCAGGTTTGATCCCAAAGGGTAGCATCGGTTCTCGGGATCAAGAGCCCAGCATCAGGGCGTGGCAACACTATCGCGTGTGACAAACACGCGCTGGTAGCAGGCAGACAAGTAGCTAGATGTAATCTTCAGTCTGTGTATGTATGTAAAGTATGTATGTATGTAAGTGCTGAGATACACTGAGAGTGGCTTTACTCTAGTAATCGCAGAAAGAGGGTTGAAAGTAAGTATACAAACACTCAGACACGAGCACACGCAGGAGCGAGAGAGAGAGAATGAGAATGAATTCCTGAGACTCTTCCTACATTATCAATCATTACTATCAACACTGACAAGGACACAACAAAAGTCGGGAAACTCTGAGATAATTTTAAATGACTGTTGTTGCCTCCTCGCTTTCAAATTATACAACCACCACAAATTTCATTCCGAAACCGGTATCAATTTTCCCCTTTGACGCCGATATAAAAGAATCCAAAAAGTGAAACTATCAGAAAAAAATCCCCTCCATCATGTAGGCGATGGCAGGCGGCCGAAGATAACACCATCAAAAACACCTAAGTTGAAAAAAAATGCTTTTAGACATCGGCATTTCCCCAAGATGTGTAAATAAGAAATACAAAGTGATTTTTCCACTCATGGTCCATCGACTCGAATAGAGGGTAGAGCGCGAGCATCGGAGCGGATCCCACCAGACAGCTGATGCTCCAGAGATTGTGGGGTTGAAACCGATACGAAGATGGGGTATCGCAACCTATTAAGACTAGGGAAGAGGTTTCGTGGCCCCGCCGACGGGGTGTTTTTGTGATGGTTATAGGGAAGAGATGGCCCACTGCCCAGTGTAATTTGTCAAGTTGCTTTGATCTTAAGGTGTTTTATAGGCTGCACGTCTCTGTATAGGTGATGTAAGGTAAATAATTTAGTTGCTTGAAGTCAGTGAATGCTTGGAAGAGAAATAGAGGGATGGAGAGTGATTACAGCAAGAGATAGAGGGACACACGGCGCTTAAAGCAAGAGATGGAGGGATAAAGGGTGCTTAAAGCTAGAGATGGAGGAATAAAGGGTGCTTAAAGCTAGAGATGGAGGGATAGAGGGTGTTTAAAGCTCGAGAATCCTTCTGGGGGCACGAAAGCTGTTTTTTTTTTTAATCAGTCTAGCTGGAAGAGGGGCTGTTCTTCAAGCTAAAATCAAGCTAGGGAAACAATTTTTTTATTAAGCTGGAAACTAAGATTGGAAAACGGGTTGTGTTCAGGAAGTCTGAACCTAGCCAAGGGAAAGGGGCCACGGGAAAGGGGGTAAGCTTCCTAGAGCTAGAAACTAGTTAGGGAAAGTAGGGATAGAAGAGTCATAATCGGGAACTAGCTATGATAAGGGGAGGGGGAGGGGGGTGTTATTAAAGCCGAAAAGTATTGTTGTGGTCTGTGATGAAGACCAAGACTTTATGTATCACTCAACAGCCACAAAAGAAGTCAACTTTTTCTTAAGATTTGATCCTCTGCACCTCAACACCTTTTAAACCCTCCAGCAACAACTGGTCGCGTCTCCTCGCAAATACTTGCTCGAATCTACCAAATTAGTTAGACCAATTCGACAACAACAACAACAAAAAAACACCTTTAAAAATACAGCCAAAAATTCCCCTTTAATTGTGTTTAACAACCAAACATGTCGATCCTCCCAAATTATTTCAACCAATTCGACAACAACAACAAAAAACACCGTTGAAAATACAACAAAAATTCCCCTTTAATTGTGTTTAACAACCAAACATGATACGGCCAGTTTCAGACGAACAATGCAGTTTTGGGATCTGGCTTCAATGTCCATTGCATTCTTCAAACACGACACAGTCAACACTTTCAACAGATTCCTTCTTCAGTAGTTTCCCCTCCCGGTGCCTCCTGCCCGATATTGAGCTTACCTTCGAGTAGTCCTTTTATTCCTTAAGGGGTCATCAGCCAGCTATCCTTGTGTAATCAGCAAGGTACACACGCCCCTTCCCTTGCGCCAGATTCTCGATCTTACGGCTCGCTGCACCGTAGGGCCAGTAGCCCTGAGTGTCTAATGGCCGCGAATGAAGGTAAATAGTGTCAATTAGAACAAAAGGAAGTGACGGGTCAAACAGATTCAGTATTTACGCTTGCTCTTAAAAACACAAGACGACTGATGGTACAGAAGCAACGGCTGTGGTGGCTCCCGGGGCGCTGGGGACCGGCTGTGAGGGGTGGTAGGGCGGCGGGGCGGCTGTGAGGAATGGAGAGGCGGCTGTGGGGGTGAGAGGGTGCAAGAGCCCATTGTGAAGGTAGACCTTACCTATACCTCTAATGTGTTTCAAGAGTTTTCCTACTCCCGCTGCCCGGTCCTGAACCAGGCTTGTCTGGTGCTTGCCTGGTCAACCAGGCTGTTGCTGCTGGTGGCCCGCTGGCTCACATATCCTTCACAGCCTAGTTTATCTGGCACTTAGCGGAGGTGCTTGTCGAGTTTCCTTTTGAAAACTTCTACATTTGTTCTTGAAATGTTTCTGATAACTTCTGGTAGAATGTTAAACAGTCTGGGCCCACGGATGTTGATACAGTGTTTTCTTATTGTGTTCACAGCGCCCCTGCTTTTCATTTGGTGTGTTTTTCATTTTCTCCCTTATCTATCACTCCAGTATGTTGTTATGACAGTGTATAGATTTGGGACGAGGCCCTCAAGTGCCTTCCACGTATATATTATCACGTATATCTTTCTTCTCTTCGCTCTAGTGAGTACATATTTAGAGTTGAAAATGATCACTGTATCTGTTCCAGCTCTGATATATCTTCCCTGAACGGAGCCGTCAACATTAAACGATACTATAAGCGAGAGAGAACAGGCGATTTGAAGTGTCACCACTGGCACTGTTTCACTTGTTTTCAAAGTTTTCGTTTTCCACTTCGTCATTTTCCTGACTTTCGTGATATTTGCCTTATGTTCTTTGAAAGAAAGATCAGGTATTATTACTGCATAAAGATTCTTCACATGTTCCTTTCATTGTATCTAGTGATTTTGGGTTTTGTAAAGAGTTTCCCTATTGAGTTCTTCATTCTTTCCATAACTAAGTAGTTGGCAGCTGTCACCATTTAACGTCATGTTAATTCTTTTTCCACTGCCCACTGGAATAGCTTGTTTATATCTTGTTTTCATTTTTCCATATCTTCTACCAAGGTGATTTTCATGCTTATTTTGGTACCATCTGTAAATGATGATACGTAACTGTGGCGAGTATTTTTATCTCTGTTCGCTATGAGGTACGAAACAGTAGAGGTGCTAGGAACGTGCCTGGGGGTTCTGAGCTTTTGATTTTGTTTATGTTTGATTTTGCTCTGTTTACTATTCTATGCGTGTTCTGTTTGTCACAAAGATGAATATCAATTTGTCTACTTTCTCCATTATATATGTTGCCCTCATCTTATGTGCAATCACATCACCCCATAATCGCATTTGTCAAATGGTTTTATAAAATCTATGTATACAACATCTGCTTTGTTGATTTTTTTTCAACGCCTCTGTAATTCTGTCATAGTGGTTTAGTAATTGTGACACGCTAACCAACTGTGTCACATGTATCTAATTTATCAACTGTTCTCTTAGCTCCACATTTCTGCTTACCATGACTCCCAAGTCTTTTTCACATTCCGTATGATTAAGCTCTACATCACCTAGTTTATAACTATGAGGGTTATAAACCTCTCGTTTTTTCTTGCAGTTAGGATGTAAACACTGTTGTAATCCTTCAACTTAGGATCTTCTAACATAGTTACTCCTGAATCCCTTACGTTTCTCTTCTGCACTATTGACTGGTTTCGAGTGTATTGCATAATATTTTCCATAGCGGACTAGCTGAAATTTATCTTCGTTGAAAATATAAAAATAAACATTTGTGGCTCACTACAACATTTTGTTTACGTCAGCTTGGAGATTTGTTGCGTCCTCAGTACCTTTACTCTCATACAAATTCTAGTATCGTCTGCAGTGGACGATCCAGTTCTATGATTTATGTATCTATGTCAGGTATGAGGATTAGAAAGAATTGTGAGGAGTGCTGTGCCTTGACGAACAGTGTTTTTCACTGTGGCAATCTCTGATTCTACATCATGACTACTGGATTTGTTAGAAAGTTGAATATCTATCTACCTTCTTTGCCACTTATTTATTTTGCACATATTTGACATGCACTTATACCATGTCACACTTTTGCTACACCATGGTCACTTGTTACGCCAGGGTTACTTGTTACGCCAGGGTCACACTTGTTGAAGACAACTCACAAATCACCATCTCAGACCAATTAATACACTTTTAGTTTACTTTGTATTAGAAGTGAAGAAGCCACTCGTGGCGAAATGTTTATTTACGTTAATGAATGTTTGAACTATCACGAGTGTTTTAGTCCCTCTCTTCTTGGCGCCACCTTACTATTGACAACTATTTGTTTTCACATATTTGGTGTACTATTACACTACGCGCCACATCGTTATGCCGCTGTGAACAGCAGCAGGACTAGCCTTGTCTGCTTTCATCTCGAAAACCGCTAAACCCGCTGGGGTTACACAGTGCTTCTTGGAATATTGAGGTTTGATCCAAGGATGGGAAGGGTGGTTTTAATTCCATGGTTCAAGAGCCCTTCGCCAGCATCAAGGCATCCCTCACAGAAGGGAGAGCCAAAAGAACAAGGGAGAAGACAAACACGCCCTCCCTCTTCCAGGTTAAACATGGTACGTAGGAATTCCAACGCTCTAAGAACCAATCAGGGAACGGGTGAGGCTTGAACCTAAAGCAAGTTAGTTCTCGCTATGGTGTATGGAAATATACGTAGTTGGATGGATCTTATTAGAGTCAGCTGGCCCAGTGGTTAACGCACTGGCCTGTTAATGTTAGGACTCACTTGCCATGGGTTTAAACCCCACCCGTTCCCTGGTTTGTTAGTAATCATGTTATTACGGTTTCCTCAGTCATGCTGGGTTACGGAACGTTGATATGTCGCAGCCAAGCCGTCTGCTTATGTTAAGTTTTTAATGGTGAATTAGATACATGGGCGACACTTGGATATCTTAATTGCCGAAACGTTTCGCCTGCGTAGAAGGTTTCTTCAGCCAAATACAGGAAGATATAAACCACGGTACGGGTGGGGTTAGAACCTATGGTGAGTCGTAAAACTCCAGGCCAGTGCGCAAGCCACTGAGCCATCTGGCTAGCTGGAGTTTTACCACTCACTTTCCATGGGTTCTAACCCCACCCGTACCGTGGTTTGTTTGCAATCGTGCTATTACGATTTCGTCAGTCAAGATGAAGGCAAATATAACACTGGATACTGCAAGTGATTAGTTTCACAGCCTTGTTTTTAAGTTACTCAATACAAGTTAATTTGCGTTGACTTAACCAAAGATAATCAATATATAACTTTCGTGGATGTTTAGATTGATCAGAAATAAATGAAGTGTTAGGCGACTCGTTTCTCTTTTTCCACTCTCACAATCCAAATAGTTACCATCCCATCCCCCCTTTAACCTCCGAATGGAAGAAAAAGTAAAGGAGAAATACGTAACGAAGAGGAAAAATAAACCAGAAGGTTCAATAATCCCATTTTCGAGAGCGTACTAAGAAAACATGACGATCGTATAGAGGATGTGATCCTTTTTAACCCAGAGTGAGAGTCGCTTTAAAAGCACATCTGGAGTGTTTCATCCTCCATTGATTTCCAATTAGTGAGTCTCTTCCACGTTTTAGGGAAAAACTGAGCCACCAGACGGAGGGAAACAAAAAAAAATCGGAATTGTAAGATGTTGACACAGGCTCCAGGAATCTTTGGGCGACATGTTCTGCTTTTGTTGCTGTTATCGTAGTCGCAATTATAGTCGTCGTTGATATTATAGTTGTAGTTATTGTAGTATATATTGCAGTTATAATAATGTAATTGTTGTATTTAATATAATTACATTTTTATAAATATTGTAGTTGTAGCTATTGTATGTATTATTTTTTTGTTCGATATTTTCTTTGGTGTGTCTTTAATTAACGTTTGCCTTTACATTTGTGGGATTATTAGTGAAATACCTTCAATGGTTTAAGAGTCCTATTGGCGCAGCGCAGCTTGAGGCTAGACTTTCACGGTGACTACCAGATCAGTCAGACTATTGCTGTCTGTAACCCGCAGGCCCACGTAGTGAAGAGCGGGAGGGAGAGGGCCCCTTTCCCTGGCCGCAACACGGGTCAGGCTTCGGAATTGTACTGACCTGAGACTTGTGACTTGTGAACCAACGAACCTGTGGACTTAGGGACCTGTGGGCTTACAGACTTACAAATCTGTGCCCTACGGACCTGCGGCCTTAGGTACTTACGGGCCTGTGACCTGCGGCAGCTTAGTATGCACCAACCAGGCAGGGCCCCCCTGAAACATCCTCGTAATGAAAATAACATCGCAAATTATGAGCAGCAATTAAAACACATATTACATCGTCCGCTTAATTGCTAATATCTAGAGGATGGGAAATTATCAGCCGGACCGAAAAATAACCCCCGCTAAAATTTATATTACGACCTGGGGCCATCGGTAGTCATTGAAGTCAGCAGATATTGGTCGCCACCAAGTGAATAAAAAGACGTACAAAGGGCCGAGGTTTTTCTATATTACGGCCAGGCCCTGATTTTTATATACTTGCGCTGACAGAGATTAATTTCCTAGCGTGCAGTGCCTCTCTGATAATTTTCTCATCAGAAATTGAAGGTTTGATAATGCTTTCCCGGGGAGGGGGTGGAGGAGTGTGTCAGAGCGTTGTCCAGAGGACTCGCTGTGGCGCTGGTAGTAGTGGTGGACGACGGTGGTAGTGGTGGTGGACGACGGATGTAGTGGTGGTGGACGACGGTGGTAGTGGTGGTGGACGACGGTGGTAGTGGTGGTGGACGACGGTGGTGGTAGTGGTGGTGGACGACGGTGGTGGTAGTGGTGGTGGACGACGGTGGTAGTGGTGGACGATGGTAGTGGTGGTGGATGATGGTAGTGGTGGTGGACGGTTGTAAGTTGAGAGTCGTGGTGTTGGTAGTTGTGAAGGTTTGGTGCTTCTGAAGGTAGCGGTGGTTATCGTGGTTGTGTTGGTGGTGCTGAGGCTCGTGATGGTGGTGGTGGTACTGGTAGCGGTGGTGGTGGTAAACAGGACTGCAGTGTGTTGCATATTACCTCATACTTTTGACGTAAAATGCAAAATTTATGAAATGTCTTTGACCTGCTGTAATATTCTTGTGTTGCTTTGCGTCATTATCCAAAACGTGTCTTTGACATATTCTTATACAGTGCGTCACTGTTAGCCAATACGTGTCTTTGACATGTGCTTATACATTGCGTCATGGTGAATAAAACGTATCCTTGATACGTTCTTCTACGTTCATTGCCAAATAACTTCAAATATCCCTTATCAGTTTCCTTTATCAGATGTATTTATCAGAACTTAAGAAGTTTCGCTCACGGGGAACTTTATTTTGTTAAATAAAAGGACACAAATGCAAATATTGTCGGTAATTCTACCAATATTAATACGAACTTTATTTTGCTTATTGTATTGATGAACTACACTGTTGATCTAATGAACATTTACTCAATAATCAGTGGCTGTGATTTAGAAATTTTAGCGGCTAATACAGTCCAATTTCTTTTCCTTGAATAGTTTAATATTTTTTTTCTGTATAGTCTTCATATTTTTTAACGTGTTATTATTAACGTACTAAATATCTTAAGTTTTATATGTATTTTTTTCAGATTTCAAGAATTTATAACCTCGGCATACATCACACACGCACACGCACACACACACACACACACACACACACACACACACACACACACACACACGTACGTATAGGAACCCAGGACGAAACTTTAAAAAATAAAAAAATGGAAAAATCAACTCTGGCGGCTGAAAGTTCCCTTTCAGTGGGTTGTTGGTTCTTATAGAGGGGGAGAAAAAGTACAAATTGATTGGTTGACACGCTAAGTCGGCTGCCAGGTCGAGTAGAATGGTTGATAAGCCACGCCATCTATTGAGACCAATCTGAACCGAGAGATTGTTCTTAGCGCCCTACTGCGTCCCACCGTGAGAGAGGGGAGGGAAGGAGAGGGTAGAAGGGTAGTAGTATTGAGATGAGGGGAGAAAGGGGAAGGAAAGGAAGGGAAGCGAAGGGGTAGGAGAGGGGAAAGAATGAAGGCAAGAGCATAGGGAGGTATTGTGAGGCAAGAGGGGAGGAGCAAGAGGACGAAAAGAGGATTAGAGAAGAGAGGGCTGGGACGAGCAAGCTAAGGAGAGAATGAAGAAAGAATAAAGAGTGGAGAAATGAGAAAATGAGAAGGAAAGAGTGAAGAGATTGGAAAGGAGGAAATAGGTGATAAAACAGAGAGAAAAACGATGGAAGGAAAGAGAGAAGCAACTGATAAGAAATTGGGAAGAGAGGAAACAGTAACAGGGAAGGCAAAAAAAGTAAGGTGAGAAAAGAGGTGAAAATAAGGATGTCGAGTGGATATAGGTGGGAAATAAAATTAGGATGAGAAATAATCAAGAAATAAGAGGAAGACTTTAATGAAGTGGAGGAGGATGAGGAGGAGGGAAAAAGATAAAGAAATATTGCAAAGGCGGAAGGATGAAAAAGAACATATAATAATGAATAGAGAAGTAATAATAAAGAGTAGAATTAGTGAATAAATAAAACAGGAAAAGGGCAGGAGGGCGAGAAAAATGTAAAAGGTAAATGGAAGAATGAAGAGGTAGGAAAGAGAATTAGGCGGATAAAAAAACTGAAAGGGAGACGTGAACCTGTGCAGAAGGCGAAAGGGGAAGAGGAATTGGTAGAGGAGGATGGATGGAGAGAGAGAGAGAGAGAGAGAGAGAGAGAGAGAGAAGGTAAGTTATATCTCAAACCAATATTCTTTACACATATTCTAGCTAAAACTGCGCAAAAAAATGAACAGTATCAGGCTTAACAAAGAGCAAGAGTGTGTGTTTGAGGCAGTAATGATGATTAATAGCGTACAAAACTACTAAAGTCACGCGGAAAGATAATTTACGGAAACTGGAATAGTGACAATATGCAGTAGGTTGAAACAAGATCCTTTTCATTTTGCATGAGTTACCCGTTATCACAGCCCAAGATTAGTCTGTTAACAAATGTTTTATACATATATTTCAAGCATTATTTTTTATCTAATTTAAAACGTATTAGAGTTAAAAGTAATGGAAACATGTATTGGAAATAAATTATTAGATTAAAAAAATATACGAGTAAAAAAGTGATATTAACAGAAAACGGCGAAGTTATCAGTCTTTTCCCCCGAGCGTCAAAACCAAGATTATCAAATGGTAAAGTTCCACTCCTAACACTCTAGTAGGCACCAGAAACTGTCCGTGTCAACCTAAAATTTCACAATATCGGACTTCACATGGGAGAATATTGGTTAAACAGGCCGTGAAGAGTATCATATGGAGCTTCAAGACCCCGCCAAAAACTGATAGAAAACGGAGAAGTTATCAGTGCCCGGGAAACCCTGAGAATTATCGGCCTGAACGAGTCTTTTGATTTCCTAGCGGTGGATCAACTCCGTCCAACAACTCGTTAAATAACTCGCTCTTGTTTCCGTCGACAGGAGTTCTAGCCGCGGGAAAGGATTATCGGATGTCTATCGGAGCGTATCGGCAGTTATCGGGTCGCTTTGACCGATGGGGGGAAAGGATGAACTCGGAGAGACAAAGCGCACTGTAGGTGGGGAGGCCGGAAGGGTTGATAAACTCGCGCGCTATTTCGGGGTGGCGTTCTTTTGTTTATATTTAGTTGGGCAGAATGTTTCCGGCTTGCGTGTGCGTCTCGGCGTATTCATCAGAGCGGCGCGTAAGCGTCTGCTTCATTAATATTACAGAGTGGAAGCCTGATTGCTGAGTACGAGACGTGTAATATGACAACTCATCACCATGACCCTTATTTAAGGAAGTACACTACGACTCACTTTTGTTTAAACCAGGTCAACTAAATTTCAATATTTTAATAGAGATTTGTTAAATATTTCTCTCCTCTGTCTCGATATATAAGTGCCGAATAGGTAAAATTGGTCAATTAGTAAGGACTCATTTAAAATTAAGTCCTTTCTAAAATTTTCTCTTATACGTTTAAATATATATATTTTTTCATTTATGTTAATGTAAAAATTAATAATTTTGTACCAAAAGAACCTTAGAAAACTTACCTAACCTTATTATAACAAGCGCAATTTAATTTAGCCTAATCCAACTAAATATGTTTTAGATAAGTTTACAATAATTTAATAAAACACAATTAAATATATTTTTTTTCGTTAGGTTCTGAATGATTTTTGGGAAATTATTGCATACACAAATTTTCGCTTGCCTTATTCGGCAAGAATAGCGTTGCTATTTAAGCCAAAATAGCAAGTTTTACCTATTCGGCACTACATTATATATATCCTAGGTTGTAGGTTGGTAGACAGCAACCAGCCAGGGAGGTACTACCGTCCTGCCAAGTGAGTGTGAAGCGGAAGCCTATAATTGTTTTACATGATGGTAGGATTGCTGGTGTCTATTTTCTGTCTCATAAATATGCAAGATTTCAGGAACGTCTTGCTACTTCTACTTACACTTAGATCACACTGCACAGGCATGTACAAGCATATATATACATACCCCTTTGGGTTTTCTTCTATTTTCTTACTAGTTCTTGTTCTTGTTTATTTCTGCTTATCTCCATGAGGAAGTGGAACAGAATTATTCCTCCGTAAGCCATGCGTGTCGTAAGAGGCGACTAAAATGCCGGGAGCAAGGGGTTAGTAACCCCTTCTCCTGTATATATTACTAAATTTAAAAGTTGAAACTTTGGTTTTTCCTTTTGGGCCACCCTGCCTCGGTGGGATACGGCCGGTTTGTTTAAAGATATAAACATTGTGCAGTACAGATATTAAGTAAGATTCCACTCCATATATTGTGTCCAGTTTAAAATAAATTTTTATTTGTTTATTCAGTTGCTAATGTTTTTTTATTATATTTTCTGACTTGTAATGACACCGCTGGCACCATCTTTTTTTCACCACTTTTAACGTTGGCTTTATTGGTACCTTTAAGCACACTCAATTCACTTGTAGTCAGGAAGAAAGGAGGAAGTCAGGCAGGAAGGACGTCAGGAAAGGAGGAAGTCAGGAACAGAGGAAGTCAAGTATTAAGGAAGTCAGGAATGGGGGAGGTCAGGCAGAAAGGAAGGAAATCAAGTAGGAAGGTAAAAAGACGGGTTGGTGAGAAAGAAGCACCTTAGAGTGAGCAGTGCTGAAGAAGCATCTTAAGTGTGCAGTGCTGAAGAAGCATCTTAAGTAAGCAGTGCTGAAGAAGCATCTTAAGTAAGCAGTGCTGAAGAAGCATCTTAAGTGTGCAGTGCTGAAGAAGCATCTTAAGTAAGCAGTGCTGAAGAAGCATCATAAGTGTGCAGTGCTGAAGAAGCATCTTAAGTGTGCAGTGCTGAAGAAGCATCTTAAGTGTGCAGTGCTGAAGAAGCATCTTAAGTGTGCAGTGCTGAAGAAGCATCTTAAGTGTGCAGTGCTGAAGAAGCATCTTAAGTGTGCAGTGCTGAAGAAGCATCTTAAGTGTGCAGTGCTGAAGAAGCATCTTAAGTGTGCAGTGCTGAAGAAGCATCTTAAGTGTGCAGTGCTGAAGAAGCATCTTAAGTGTGCAGTGCTGAAGAAGCATCGTAAGTGTACAGTGCTCAAGCATGGATGAAAACTTATCAGTAGGGAGGTACAGAGCACCATGTGAGCACACCACGGTGAACGCTACAGTGAACACATTACAGTGAACACATTACAGTGAACACATTACAGTGAACACACTAGTGAACACTTACATATATATTAGACACACACACCACGCGCTCTCAACACCCCTTGATGAATGGTTTAAAAAGCTTACTCTCCCTCCCTTTCTCTCCTTCCCTTCTCTTCTCTTGTTCTTTCCCCCTCCCCTCCCTCTCCTTCCCTGCCCAACCATCTCCCAACTTGTCCCTTCTTCATAATACAATGCATCTTCATTGCTGACATCTTCACGGTGTCTAGGAAGAGTAGGAAGAGTAAGAGAAGATGTGTATTATGTGTGTGTGTGTCTGTTCTTATCTAGTTACATGGCTGCTCTTTGATGTGATCTTCACTGCGATTATGTTTCTCGTTAGTTAAAATTTTCTCTTGCTTGAGGGTGGTGTCGAGAGGTGGAGAGAGAGAGGGAGGGAGGAGTGAGACTTATGTTGCTGCCTGCTCTCTGATTCTCTCTCTACTGCCTGCTGCTGCTTCCTTCCGACTGCTGCCTCCTTCTATTTGCTGTCTACTGCCTTCTATTTCTGTCTGTCGCTTGCTAATGTTACCTGCTTCTGCTGCCTGCTTCTCTCTACTCCCTGCTAATGTTGCCTGCTTCTCTGTTGCTTGCTAATGTTACCTGCTTCTGCTGCCTGCTTCTCTCTACTCCCTACTAATGCTGCCTGCTTCTCTCTACTCCCTACTAATGCTGCCTGCTTCTCTCTACTCCCTGCTACTGCTGCCTGCTATTAGCTCTTATCCTTTCAAGGTATAAGGGATGGGGGTGCCTTGATGCTGGTTAAGGGCTCGTTATCTGTGGAACTGGAGCTACTCTCCCTCTTCCTTGGATCAAACCTGATACCCTCTCATACCCTAGGCGCTATATGAACACTTAATTTTCTTCCTCCTCCTCCTCCTCCTCTGCTGCCTCCTCCAGATATCTTCCTCCTCCACAGCACTGACGTCAAGATGCGACTCCATCTCCTCCCTCCAGGCACAACTCCATCTTCCTCCTCCAGGTAAGAAGTGGGATTTAAAACTACGTAAATCCGCTATTAATCGTACAACGCCACTCAGGGTGGAGGAAGATGTGAGGGAAGTGGAGGTAGATATGAGGGAAGTGGAGGTAGATGTGAGGGAAGTGGAGGAAGACGTGAGGGAAGTGGAGGAAGATGTGAGGGAAGTGGAAGATGATGTGAAGGAAGATGTGAGGGAAGTGGAGGTAGATGTGAGGGAAGTAGATGAAGATTAAGGGAAGTGGAGGAAGATGTTAGGGAGGTGAAGGAGCTGATGGAGGTGAAAGAGCTGAGGGAGGTGAAGGGTGATATGGGGAGGTGGTGGACCTTGTACAAGTTGCTCGGGTGTAGACTTGTCATTTCTCTACTAAACTAATTTCGAGCCTCTTAGGCCTTATCGTGCCTATTTCTAAAACCTTGCATGAAGTCTGCCACCACTACTATTTCAATCAGGTCTATCTACCTTCTATCTACCCTGACGAAGAGATATATCCTGACATCCCTGTGTTTCATATCTAGTTCCAGGTGCTCGATTTCAGTCTTTGCCACTTCAGTTAAGTCCTCTGAATATCTTGAATGTTGTAATCGTATCTCCAATGGTTCGTGTATCATCCAGTTGTCCTTAGGTTACCCTTGAGTTTTTCTTCATAGACCAGACCCCTCAGCTCCAAGACCAGCTGATTTCGACCCATTTGGCCATTTTCTAGATTAACAACATTATTGCTCAGGTGTGGGTTCTATACATGGGCTGTATGCTCTATAATTGCTATGACATATGTTGTATAATAGGGTGCTGAATTATTACGATTCCTGAAAGTGTGTATGTTTTGCGTATTTCACCAAATTTGTGCGATTGATGTGCGCCTTTGGAGGTGTGTGTGTGTACTCACCTAGTTGTACTCACTTAGTTCTGGTTGCAGGGGTCGAGTCATAGCTCCTGGCCCCGCCTCTTCACTGGCCGCTACTGGGTCTCTCTCCCTTCGCCATGAGCCTTATCATACCTCTTCTTAAAGCTATGAATGGATCCTGCCTCCACTACATCGCTTCCCAAGCTATTCCACTTCCAGACCACTCTGTGACTGAAGAAATACTTCCTAACATCCCCGGGATTCATCTGAGTCTTCAACTTCCAGGTGTGCCCCCTTGTTGCTGTGTCCCATCTCTGGAACATTCTGTCTCTGTCCACCTTGTTAATTCCTCTCAGTATTTTATATGTCGTTATCATATCCCCCCTTACTCTCCTGTCGTCAGGTCGTGTTGCAAACCTTTGCACTTTCTCTAGTTTCTTTATGTGCTTGGCTAGGTGTGGGTTCCAAACTGGTGCTGCGTACTCCAGTATGGGCCTAACGTACACAGTGTACAGGGTTCTGAACGATTCCTTATTAAGATGTCAAAATGCTGTTCTTAGGTTTGCTAGGCGCCCGTATGCTGCAGCAGTTATTTGGTTGATGTGCGCCTCAGGAGATGTGCCTGGTGTTATACTCACCCCAAGATCTTTTTCCTTGGGTGAGGTTTGTAGTCTCTGGCCCCCTAGACTGTACTCCGTCTGCGGTCTTCTTTGCCCTTCCCCAATCTTATGACTTTGCACTTGGTGGGGTTGAACTCCAGGAGCCAATTCCTGGACCAGTCGTGCAGCCTGTCTAGATCCCTTTGTAGTTATGCCTGGTCTTCGTCGATTGAATCCTTCTCATCAACTTCACATCATCTGCGAACAGGGACACTTCAGAGGTTATTCCTTCCGTCATGTCATTCACAAATACCAGAAACAGCACCGGTCCTAGGACTGACCCTGTGGAACCCCACTCGTCACAGACGCCCACTCTGACACCTCGCCATGAACCATTGGAGTGCCTTCCCTGTTATCCCTGCCTGGTCCTCCAGCTTTTGCACTAATCTCTTGTGTGGAACCGTGTCAAAAGCCTTCTTACAGTCCAAGAAAATGCAATCAACCCACCCCTCTCTCTCTTGTCTTACTGCTGTCACCCTGTCATAGAACTCCAGTAGGTTTGTGACACAGGATTTCCCGTCCCTGAAACCGTGTTGACTGCCGTTGATAAGCTCATTCCTTTCTAGGTGTTCCACCACTCTTCTCCTGATAATCTTCTCCATGACTTTGCATACTATACATATCAGTGACACTGGTCTGTAGTTAAGTGCTTCATGTCTGTCTCTTTTTTTAAAGATTGGGACTACATTTGCTGTCTTCCATACTTCAGGTAGTCTCCTTGTTTCGATAGATGTGTTGAATATTGTTGTTAGGGGTACACAAAGCGCCTCAGCTCCCTCTCTCAGGACCCATGGAGAGATGTGATCCGGCCCCGTCGCCTTTGAGGTATCTAGCTCACTCAGCAGCCTCTTCACTTCTTCCTCGGTTGCGTGTATTGTGTCCAACACTTGGTGGTGTACCCCTCCTCTCTGTCTTTCTGGAGTCCCTTCTGTCTCCTCGGTGAACACGTCTTTGAATCTCCTGTTGAGTTCCTCACAAACTTCGCGGTCATTTCTTGTGATCTTTCCTTCCTTCCTTAGCCTGATCTCCTGGTCCTTGACTGTTGTTCTCCTGATGTGTGTGTGTGTGTGTGTGTGTGTGTGTGTGTGAAGAGAGAGCTACACACTAATTCAGGATCCCCCATAGTGATGGTCAGTCCAGCGTCAGGCTGAATATTTCAGTCGATAAACCTGTATCCTACTCCTACTCCTCCTCCTCCTCCTTCTCCACTCCTCTTCCTCTTCCTCCTCCTCTTCCTCCTCCTCTTCCTCCCCCCCTCCTCCTCCTCATCTCTCCCTTGAAATACATTATATTAATCTTGACCACCCAGGACTTGCTTTGATCATAGTGACCACAAATGGAAGGACCTTCTTCCAATCTGCATTTTTGCTGTTGTTGACCGCTGTTTTCTGCCTATAACAAGGCAAAATTGCCTTTGTAATAATGGAATTTTCTTGCGTAGAAATATGACGTGTGTGTACTCCCCTAATTTTGGTTGCAGGGGTCGATTCATAGCTTCTTTAGTAGTGACAAAAAAAAAGTTTGAAAATGAAAATGGAAGATGTTTCGGGCTATCTGCGACCATTATCAAGACAAAAAAAAAATAAGCAAAACTTCTTTTTGGTAGAGAATGGTATTAATTCCCTCCCATTCAGCACATAAGGTAGTCTAGGCTCGATCCCCCGTCCACTGACAGACCGGCACGCTACTTACCTTCTCTCACACATGTTGACAGTATTAACACGCTAAACAGCGGGATGACAGTGTGATCGAGTAACTCGGGGGGTTGAAAGGCAGAAAGATACCAGGATAAGCCTTTATCTGGACACCATTTCTCTCACAGGTGAGCGAAACGTTGAGCAAATAATGACTTGTTCTGGTATAAGTTTTTTCTACAAAGATCAACTGATTATGTACATGTGTTAGTACTTAGAGAATACAGAGTACATAAGTACATGCATGTAAATGGTGTGGTAATACTTGAACTGAGTGTTAGGAAGTACACAAGCACATCACACTGGGGAAGGTAATCAATCCCCCCCTCATACTTCCCTCACACACTCCTCACACTCGCCACACATTGTACACTCAAGTGCCAAACATATTGCCCTGTTTTCATTCCGTCTTCCCAGTGTCAATATTCAGACAAATTGTTGCCTCTTTTTCTTCCCCTCCCCTCCCTACTAACCTCCCCACCTGTACTCCCCACCTATTTCTCTCTCACCCACTTTCACTAATGTCAGGTTAACCGGTTTCTTGGAATCCCTTCATAAATGTTACACCCGACAACAGAGTAAAACCTAAAAACCACTTGTCTCTAATCACTCCGATCTAACACACATGGCTGCTAGTTGCCCCAGCATTGGGAGGTAGGGGATTGAAATCCAACAGACATATGCCAGTGTGTTAGAGCGGAGTGAGTGGAGGAGAGTGCTCCTGAATATTTGATGTGCTCTTGGAGTATCTATGAAGGTATTCAGAGAAACCGGTAAGCCGGACTTGAGTTCTGGAAGTGGGACGTACAATCAGTGCACTTTGTAAGTTGGGAGATGTGTTGTGGATCTTGGAGATATTAGATCATGTGTGTGTGTGTGTGTGTGTGTGTGTGTGTGTGTGTGTGTGTGTGTGTGTGTGTGAGCCCTGAAAGACAGCTAGGGAATGAGTGATGGTCACCCTGTCTGGGTAGGTTACCTTGCCTGGATGGGTGACCCTACCTTATTGACTCATTTTTGGTAAGATGGAAAGCTGCCGATATGTTAAACGACTAATATAAATATATACGAATACACAGAAAATATCACACCGCATTTATAATATACATATCAACAGCATATAATAATAATATATATTTCTACAAGTACATGTACAAGGTATACATGCCTAACTGACATCAATGACATACTACTATATAGAAAGCCGCTTATTATGCTGATCATTTCGGGCAAATTAAGTCAGTTTTGTCCCAGGATGCGACCCACACCAGTCGACTAACACCCAGGTGCCCATTTTATACTGATGGGTGAACATGGACAGCAGGTGTCTTATGGAAACATGTCCCTAATTTCCCTAATGTTTTCCAGCCGAGATTCGATCTCCGGACCTCAGTGTGTGAGCTGAGTGCGCTAGCGATCGAGCTACGGGACACCATAAAGTATAGGCCTATACTATATCACAAGAGGAAATGCAGACCCAACTCCTTTGCAACAAGAAGGCGGTAGAACACTGGCTAAAAATTGTAGACCAGTAGCCCTAACATCGCACATCATAACAGTCTTTGAAAGGGTGGCGAGATGCCAAATTAGAGACTTTATTGGAGATCATAACCTACACAATCCATCCAGCATTGGATTTAGAATGGGAAGATTATGTTTGACACAACTACTAAACCATTATGACAGAATTACGGAGGAGTTGGAAGGAAACTAAAACGCGGATGATATACGCGGATTTCACTAAATCTTCCAAAATATGCGACCATGGAGTGTACACAAAATGAGGGCGATGGATATAACAGGAAAATTAGGCAAATGCATATTCAACTTTTTGGACAAACAGAACAAAAAGTTATAGTAATGAAAAGCTCAGTACCACAAGGCACGACCCTGGCGCTTACACTGTTTCTTATCCTCATAGCGGATATAGAAAAAAAAAACACAACACATTTTCCTCTCATCTTTTGCCGATACCAAAATAAACATGAAACGACCTCTGTAAAAGACAAAAAAATCACAGGATATAATCAAAGTATTCCAGAGGGCAGTGGAAAATAATATGACGTTCAGTGGTGACATGTTCCAACTGAGTAGACAAACTCTGGAAACCCTGCAAATGTATATCAAAGGTAAAGGTATATACACTGAGACACACCTCTCGGCGCACAGAACATTAAGAGATATTCACCTTTCGGTGTACATACTCGTATATTCTTATGCTTTACGAAGTAAATTTGGGCTGAGTTATTAGATTAGTAAATTGAATACAACAAAGGTTAAAAAAACGGATTGAAAGTAACAGACGTTAGAGATAAGAGCACGTCAGCCAACAGAAAATTAAGATGCGAGTCCAAGAGCTGGAACTGAGCATAAACACACAGGCCCATATACATTTAAAAATATATCTACATCAGTGCTTCCTGTATACACGTATTTGTTGTTGGAGAGGTCGAGTTACAGCTCCTGGCCCCGCCTCTTCGCTAGTGTTTAAGTACGTGTGTGTTGTGAAAATCGCAGGATAATTTTACCATATTGAAATCTAATGTGAATCCATAGAGATAATGAATAATGATCGCTACTCAGCTCCACAAGAGGGTCGGTGAATGCACAATTACCTCACCTATTGATCTTAAGGTGAGAAATTATCTGTATTGAAATCGACGCAGACTCATCAGTACTCAGGCAAGGCCTTGTAACAGGTCCCTTTGTCTTCTAGAATCGCCTAAAATGAAAAAAAAACGAGTCTTTCCATATCAGTCCTAAAATCAATAAACTCTCTCTCGGTGGTTGGAAGGCACAGTGCCCACATATATAGACACATCAGAACTCAATGACAATGTTTCGCTGAAGGAGAGCGAAACGTTGTGTTAGTGAAGGCTTTCTGCTCTGTGTTTCTCTGGAAAAAGATGATGGTTGCCAAATTGCAAAGAGAAGTAGTGACGGTCGAGAGAATTTGGTTTATCTTGCTCCTCCCTCATACCTGCCTGCCAAGACTCAGTAGGTAAGGTGAGGATGTCAACCTCTTCACCTGCCTCCAATTAGGTGAGGAAATCAACCTTGTCACCTACCTCCAATTAGGTAAGGAAGTCAACCTTGTCATCAGCTTGAAATTAGGTGAAGATGTCAACCTTGTCATCTACCTGAAATTAGGTGAAGATGTCAACCTTGTCACCTACCTGAAATTAGCTGATGTCAATCTTCGTCACAACTGCCAGGAGGATGACGGGGTGGATAATGAGAACTTTCAAAACAAGGGAAATAGTGCCAATGGTGACATTTTTCAAATAGCTTGTACACTCTTGTTTAGAATATTGCTCATTGATGATGGCTCTGTTCAAGGCAAGAGAAATATCGGAGCTGGGACAGATAGATCGTTTACGACCGCTAAGAGCTAATAAAGCATTTAAATTACTTGGAACGCATTTAAAGTTCTAAATATGTACTCTCTGGAGCGGAGGAGAGATAGATACATAATAATATATACATGGAAAGTACTTGAAGGCCTTGTCCCAAACCTTCACACTGAAATAACAGTGAGGGATAAGAAACTAATTGCAAAAATAAACCCAGTGAAAAGCAGGGGCGACGTGGGCACAATAAGAGAACACTGAATCAACATCCGTGGACTTAGACTATTCAACATCTTGCCAGAAGATATCAGAAACCCTGTTGGGACAACAGCCTGGTTGACGAGGCTAACACCAAACAAGCCTGGCTCAAGGCCGGGCTCCCAAAATAGAAGATCTCACGAAACTCATCAGGGGTATATCAAAGGTACTTGCCTGAAATTAGGTGAGGATGTCAACCTTGTCACCTAATTGTTACTGTACCTGTAGGTTACCAAAAATTAGGTGGGAATCACCTAATGGTGTACATTATTTTAGGCAGACCCTTACCTGGAGTTTACCTGGAGAGAATTCCAGGGGTCAACGCCCCTGAGGCCCGGTGAGAGAGATGCCGAGAGACTGGTGTAGGGCTCGTGATTCAAGGAACTGAAGTTATTCTCCCCTTAGATGTAACCTGATCATCTCCCTTATGGGTTTTAGCGCTTCCTCATGACTATAATAATTCTCGGGAGACTCGAGTTGAGTCACTCAACGGTGTACATTCTTGTAGGCAGACTAAGTGCATAATTCTGGCCGAGTTGATGGCTTTCCTTGTCACATCTCACTGTGTCTCTGTTATACGTCTGGCGCGTCGGGTAATTGATGGTTGGAGACGCAACTGGGTAGGGGAACAAGGGGAAGGGTAGGGGTGGGGGAGGGATTGGGGTATGCATCTTCCACTACAAAGCGATACCCCATTACCCAGGGCTTCTCAACGGGAAAATATGGATCAGCAAATAGCTAGCAAGGGCTGGGAGCCTTGTGTGCCTGTGCTGTGCCTGTGAGCGGTGTCAAGAGTCTTCTTCCTCCCGCTGCCTTGCCAATAAACAGGTTTATAAATGCAGTATCCACTGTTGGGAGGGAGATGCCCATGTTGAGGGGTCATTACTGTTGTTAGTGGCTGAAGTACTGCCCGGGGCGTCACACTTACTACCACCATCACCACAACCATCACTACTGCCATCACAATCACCACCATTTCTACTGCCACCACAATCACCACCATTACTACTGCCACCACAATCACTACCACCACCACTACCCATTCTTCTTCTTCAGGATACGTGTAGTTTACTTAGACGTTTTAAATGTGTTGGCACTCTTGTGTTGTCTGTTGTCCCTGTTATCTGTTGTTACTCTTGTGTTGCTTCGGTGTTGTGAGTTACCACATCTTCACAAATATCTCTGCCATACAGACACAAGCGCACACACCCACACCTATCACCCCACACTCACCACAACCCACCATCACCCCACACTCACCACAACCCACCATCACCCCACACTCACCACAACCCACCTTCACCCCACACTCACCAGAGGCCGTCATCCCCACCAACACTCCATCATCACCACCACCATAAAAGTACCAACATCACAACTTTCTACATCTACAACATTATCATCATCACCAGGGATACAGGGAGTGGCTATGGCCCCCCCATGGTCCACTATGAAAGACCATTGGGCCACTGAAATCCTTTTGATTTGCATTTTTATTACGCATTAAACTGTTACTACTACTGAACAGAACAACATTGCTTGAAATTTAATGTCCAGGAATTCACAAAAAAATTGGGCCTCCCGCGGCCTATGAGCTTCTCTTCCCTCGGTGTGGCAAGAATGACCTCCTTCCATGGGTAGTTCCTGGATCCACCCATGACCAGAACCATCACCACCATGTTCATCCCCTCCCAAACACCTGCATACACACACACACACACACACACACCGGATCCATACATAGCTTTAAGGTGAGGTACGATAAGGCTCTTGGAATAGGAAGTGGACCTAGTAGCAACTAGCGAAGAGGTGGGGCCAGGAGCTGTGAATCGACCCCTTCAACCACAAATAGGTGAGCACGCGAGCGCACCCACCCATACTCACACCCACAACCACCCCGCAAACATCATCCTCACTATCACCACTACAACTCACCACACCACCTCATAGTCACCCCTCACCTTCATCATTCACACTTATTAACAAGCATTTAGGCGTTCCATCTGCCCACACGCTAGTTTCCCCGCAATACTTTCTAATTTAAGCATTTTTTTTACAGCACACGGGCATGAAATGATGAGTTTGTTGAATTATTCGTGGGCTTGCTGCGCCCGTTATTTACCAAGAGCGAAGGGGCAGTAAGACCGACGAGGGAAAACAGTAATAAAACATGGGAAATGGTGCAGAGAAACACACACGAGAGTAATTAATATGCAATAAAGTGTCTCCACCAGAGGGATACCCGAAAATTTCCACGTTTCTTCAGAGTAGAGAGTGATGGAAAGGTTATAACTATATAACTTCCTTTGATTATTCGCTTTATTACTTCTTTGTCTAATTGTGTTTCTCTATTAGTCTTTTGTGTATTATTATCATCATTATCATATCTTTTGCTTTACCCTCCATTATTCTTTTGTATAATCTTGTTTTGTCTGTTTTTGTCTATGTCTATTCTTGCTTTGTATACATTGGTCATAACTGTTCTTCCTTATGTGTCTCGTCTACTTCCAATTTTCAGGCCTTTATCTTGTTTGTTATGAAGATCACATCTTTCTCTTCTTTAGTTTTCCTGCTTTATTTTTTTCATTTTTCCTATATTTCCTTTTTCTTAGTTCCTTGCATTCCTTTCCCTTGTTCTATTTCATCTTATTTTCTATTCTATATCTTCTCCTTTCTCCTGTTCCCTACCTTCTCCACTTCCTATTCTCAACCTTTCTTTATTTCCTCTTTCATACCTATTTGTTCCCTGTCACCGTTTCCAATATTTTTTTCTGTTTACTCTTCTTTTTCTCCTTCTCCCTATCTTCTCCATTGCTTGTTACCTTCTCTCTCCTGTCCCCTATCACCTCTGCTCCTCCCACACCTACTATGACTCACCTATATACAGTCATGGAATATCCTTGCTGCCAGCTCTTAATATTGGCACGTCAGTGGCAGCGATAAAGTAGCTTCCATCAAAGGAGCTCTGACAGCTTTACGACACCAACACGCTCCAGAATTAAGTAACCCGCAGGTCGCAGGAGTTCCTTGTGCTCGTTATCTTAACCTCACTATTTCATCGAGGTGTTCCTTGTGCTCGTTATCTTAACCTCACCATTTCATCAAGGGGTTCCTTGTGCTTGTTATCTTTATCTTAACCTCCGTCAATTCTGGCCAGCGCCTTTACCCCCTCAATGTAAATAAGACACTTGTAAAACACTAGAATGTTTCAAAAGGATTTTTTTTTCACTAATACTTTGTTAGCTTGATACAGAGCGTGAGAGATTAACACTACATGCAGTGGAAGAAATGTCAGGTGCGGAAGACGTCAAGTCATTGATATGTCGGTCAGGTCACTTGACCGCGGTGTCTTGGCAGGATAGCTGCCAAGACACCGTTAAAAACGGCGATAAATGCATCCTCAAGGAAGCGTCTTTTCTGCAGTTGGAGCTCTGACAGCGAGCCTGGCTTCTCCCCTCTTCATCAGATGGCCATGCAAACTACGACGAACCACGCGCGTGTTGTTCACGTTGTCCAAGCTACAGACGTATTCGTGTTCTCTGATGTGTTGTTCCAGACTTCTCGCATTTCTCCCAACTGTATTTTATATCACAGCCACCACACGGGATGACAAACAAAGGCAGCTTGCTAGGGCACTTGGCTATGTCCCAACGCTGGAGGACAATTTACTTTTCAGTGGAGCTATCTGAAGTTTTGTTAATGATACGTTGCCCTCCCCTCCTGCAGTCACTGATGAATTGGGATGGCAACTGGAGACGGATAAACACACATTGGGAATAAGATTACTCTTCGAGGAAGGCCGGGGTGGATGTGCTATAGGCTCTCAAGAAAAATCCACTCTTAACTCCTCTCTAACTCCTAGTATGGTGTTGGGAGTTGTAGTACATGAATGGTATGCAGTACCAACAAGATGAAGTATTAGACGTGTGTGTAACATCGTGTTGATAAAGCCATCCAGTGGCTTTATCAACACAGATTCAAGGATATAATAGGAAGACTATTGAACTATATACAAAAGACGGGGTAATCAGTCCCTCACCAATTCCAAGGCTGAGGGACTGATTACATCACTTTTCACAGTCTTCGGTATGTAATCTCCGTACTGGTTTGAAAAAGCTTCTAGGTGACCAATCGTTCCCACAGTAAACATGCCCAGGTGCTGAATGTGTATTACTGATTAATTTGTCAGCATTGTAAACCATTAATGTAACTACACCAGTTTGTAATTAGACGAGCAGAGTCATGCTGATGGTGTCCCATCTTCTGAATTGATTAATGGTAATATTTTTTAAATTCAATGATAGTATTTATTATCTCTTGCTTTAAATCATCCTACTGTTCCATGCTTATGAGAAGAAAAACCTTTTAGTATCCCTGTGTCAGTAAATATTACTGGGTTTGCATTAATATTGGTAGAATTACCGACAATATGTTAAGTAAAAGGACACAAATGCAACTAATGTGACATTTTATTGTGGCAACGTTTCGCTCTCCAGGAGCTTTGTCCACAAATGCAACTAATGTGACATTTTATTGTGGCAACGTTTTGCTCTCCAGGAGCTTTGTTAAGCTGGACAAAGCTCCTGGAGAGCGAAACGTTGCCACAATAAAATGTCACATTAGTTGCATTTGTGTCCTTTTACTTAACATCACTGGGTTTGCAGCTGTGGCCTTTAGTTCTGATAAAGAAACTAAGACACCTTGATTAATACGTATGTGTGAATCTCCCAACCAACTGTACGATATATACGAATTTCCCTTTTATACTGGCGAAGCAATTATCAGAGCATGTAAAAAAGACGTGCATGTGAAAGGACACGTTTCGGTCCTGGGACCCTGATCAGGGTTCCAGGACCGAAACGGTTTTTTTAGCATGTTCTAGTGTTTGCTCACGTGGCTTTAACCACTTTGTCGGTATCAGTTACCAAGGTTTACACCGTGTACTCAGTACCAACTACGTAAGAGTGACCTAGAGGACAGCAGTCCTGAGTGTTGGAGGCGCTCAGAGAGTAGGTAAGTAGAGCATCAACCGGTTTGAGCAGACGGAAGATCGAGCCTCCACCACTCCTCGTGTTGAATGACCCACATGGATTTAGCGTTTCACAAAATATATGTATAAGTATATGCGTTATTGGAGGTTGCGTCTTAATTCATATAAGTTGATATTTACGAGACTAGGCAACAACCTGATAAACGGAGTACATATATAATTTAGGTGACGTTTCGCTCAGTCATGAGCTTTTATACCAATAATCACTAGTCTTCAAGAGGGAGCTGGACAGATACCTAAAGTCAGTGCCGGATCAGCTTGGCTGTGGTTCGTACATTGGACTAAGTGCGGCCAGCAGTAACAGCCTCGTTGATCAGGCCCTGATCCACCAGGAGGCCTGGTCATGGACCGGGCCGCTGGGGTGTTGATCCCCGGAATACCCTCCAGGTAGACTATAAATTAAATATAAACATTGTTAATGTGACAAAGGAAGAGAAAAACATCGTGTTACTTACTGAAGGTCACGTTTGGCTTCCTCAAGGCTGGAGTGCTCTAGTTTGAACTCGAGGCGCTGGATAAGTCTGTTCTTCTGCTCGAGTTGTTCCTCCATGGCATGCATCTGCGCTGCAGTGGCTTCCTTCACCCCGGAGAGAGCTGCCTGCAGTCGGGAGATGTCCTCCACCAGCTTTGACACCTGACAATCAAGATACAGGGCTGTTAGTCGAGGTTTTAAGATTTTATAAGGTGTTTCTATCAGTGTATAAATATACAGGCAGCGCGAATTATATATATATATATATATATATATATATATATATATATATATATTATAGTGTATGTATTGCTAGTCTTGCATCATTGCATAGCTCCTGACGACGCACGAGAGTGCAAAAGATCTTGAGCTAAAGATTTCCATCGAGAGTTTCTCTACTCTCTGAGCCCGGCCATGGGCCAGGCCTGATTGCCTCCTATTCCCCAGATACTGCATGACCCCTGTGGATTTAGCGCTTCCCCCATTTATAAATTCTAACTCATGAATTCGTAAGATATAAACCTTAAACTCATCTGTTCACATTCAGTATGCACTTACCTTTACTTACCTGTGTTGTTTAACAGTTACTTTTACGGTGGTGTTTCTAAATTTGGAGGCCAGATCTGAGGCTGAGCCGCGGGGGCGGTGATCCCCAGGAACCATAAACAACTAACTGACTCGTCTTCTACAACTGTGCAGTATTCTTCACTAATATTCTAGAAACATGTGTGCAATCAATCGAAAGAAGGTGTAGAAACAGGTACCAATGATGAACAAAAAGACAATACCGTGACTGGAACAATAAACAAATAACCCACACATAGTCGAGAGAGGAGCTTACGACGACGTTTCGGTCCAAGTCGGAACGGAACGTCGTCGTAAACTTCTCTCTCTCTCCCTCTCCCGTGTGCGGGTTATTTGTGTAGATAGAATGATTCACCACAGTCAGGTGTATGACACGTCGCCCTGATCGTCCGCAAGACAGAATAATAATACTTCACATTGATCGTCAGCAGACAGGTGTGTCATCGTCCGCCAGCAGTCATAGCAATACGCCGCAAACAAACGTAGAAAAACGTTCCAAGCAGGCGTAGGGATATGCTGCAGACAAGTATTGAAATACGCTGCAGGAACTTACAGAAATAGGCCACTAACAGTCGTTGAAACACGCTGCAGGTAGTTATAGAAATACGCCGCAAGCAGACGTAGGAATACGCAAGCAGAAAGAAATAAGTTCCTGGTGTTCGACACTCACTCAGCGACCTGTAATAAATTGCCTTGTGCTTTTGACTCAACTTTTTTTTCGCCTAGGTTAGGAGAGGACTTTTGTGCCGCCACTGGCGACGCTGCTTCGAAATCCTCAGCCCTTAGCCTTTTTTTATCAGGTCTTAAAGTGGGCTGTTTAAGCCTCAAACTGGACCGTCTCGGCTATGAACTGGAACGTCTCAGCCTTAAACTGGACTGTTTAGGTCTTAAATGGACAGTATTGGCCTTAAAATGGGTGTTACTGTATCTCTTCAGAGGTGCACTCGTAGATGCTGGATAAGTATTTGAATTTCGTTTTCCTTCCTCTTATTATTTTCATCCTTTTCATCTTATTTTGTCTTCTTCCTCGTCCATCCACTGGTGTGACGTGCAGCCTACACTCAGGGAATATAGCAGATCAATGATGTACGTAGTGGTTTTGCTACTCAGGAAAGAACTCTTATTTTCATTTTTTTGTGATATTTTCCTTTTCTTATTTTTTTCTCCCTCTAATTATCCTCCTTGCTGCTCCTCGCCCTCTCCTCCTCGTGCCTGTGCTGGGTGGGGAAGAGGGGTTGGCAGTGCACAAGAGTCTAACACACACATTAAGACCACATTATCCTGGTGACAGTGACAGCAACACACACACACACACAAACACACACACACACACACACACACACACACTAGCCTTAGGTATACCAAACTCTATACATTTTTTAACTTTGAAGTGTATATCCTCAACCAAGAGAGAATATTATATATATATATATATATATATATATATATATATATATATATATATATATACACACACATATATATATATATAAAGAGGGCGTTGACCGAGTAGTCGTGAGCATCACACATTAACTGACAGGCAGGCATAGCGTAGGTTAGATTCCATGGTCAAAGTGAGGCAAAAGGTAAATAAAAAAAACTATCTGCTGCAAAGGCTGTAAGGCGCAGGTCTGGGCGAATATAAGCTGACAGTCAGAAAAATGCCCGGCACAAAATATGAGTACAATTATACCCCTCCTAAATTGGCAACTACATGGCACTAGTGTCAAAGTCGACGATTTTACCACAAGGGGAAAAACCTACAAAGTTGTACCTGATACGAGGCAATTAAGCCCAGGCGGTGGCAGGTGACAGGTAAACTACGAAGGCAACAGTTCCTGATCCCTCACCTCACCTCTGTCTTATCTCTTAAAGGATCGTATCAGTACCAAGAGCGCCAGTCTTTATTTATATCGCTTATGAAATGCTTATCAATTTTACACCCTGGCGAACCATTCATTAGGGTCCATTCCATGACTGGTGTAAAGCGCATTCTCACCTTTATATCTAGCGCACCCAGATGCGTTAATTACCACTCACGTCAGGGACTGAGGTGGTCAGAGGCAATGAATGTGGCAGCCTTGAAGGAATTAACAGTCTACTCTGTTCTTTAGCTCGGGGCCCACACATGGCAAATGTTGAGTCGAGGCTGAAGGATTGAGACACACACACACACACACACAACAGGCCTAGTGTCTAATCGACATGTGCCAAGGACAAAATGGTAACTAACACACACATACAACAGGCCTAGTGTCTAATCGACATGTGCCTAGGACAAAATGGTAACTAACAGGAGCTATGACTGGTTGTAGTAATATATATTCAGTTATGTTGCTGTAGGAAAGAGTAATGTAGAGTGAAACGTCCTGATCTCATGATGCTAATTAACTAGTCTAAATCCTGATTAACGCCTCTAATCACTGGATAATGTTATTGATCATCGAGTCAAATGTGTGATCCAAACCCGCTATCAACGAGCTTGTTCTGATCCACACCCGTTATCAACGAGTCTAATGTCTGACCCACGCCCACTATGAACCAGTCTGTTCTAACCCACGCCCGCTATCAACGAATCGGTTCTGACCCACGCCCGCTATCAACGAATCGGTTCTGACCCACGCCCGCTATCAACGAATCGGTTATGATCCACGCCCGCTATCAACGAATCGGTTCTGATCCACGCCCGCTATCAACGAATCGGTTCTGACCCACGCCCGCTATCAACGAATCGGTTCTGACCCACGCCCGCTATCAACGAATCGGTTCTGACCCACGCCCGCTATCAACGAATCGGTTCTGACCCACGCCCGCTATCAACGAATCGGTTCTGACCCCACGCCCGCTATCAACGAGTCTGTCCTGATCCACAGCCGTGATCAACGAGCCTACGTCTTGATCTATGCGAGTTTGAAGTCTCTTTATATTGGAAGGTGGTAATAAATGCTCACGTCAGGAACGAGGCAGTTCTATGAATTTGTCCGTGATATATCAACAAGTGAACTGCTGTCGTATATTTCTTGTTTGCCACACTGGTCCAGGACACCCGTTAGTCACCCCTGAAAATGGTCGGGGATTCTGTTGCTAACCGTTCGCTGTTGGTCATTCTTGTCTGTTAGTCGTGGTTTAATATTGGTCTCTGGTTCCTCTTTGCTTGGATCGGGGTCCTCATTTGACAGGCCAAAATGAAATAATAACAAACAGTAACTGAAGAATGAGACATTTTTGCAATATTTGGGAATCTTTAATGAAGAAACGTTTCGCCAGCCAGTGGCGAAACGTATAAAGAATGGTAGAAAATGAGTTATTTTTACTGGACTGAAGAAACCACTGGCTGGCGAAACTCTTCCTCGATAAAGATTGCTAAGTGCTGCACATGCTTCTCATTCTTCAACTTGTCGGCTTGCTAATCTATTTATCACACAACAGTAATTATGTCTTGATAGAGTGAATCTCAATAAGAGTCTTCTGCAACTTGTGTTGGTAACTGTGGCTTCTCACTGGGTGATCTTGCTGTTGATTGAATGGTAACTGTCGTGTTCCCACTGCCAGACTTTCCCTAATAAGTTTCCTTTGATTATTGTGTCTGCTGAGGGAGCGAGTGATCCTTCTGTGGAACATTGGAGCACATGTGACCTGTGTATACACTTGCTCCTCCAGATACACCATCCATACATCAGTGACGTGTGTATACACTTCTCCAGATACAACATTCATACATCAGTGACGCGTGTATACATTGCCTCTTCGTATACAATATTCATACGTCAACACACCAAGAGTGCTTAACAGAGGATGATATTTGTATATAACAAGCTAAGGAATTTACGGAATATTTAGACACTGCAGCGACCTGCCTAGCAATAAATTCTGCATCTTGTTCAATCTGGCGTCGTTTAGACCCTGCAGTTACTTAATAGCACGCCATTTAAGTTCACCTTCCCCAATTTATCAGACCAGAGCCAAGGAATAATTATTGAATTGAATCCTCATCACTGTAACCCCGGGTCATGAAGAACCTAATTCATTCTCGGCCAACCCGATATAATTTCTCACCAGCATACATAGGAGCGTCAGCGCGCGCCTGTGTAAGTTACCTCAATTCCTGTTATTGCTGCTATTCTCATCCTTGGCTACTTCATCGCTAAGGTATATTTTCCTATGATTACTGTAGACATATTGACTCTTATCGCACCGATGGTTAAGGGTAGAAATGGTTCCGCTATTGACTAGACCAATATGTGTCCGGTATATTGTGTATAATAAGAGGATTGGATCGGCTAGTGTATTTTCATCTATGTTATTAGTGGTTGTGCTCTTGATACATGACTTATTCAAGCACAGGAGTGTGATGTAGAGGTGAATACAAGTCGGCTGTTATGTGTGGCGGATATGGTAGTGGTGGTGGTTCAGTGGTGGCGTAGTGGTGGTGGTGCAGTGGTGTAGTGGTGGCGTAGTGGCGGTGGTGTGATGACAGTTGTAGTGATGGTAGTGGTGGAACATGGGAAAAGATGGTGGCGGCGGAGGTGGTAGTACCAGCGACTACGATAGTGGCGGCGGCAGTGATAACAACTTCGGCGGCGGCGATGTTGGCAGCGGCGGCGGCATAGGCGGTGGTGATGGTAGCGGCAGCATTGGCGGCGGAGGCAAGGGAGGAGGAAGCATCATCAAAATGGTCCCTAAACACAGGTCTTGTGGAATTCACATCCTGTACATCACAGTCTGCCTTCCAAACGCTAATTGTCTCCCTATATAAGATATATATATATATATATATATATATATATATATATATATATATATATATATATATATATATAAGATATATATATATATAGATATATATATATATATAGATAGAAGATTTAAATATATATATATATATAGATATATATATATATATATATATAGTTAATAATATATATATATATATATATATATATATATATATATAGTATATATGATATATATATATATATATATATATATATATATAGTATATATATATATATATATAGTATATATATATATATATATATATAGTTTTTTATATATATATATATAGATATATATATATATAGTGATATATATATATATATAGTAATATATATATATATATATATATATATATATATATAATATATATATATATAAATATATATAAATAATCAAAGATGTATTCAACTCTGTGTAAATTAAAGGTTGCCACAATATTTTTGGAAGCTTTCCACGTAAAATCAACCGCCTAACATTTAATTGCAGAAGTATTTACAAAAAGCAATATCCGTGTTATAGGGAGTTGCTCGACGCGACTAACGAATCGTGTGAACTGATAACTATCGCTTTGCGGCGGTCTCCCCCCAACCCACACACACACACACACACACACACACACACACACACACACACACACGAGACGAGATGATGGAATATATGACAACAATTTGCAAGGAAGCTGAGGAGAGGTTTATACCCAAGGGTAACAGGAGAAGCGAAAAAGACAGGATGAGCCCATGGTTCACCCAAAGGTGCAGGGAAGCCAAAACCAAGTGTGCAAGGGAATGGAAGAGGTACAGAAGGCAAAGAACCCCGGAGAATAAGGAGAGCAGTCGTAGAGCCAGAAATGAATATGCACAGATCAGAAGGGAGGCCCAAAGACAGTACGAGAATGACATAGCAGCGAAAGCCAAATCTGACCCAAAGCTGCTGTACAGCCACATCAGGAGGAGAACAACAGTCAAGGACCAGGTGATCAGGCTGAGGAAGGTAGGAGGGAGGTCACAAGAAATGACCGGGAAGTGTGTGAGGAGCTCAACATGAGATTCAAAGAGGTGTTCACAGAGGAGATAGAAGGGCCTCCAGAAAGGAGGAGAGGTAGGGTACACCATCAAGTGCTGGACACAATACACACAAATGAGGAGGAAGTGAAGAGGCTACTAAGCGAGCTAGATACTTCAAAGGCGATGGGGCCAGATAACATCTCTCCATGGGTCCTGAGAGAGGAGAGCAGAGGAGCTATGTGTACCCTAACAACGATCTTCAACACATCTATCGAAACAGGGCAACTACCTGAGGTTTGGAAGACAGCAAATGTAGTTCCAATTTTTAAAAAGGAGACAGGAACGTAGCACTAAACTACAGACCAGTGTCACTGACATGTATTGTATGCAAGGTCATGGAGAAGATAGTCAGGAGAAGGGTGGTTGAGCACCTAGAAAGGAATGAGCTTATCAACGACGGCCAACACGGTTTCAGGGACGGGAAATCCTGTGTCACAAACCTACTGGAGTTCTACGACAGGGTGACAGCGATAAGGCAAGAGAGAGGGTGGGTAGATTGCATATTCTTGGATTGTAAGAAGGCGTTTGACACAGTTCCACACAAGAGATTAGTGCAGAAGCTGGAGGACCAGGCAGGGGTAACAGGGAAGGCACTACATTGGATCAGGGAATACCTGTCAGGAGACAGCAGCGAGTCATGGTACGTGGCGAGGTGTCAGAGTGGGCGCCGGTGACGAGCGGGGTTCCACAGGGGTCAGTCCTGGGAACCAGTGCTGTTTCTGGTATTTGTGAACGACATGACGGAAGGAATAGACTCCGAAGTGTCCCTGTTTGCAGATGATGTGAAGTTGATGAGAAGAATTCAATCGGACGAGGACCAGGCAGAACTACAAAGGGATCTGGACAGCCTGCAAGCCTGGTCCAGCAACTGGCTCCTGGAGTTCAACCCCACCAAGTGCAAAGTCATGAAGATTGGGGAAGGGCAAAGAAGACCGCAGACGGAGTACAGCCTAGGGGGCCAGAGACTGCAAACCTCAATCAAGGAAAAAGATCTTGGGGTGAGTATAACACCAGACACATCTCCTGAGGCGCACATCAACCAAATAACTGCTGCAGCATATGGGCGCCTAGCAAACCTAAGAACAGCATTCCGACATCTTAATAAAGAATCGTTCAGGACCCTGTACACTGTGTACGTTAGGCCCATATTGGAGTATGCAGCACCAGTTTGGAACCCACACCTAGCCAAGCATGTGAAGAAGCTCGAGAAAGTGCAAAGGTTTGCAACAAGACTAGTCCCGGAGCTAAGGGGTATGTCCTACGAGGGAGGTTAAGGGAAATCGACCTGACGACACTGGAGGACAGGAGATAGGGGAGACATGATAACAACATATAAGATACTGAGAGGAATTGACAAAGTGGACAGAGACAGAATGTTCCAGAGATGGGACACAACAACAAGGGGACACAGATGGAAGTTGAAGACTCAGATGAATCACAGAGATGTTAGGAAGTATTTCTTCAGTCACAGAGTTGTCGGGAAGTGGAATAGTTTAGGAAGCGATGTAGTGGAGGCAGGCTCTATACATAGCTTTAAGCAGAGGTATGATAAAGCTCATGGCGCAGGGAGAGTGACCCAGTAGCGGCCAGTGAAGAGGCGGGGCCAGGAGCTTTGACTCGACCCCTGCAACCACAACTAGGTGAGTACAACTAGGTGAGTACACACACACACACACACTATTCTCTCCCCCAAGCCCTTTACTACTCTCCCTAAACCTTAACTCCTCCCCTTTAACACACAATACCTCCCCTTAACCCAAAGTCCCTCTCTCCTCAACCCTAAGTTCCTTCCCTGAACACAAAATACCTTCCATTAACCAGAAATGCCTCTTCCCTTAACCCCAAATCCTTCCCCTTAAAACATAATCCGACTCCCAAATCCCTTATCCCCTCTTGCTAAACCCTGAGTCACTTGCCCTAATCTCTTATCCCCTCCCATTATACCCTAAATTCCTTCTCTTATCCTTAAATCTTTTCCCTAAACCCTGAGCAGCTCACGTAGCCTAATCCCCAAGCCCTTTTTTTTATCCTCTTAACACTACTCCCACGCTCTTTCTCACTCTCTCTTTCTAATAAAAAAAACGTATGTTTGATATGTATATATTTCAAGGATTGAAAGTTTCTGTTAAGTTGCAACCTTAATAAGCTACGTGCAGTGGTGGAGAGGCTTCAGACCTCACACACTCAGTCAGCAGAGTGGGTTCCATACTGGCTACGTAGCACTGGACAAACAAGTAACTTCCACCAGTAACCAAAGATTACTAGACTAATGTACTTTGCTGCTTAACCTAAAGTTAGGTAGTGAGGCAAACTTGCCGACTTGCCTTATTCGGCAATGACTGAATAAACCAAGTCGGCTTATTTAGTCATTGTGTATATTAATTTATTTGCCATGACCGCAAAAATCACTATGAACTTGTCAAAACTAACATGTATTTGCCGTTAACGCTAGCCAAACTCAGACCTACAATTGTTATGTTTGGTACAATTACGCTAAATTACGTATAGTTATTTAGATTTAGACAAGTTATTAAGTTCTAACTTAGTATTGCTAGGTTAAAACTTTCGTTCTTCTTTTTAAAGTATTTATTTAGTGTCACCA